>SJYW01032644.1:0-14460 GCA_006410735.1 Raphicerus campestris | reverse complement strand
GGTGTACTTAAAATATTATTGAGATGGCTAAAAAAGTTTGTTCAGGTTTTTCTGTAAGATGTTATCAAAAACTTGAAAGAAGTTTTTGACCAACCCAATAGTTTAACAAATAAATCAGGAAACTTAGACATATTTTATTTTACATTTAACAAAATTTAACATAATGCAACTCTGACCTGATAACTGTAACAAAGCAAGAATGGGTTTGGCTGACACTTTTTGGCATATATTTTCTGACAAAGTCATATAACATGATCCAGTTTCNCAGGAAACTTAGACATATTTTATTTTACATTTAACAAAATTTAACATAATGCAACTCTGACCTGATAACTGTAACAAAGCAAGAATGGGTTTGGCTGACACTTTTTGGCATATATTTTCTGACAAAGTCATATAACATGATCCAGTTTCCTTGAATTTACTTTTTATTTCTGCAGCATAAAACAGGTTCATTTTTGCAAATATATTAGAAAGATCCATCCGTGTCTCCTAATGGCTTCTCCTAATCTTTGCTATTCAAAACATGCTTTTCTGAATTTCACCCTGTCACCTTCCTGGTTTATATTCTCTTCTACAATCATCAAGCGGTCTGATTCTGCCAGGGCCTCATTGATCAGGTCCTACCAGTTCAGCACCATCACTTGCAATAACTGCATGAAATTCTACATGTTCAGCCAGTTTCACAAGTTAGGTTATGTCTTATTTGTATTATGTTATAGAATCTTCACATCATCTGGCAATCAGCAGGGAATGGACCAACAGAGGTGCCTCAGAGGAGCAGTTACACAGAAAAGATCCTGGAGTAGAGGTTGACTTTATAAGCGGTCAGTTAACTTTTAATCCATCCACGGATTAACAGTTAATCCATCTTTTGCCCAACCCTACTTAGACTAGAACTGGATGTAACAATCTGTCAGCAGTGAGAGGATGACATGAAAGGATACTCTTGATGTTCAACATTCCTAAATTCCTTCTCCTCCCATGAGAGCAAAGACATCTATAATCATCTCTTTCTGGTTTAAATGTGCCAGTGTTGTAACAGTTTCTACTTCCCTACACAATCTCATAACTCTGTGCTTTCTTGCACAGCAAATAAGATGAAAAAGAGCTGGATGCATTTTCAAACAGCAGATTCTACTGAGGACAAATGATCTCAGAGTAGAAGGAAAAGTGGGAAGATGAAAATGCATTTACATCCCCTGACACACATCAAGATTTATTGCCATGTGGAACCCAGAGTGACCTCAGGTTCAGAGACATTTTCGCTTGCCCTTTGAGGGTCTACTGTCCTCTCTGACTCTGAAGTAACAACTCTTGTCTCATTTCAGATGCTGCTTGGCAATGTTATTTCTGAGAACAAAGGGGCAATTACAAGTCAACCTTAGGAAAACAACCCAGGAAACAGGGTATCCAGAAGTGTGGTTTAGAGGTGAATGTTGTTGGGGAAAATGAAATAGGAGAGGAACAAACAAGAAGAATGTGAACTGGGTATAAGTAGGTGAGACTAAATTCCCAGTCAGCCATATTCTCAGGGTAAACCTGAGCAGCACAGCGTCTGGAACATGCCCAGTCTTGTATATAACCAGAGCCGGACCAAAGGCCAAAGGCCACACCCCTCCAATTTCATCCATCCTATATTTGTCTTAATATACTTTACTTTTTGTCACATTTTTTTTGTATTGAGACGTGGGTAACTAGCTCACCAGAGTGAGTCCCTAGGAAGAAAGAGACCATATGTCTTAGTCATCTTTGTACTTTCACCCTCTCTGACATGCACATGGTGGGGCTCAATAATTTCTTTCTTGAACTGAATCCAAGCCTTTCAGTCAACATCAAATCTGATGTTTGCAAAGAAAAGGGACAGGAAACCGTACCAGTAAAGGCTCTGAGATGTATTTCTACTAGACTAAAGTTAGAGAGGAAAGAAAAAACAGGTAGTTCTGGCCAAACAAATGAGGTTATATGGGGTAGGAAACAATGGAAGACCTTTATACTTAATCCATATTTTACCCAACCCTGCTTTTAGAACAGAACTGGATGTAACAATCTGTCAGCAGTGAGAGGATGACATGAAAGGATACTCTTGATGTTCAACATTCCTAAATTCCTTCTCCTCTCATGACAGCAAAGATATCTATAATCATCTCTTCCTGGTTTAAAGATTTCCAGGAACTGATTGTGTTGCAAGTCAATAACTCTGTCCAATATAAGATGCCTCAATAATCACTAAGAATTTGAAAATGTCCTCACAAGAGATCTCTTGACCTCAGAACTGTTAAGATCTCTTTCAGCTGCTGGAGGCCAGCCCCCACCTGCCTATCTGCCCTGATGATTCCTGTACCTGGTGTCTGCAGGGCAGAGAGATAGTAAGATCTCTACACTCAATACAGGAAAACTTCTGCCTTCCCCAAAGTACCAACCCAACAAATGACCTATTAGACATCCCCTGAGGAGTCTATGATTACCATCTTCAAAACAAATTAAAGAACTTCAATTTTCCAATAATACCATTTCAGGCATGATTATTGTGCTACTAACATTGCTCTTACTTTGTTCAAGCACAAGAACAAACAGTCTAGGACACCCTCAGGCCCTCTGCAGTGCCCATTAATCTTTCAACAATCTTTTGAGGACAGTGACAACAACTGATTGTAACCCAATTACATAACCTTGGTAAAGATTCTAAGCATCTTGTGGCATCTGAGCCAGTCTACTGATCTTCTGTTTAAACCACATACAAAGCCATGCCACATGCGATCCCAACCCTAGATTGTTTTAAATTAAACCAATTTATTTGGCAGTCACTGTCAATACTTAAGTTTGCAATACTAAATAACCCCTCCAAAAGATCACATCCTCAGACTACCACTTACACTCTGTTTAGGGATGCTATTCCACTGCACTGGACCAAATCAGAGTCTTATTTTAGTCAGTCATTAAATTATCAGTAATCTTCTTATTTTCCAGAATAAGAGCAATCTTTCCCATCTCACTGGGACAGAATTCAGATATCTCGATCAAGTTTCAGAATGATGGGGAAGATTCAAGGTTCTTCCTGGGCTTTTTTGCTAGTGCTTGTGGGGAGAAAGTCTGGGCCTCTCAGGAAGAGTAGAAGGCCTGTCCCACCATGTAGGATGCTGGAGCCTCCTTCCAGGCTGACCGCAGCTCCCACTGCAAGTGGCCCAGGACCAAGAGAAAGGTCACTCCTGACTGCAGTCCGGCACCAGGCAATGGCTCACTCCAGAGGGAAACTGGAGGGCCGGCCAGCTAGCCCTTCCTTGCAGCCCACAGTGCACCAGTCTTAAGACATAGGAGAGCAAAGGAAAGAACATTTGGCTTGGTCCTGAAAAGAAATGTCGTCCCCACGCTCTAACTGGTTATCTCACCCCACCCTTCCCCTGAGATCCAGGCTGCAGCAGCCCAGTTAATCAGTGCTTGGATTGACTGCAAATCCAGACTTTGAGGATGCTGGCCATGGTGTTACCCAATGTCTCTGTGATAAGCGCCTCCTGAATATCCAAACTCAAGACAAGGAAAACAACATGACTTGGGTGTGTTGCCATTCTGCCTTGTCTATCATAAAATTCAGCTAAATTCAGGCCTAACCAGAGTAATTTTAATGAGATCATCTGCAATGATGATTCATTCACCTCCTTTGAAATGGTCTTTGCTCTGTTTTATCCTTTGAGCATGTTATGTTCATAAACTACTTCAAACCAGATGCTAGAAACAAGATACATTCTTTCTGGGACAGTCTTACCTGCATATGAGTCTATTTTTCACCAAGGCTGTAAATATCTCCTGAAATAGTTTATGCTGCGAATGTTTGCTGAAATTTCTCTCATTCTTGTAGTTTATGCTAAGATGAAACAAACAGAAAAGAATTTGTAATAAAAATCATTTAGACTGCCTCAAAATTGCCAGTGCAGAGGAAGATCACCTATATGCATGCAAATGTTGAGGGATTCTTGAAATCCAGTGTATTGCCAAAGCAAGTATCAGCCGTTTGAAATAGGAGATGGAAATGAAATTATAGAGTTAATAATAAAGATTAGAGTCAAGCATATATATTTCATTTTATTACATTATATTATTCCCTATAAACACTTAATAGTTAAAATTTGTGAGAGGGAAGAAAAGGCCACATGGAGAGAAAGAATGCTAGAGTGCGTGATCTAGATAGCCGTGCAACAGGCAGACAAGGCCCGCTCCCTTCACCTCACTACCTGCCACGGCTGTGGCCGCTACAGCTGCTAGCACCACTGGACACCATGCATATCTCCTTGTGGTCAACAGCCCTTCAACTGTGAGAGCTTTTGTGGCTGTGGATTGTGTGTGTGTGGCGAGGGGCAGGGGGCAGGGGGTGTGCGTGAATACAACAAAGCAGTGAGGTATTGTAACTTCAGTTTTTTCTCTCCTGATATTACAGCCAAAAGAGAGGTTAAAAATATCCCAAAGCCATACCCTTTTAAAGGATCACATTGCTATGGAATATATCATATGATATTTAGGGTACATTCAAACAGACCAGTTTTTAGAACTAGGCTAAATACACTGGAGTTCCATAAATACACTACCTCACAGGCAGGTTTTGTAGCCTTATTATTGCCATTTGTACTGCTCCACCCTCATGTGATGTCAGAGGTCATGGGACTGACTGTGCCCCCTAATCTAGTTCATAGTTATTAGTACACAGAATGGGCAGACTGAATATGTGGCAATTTTTTAAGACTTATGCATTTCTCACTAAACATGTATTTTAAAAATATTAACTCATGTAACATCATGTGATGTTTGTGAACTATTAAATTCACTGTCAGAACAGGGAAACAAGACTTAGGCCAAAAAATAAATGATCACTCTAGAATATTTATATTGGTATTTCATGTCATTCATTATTTACATGGTGCTTAGTGTCAGATGACCTGACCACAGGGAGAGCTGGAGAGAACCAGCTCCCTCCACGGGGGTGGCCCATGACAGCAGACAGCTGGTAAGAGGTCTCCATGGCAACAGGAGAGCGAACCATGGGCTGGCACTTTCAACGTGAACGGTGAGCAATATTTCAACTGAAAGCCCGAGCACTTTGACAACCACGTCCTCAGCCGTCATGATTGCTCGCAGCAAGGGCTTTCATGCCTCCTCACAGCAGGCGAGATATGCGCCCACCAAAAGCTAAAGACAAAGCTCACTTCAGCCTCGCCAGGTCAAGCTGATGGAGCAAACGCCAAATGTATGTCAGCCGGGTATCCCGAAGCTCCCAGGTCACTTCCACCTGCAGCCAGACAGTCTGTTGCTCACACAGCGCTTCTGGGAGTGGGCTAACTGCAATTATTAAATTCAAAATCCCCGTGGTAAATTTTAAAATGGACTTTCCATTTTAGCCCCTGTGACAGACTTAAATAAGTCTTTGGGCTAATTAGCAGCCCAAGCTGCTGAAGGCAAGGAACATACTGGATTTCTTACCTAAAATTTTCGAGTTCAACAGCTTCTGTGGACTCATGCCACCGACCCCGAGCTCTGTGCCCACCTGCCCTGATGGCAGGCTCAGACTTCATCATGCTGTTCTGGGCGCTATCGAAGTTAATAGCTGGAAGCTATAGAAAGAGAAGCACAGAGGACTTGAGGAGGACAGTTCAGCTCAGGATAAAGAGAGTCATACACATACAGAGGGGTGGGTGAAGGAAACAGTGTGCCCCAAGCCAACAATTAACATGAGAACTGGGTCAGATGTCTGGATTTCCCAGGATTTAGACACCCTCGACTTCTCTCTGCTCATCTACTCTCTACACCTTATGCTTCTGTGTCTTCATAGCTTGTGATACCACCTATCATATCTTACAGCTTTTACATGTTTTCAGTCTCCCTGGATTACACTGTCAGCTCAGCACAGCAGGAGCTTGCCCATGCTTTGTATCCCCAGCAGTTCCCACTGTGCTGGGGATCCAGACCTGGGGAGGCCTGGGTACTAGGGGCTTTTGCAGCTTCCTGGGTAATTCCAGTGTGCAGTCACAGCAGAGAGTTGGCAGATACAGCTAGAAACTCTGGTCTAGATGACTGAGAATGAGTCATCTTCACTCATCCTTCATATTTACCAGTCATGCACACTGAATGCCAACTCTTAGAGCTATGAAGGAAAGAGCTTCTATCCCTTTTAATCAGTCTGAACATCCTGATTTCTCAATCATGTTTATAAAAGTCATGAAAATATATTACAGAATTAACCACAAGGAAAAATTTGCTTACATTAACTAAAACAATTTGACTATGTCCGTCTTTATAATTTTAATAGTAATTATTTATATAGTAAATTGTGATATTATCACTATTCAAGTTGCCTCTCTTACCTGTAATTGGGATAACCCTGAGGACTGCTTCTTGTACCACAATAAAACTGAACAAGGTGCAAACACTCTATTTTTTCCAAAGTACAAATAAGGAATGTTCTATAATTAGCTAAGTTACCATAAATGAGGTAAGAAAAACATAATAAAACAAACTTTTATTTTCCATAATCATTCTGTTCCATACAATCATCAAATAATGCTACAATATGCTGTGCTTATTACCTTATTTCATCAAAGCATTTGATAGAAACCTGCATAAAGATGCCATTTCTTCATCTAACAAGAACATGCCAGACTGCCCACAAGGCAGGCAGCTAACAGAAATACATTCTAATAGGGTCATTGTTTAATGGCTAGCAAAATCCCCCAAGCCCTTCTTCATCAAATGCTAGCCATAGCTGAATTCTCAAAAGATTAATAATAAATCTTATATCCTGTAAAACCACATGTCTAACTCAGTTCAATTAGCCAACCAATCCACAACCACCACAAGACAACAGGCCACAGCCCCTGGAGGTACAACGCTTAGTGGTTAAGAGAATGAACTCCAGACCAGATCCCCTTGCTTGAAAACTACTCTTAGATAGCTGCGTGATCTTGAAAGTTACTGAGTCTCACTGGGCACTGGTTTCCATATCATCACAATGGAGATAATAATTGTATGCAGCTCAGAGTTATCGTGAAAACTGAATGACTTAAGATTTATAAAGCATTTGCTTTTTGCCAGGCATAGTTCTCAGTTCTTTATACTCTTTTAATCCTCAAAATTGTTCCCATTGCACAGATGCATTTGCTAAATAAATGAGATTTCTCCTTCCGAATTAGATGANCCAGGCATAGTTCTCAGTTCTTTATACTCTTTTAATCCTCAAAATTGTTCCCATTGCACAGATGCATTTGCTAAATAAATGAGATTTCTCCTTCCAAATTAGATGATGAGATGTGATAACCCAAATGATGCTAGGCATGAGGTCACAGTGATGAGCAGATTGTCCTGTGTTACTCAGAACATGACGCAGCAGACAAGAAGTAGGCTTTCCAGGTCCAAGAGCTCTCAAAACCCCTTGCCATCAGCCCAACCGCCAGAACACTGCTGCAAGAGCCAGCACAGAGAGAACAGCCCAGTGTACTTCAGAGAGAGGGCGGGTGGGAGCAGAGGCAGCTGGTAGCCATTCCCTTTGGCAGTGGAGCAGGTGCTGGGAATCCACCCATGGACACACAGTGGATGAGATGAGTTGACATCCATAGCTTGCAAAGACCAGGAACTTAACAGAATCTTGAAGCAACTAGCCTTATTCAAATAAAAGTATAAGTCTGAAACCCAGTTCAAAGGTTAGAGCCTCTTCTCTTGAGTTCCCAGTTCCTTATGCTCTCTGCGAATCTTCTATCTACCACATAAATCGGTCTACAACCTGGAATAGCCACGGTCAGGGTATCCAGAGTGGCAGGGCCAGGTAAACAGCCCCTTACAGACTTCTGTCATGTTAAGACACTGGTTCTGTTAAGATGCACTACATCTGACAGGTTATTTTGGGCAACGCAGAATCTGTATTTCCAGCATCATAAATTTAGCATAACACGGATTCATAGAGATAATTTCAAGGTGTGTCCCTTCCTGTAATGAAGGACTTTTGGCTCTCAGATTTTAAAACTTCCTCAAAAGGCATAAGATTCAGCCACTAATCATCATCGTCACCATCATCATCCTCACAACTGCCACCACCACCACCATCCCCACCACCTTCATCATCATCATCACCACCATCACCACCACAATCACCCATCGTCATCACCATTATCCTCAATATGATCATCATTACCATCACCACAGACAACACTGATGTGGTAATTACCACATGCCAGGCACTATTCTAAGTGTTTTGCAGGTTCAAATCCATTCAATCCTTATAATGACCCTATGAGGTAAATACCATTTTATGATGAGAAGACTGGGTCACAGAGAGCTGACTGACTTAGGGCCCAGAGCTCACAGGGGCAGAACTGAGATTCAGATCCAGGCAATCTCCCTCCCTCTCCAACACTCAGTCCTCCAGCATGGGTGTATTGTCAATGATGAGAAACACTGTTTTGAGTCAGCCCATTTGCTTTTCAGAGTCCTACCCTTGTCCAAGATTTCCTTCATGTTGAGAGGGAAATCTGTCCCCCTGTGTTCTTTCCCTGGCTTTCAGCCCAGAATCATCTCCTTTTACAATATTTGATTTGATTTGACAATAAGTCCACATAAAATAGGGCTTCCCAGGTGGCACAGTTCCCTGGAGAAGGAAATGACAGCCCACCCCAGTATTCTTGCCTGGGAAATCCCATAGACAGAAGAACTTGGTAGCTACAGTCCATGAGGTCACAAGAGTCANTGAGAGCTTTTGTGGCTGTGGATTGTGTGTGTGTGGCGAGGGGCAGGGGGCAGGGGGTGTGCGTGAATACAACAAAGCAGTGAGGTATTGTAACTTCAGTTTTTTCTCTCCTGATATTACAGCCAAAAGAGAGGTTAAAAATATCCCAAAGCCATACCCTTTTAAAGGATCACATTGCTATGGAATATATCATATGATATTTAGGGTACATTCAAACAGACCAGTTTTTAGAACTAGGCTAAATACACTGGAGTTCCATAAATACACTACCTCACAGGCAGGTTTTGTAGCCTTATTATTGCCATTTGTACTGCTCCACCCTCATGTGATGTCAGAGGTCATGGGACTGACTGTGCCCCCTAATCTAGTTCATAGTTATTAGTACACAGAATGGGCAGACTGAATATGTGGCAATTTTTTAAGACTTATGCATTTCTCACTAAACATGTATTTTAAAAATATTAACTCATGTAACATCATGTGATGTTTGTGAACTATTAAATTCACTGTCAGAACAGGGAAACAAGACTTAGGCCAAAAAATAAATGATCACTCTAGAATATTTATATTGGTATTTCATGTCATTCATTATTTACATGGTGCTTAGTGTCAGATGACCTGACCACAGGGAGAGCTGGAGAGAACCAGCTCCCTCCACGGGGGTGGCCCATGACAGCAGACAGCTGGTAAGAGGTCTCCATGGCAACAGGAGAGCGAACCATGGGCTGGCACTTTCAACGTGAACGGTGAGCAATATTTCAACTGAAAGCCCGAGCACTTTGACAACCACGTCCTCAGCCGTCATGATTGCTCGCAGCAAGGGCTTTCATGCCTCCTCACAGCAGGCGAGATATGCGCCCACCAAAAGCTAAAGACAAAGCTCACTTCAGCCTCGCCAGGTCAAGCTGATGGAGCAAACGCCAAATGTATGTCAGCCGGGTATCCCGAAGCTCCCAGGTCACTTCCACCTGCAGCCAGACAGTCTGTTGCTCACACAGCGCTTCTGGGAGTGGGCTAACTGCAATTATTAAATTCAAAATCCCCGTGGTAAATTTTAAAATGGACTTTCCATTTTAGCCCCTGTGACAGACTTAAATAAGTCTTTGGGCTAATTAGCAGCCCAAGCTGCTGAAGGCAAGGAACATACTGGATTTCTTACCTAAAATTTTCGAGTTCAACAGCTTCTGTGGACTCATGCCACCGACCCCGAGCTCTGTGCCCACCTGCCCTGATGGCAGGCTCAGACTTCATCATGCTGTTCTGGGCGCTATCGAAGTTAATAGCTGGAAGCTATAGAAAGAGAAGCACAGAGGACTTGAGGAGGACAGTTCAGCTCAGGATAAAGAGAGTCATACACATACAGAGGGGTGGGTGAAGGAAACAGTGTGCCCCAAGCCAACAATTAACATGAGAACTGGGTCAGATGTCTGGATTTCCCAGGATTTAGACACCCTCGACTTCTCTCTGCTCATCTACTCTCTACACCTTATGCTTCTGTGTCTTCATAGCTTGTGATACCACCTATCATATCTTACAGCTTTTACATGTTTTCAGTCTCCCTGGATTACACTGTCAGCTCAGCACAGCAGGAGCTTGCCCATGCTTTGTATCCCCAGCAGTTCCCACTGTGCTGGGGATCCAGACCTGGGGAGGCCTGGGTACTAGGGGCTTTTGCAGCTTCCTGGGTAATTCCAGTGTGCAGTCACAGCAGAGAGTTGGCAGATACAGCTAGAAACTCTGGTCTAGATGACTGAGAATGAGTCATCTTCACTCATCCTTCATATTTACCAGTCATGCACACTGAATGCCAACTCTTAGAGCTATGAAGGAAAGAGCTTCTATCCCTTTTAATCAGTCTGAACATCCTGATTTCTCAATCATGTTTATAAAAGTCATGAAAATATATTACAGAATTAACCACAAGGAAAAATTTGCTTACATTAACTAAAACAATTTGACTATGTCCGTCTTTATAATTTTAATAGTAATTATTTATATAGTAAATTGTGATATTATCACTATTCAAGTTGCCTCTCTTACCTGTAATTGGGATAACCCTGAGGACTGCTTCTTGTACCACAATAAAACTGAACAAGGTGCAAACACTCTATTTTTTCCAAAGTACAAATAAGGAATGTTCTATAATTAGCTAAGTTACCATAAATGAGGTAAGAAAAACGTAATAAAACAAACTTTTATTTTCCATAATCATTCTGTTCCATACAATCATCAAATAATGCTACAATATGCTGTGCTTATTACCTTATTTCATCAAAGCATTTGATAGAAACCTGCATAAAGATGCCATTTCTTCATCTAACAAGAACATGCCAGACTGCCCACAAGGCAGGCAGCTAACAGAAATACATTCTAATAGGGTCATTGTTTAATGGCTAGCAAAATCCCCCAAGCCCTTCTTCATCAAATGCTAGCCATAGCTGAATTCTCAAAAGATTAATAATAAATCTTATATCCTGTAAAACCACATGTCTAACTCAGTTCAATTAGCCAACCAATCCACAACCACCACAAGACAACAGGCCACAGCCCCTGGAGGTACAACGCTTAGTGGTTAAGAGAATGAACTCCAGACCAGATCCCCTTGCTTGAAAACTACTCTTAGATAGCTGCGTGATCTTGAAAGTTACTGAGTCTCACTGGGCACTGGTTTCCATATCATCACAATGGAGATAATAATTGTATGCAGCTCAGAGTTATCGTGAAAACTGAATGACTTAAGATTTATAAAGCATTTGCTTTTTGCCAGGCATAGTTCTCAGTTCTTTATACTCTTTTAATCCTCAAAATTGTTCCCATTGCACAGATGCATTTGCTAAATAAATGAGATTTCTCCTTCCGAATTAGATGATGAGATGTGATAACCCAAATGATGCTAGGCATGAGGTCACAGTGATGAGCAGATTGTCCTGTGTTACTCAGAACATGACGCAGCAGACAAGAAGTAGGCTTTCCAGGTCCAAGAGCTCTCAAAACCCCTTGCCATCAGCCCAACCGCCAGAACACTGCTGCAAGAGCCAGCACAGAGAGAACAGCCCAGTGTACTTCAGAGAGAGGGCGGGTGGGAGCAGAGGCAGCTGGTAGCCATTCCCTTTGGCAGTGGAGCAGGTGCTGGGAATCCACCCATGGACACACAGTGGATGAGATGAGTTGACATCCATAGCTTGCAAAGACCAGGAACTTAACAGAATCTTGAAGCAACTAGCCTTATTCAAATAAAAGTATAAGTCTGAAACCCAGTTCAAAGGTTAGAGCCTCTTCTCTTGAGTTCCCAGTTCCTTATGCTCTCTGCGAATCTTCTGTCTACCACATAAATCGGTCTACAACCTGGAATAGCCACGGTCAGGGTATCCAGAGTGGCAGGGCCAGGTAAACAGCCCCTTACAGACTTCTGTCATGTTAAGACACTGGTTCTGTTAAGATGCACTACATCTGACAGGTTATTTTGGGCAACGCAGAATCTGTATTTCCAGCATCATAAATTTAGCATAACACGGATTCATAGAGATAATTTCAAGGTGTGTCCCTTCCTGTAATGAAGGACTTTTGGCTCTCAGATTTTAAAACTTCCTCAAAAGGCATAAGATTCAGCCACTAATCATCATCGTCACCATCATCATCCTCACAACTGCCACCACCACCACCATCCCCACCACCTTCATCATCATCATCACCACCATCACCACCACAATCACCCATCGTCATCACCATTATCCTCAATATGATCATCATTACCATCACCACAGACAACACTGATGTGGTAATTACCACATGCCAGGCACTATTCTAAGTGTTTTGCAGGTTTAAATCCATTCAATCCTTATAATGACCCTATGAGGTAAATACCATTTTATGATGAGAAGACTGGGTCACAGAGAGCTGACTGACTTAGGGCCCAGAGCTCACAGGGGCAGAACTGAGATTCAGATCCAGGCAATCTCCCTCCCTCTCCAACACTCAGTCCTCCAGCATGGGTGTATTGTCAAAGATGAGAAACACTGTTTTGAGTCAGCCCATTTGCTTTTCAGAGTCCTACCCTTGTCCAAGATTTCCTTCATGTTGAGAGGGAAATCTGTCCCCCTGTGTTCTTTCCCTGGCTTTCAGCCCAGAATCATCTCCTTTTACAATATTTGATTTGATTTGACAATAAGTCCACATAAAATAGGGCTTCCCAGGTGGCACAGTTCCCTGGAGAAGGAAATGACAGCCCACCCCAGTATTCTTGCCTGGGAAATCCCATAGACAGAAGAACTTGGTAGCTACAGTCCATGAGGTCACAAGAGTCAGACACGCCTGAGGGACGAAACCTACCTACCTAGGTGGCAGAGTGATAAAGAATCTGCCTGCTAATGCAGGAGACACAGACATGCGGGTTTGATCCCTGGGTTGGGAAGATCCCCCAGAGTGGGAAATGGTAACCCACTCCAGTATTCTTCCCTGGAAAATTCCGTGGACAGAGGAGTCTGGGGTTGCAAAGAGTCAGACACGATTGAGTAACTGAGCACACTCACACACCACATAAAATAAACCAAAAATATAGGGTGAACAAAAGCAACTCCCCAAGTTGTAGGTGCATTAAACAGGTCACTCATCCCAGAAAGCAGAGCAGTGGGCGACCCCTCCCCGCTGGGCACAGGCTGCAGCTGCTTTGCTGACCACTGTTCCGGCTCAGCACATACCGCCTCCTGGAGAGCACCCGCCCCAGCCTCCCTGGTGGAGCTGGTCACTGCCTCCCTTGGGGCGTTACTGGCCAGCCTCTCTTACAGCACTCATCACAACCTCATATGATGTCTAGACAGAACATTAACCTTTGCCCCTGAGTTTGACCTCCCTGAGGACAGCATCATCTCCATCTGTCTTTGTGTTCTAAGCACCTCTTACAGGTCATGACACACAGTAGATATTTTCATGGGAAGTTGTGGAGTGAATACTCATTTCATCCAGTCTCTTTGCTCAACTTATTCATCTCCAGACAAGTCCATTCACTTAGCACTTGTGTTGCAGATACATCACTTGCAGACACAGCAGGTGCACAGTGAGCAGGACGGTCCTGGCCTCTCCCTCCTCAAACAGTTTATGGTCCAGTGGGGGGCAGGGGCACTAAAACGTGCAGTGAACAAAGGTTTGTTGTGGTAGAAAGTAAAGGAAAGATAGGGTGGGTCATGGAACAAGACTCCCAGCAGATTATTACACAGGCTGGAGACCAGAGAAAAACCACAGTGATCCAGAAGGTGGCAAGAGTCTGTGCAGCTTGAACAGCATGAGTAGAAGAAAAGCGACCCAAGAGTAAAGCAAAGGACCTTTCTAAAAATTTGATCATGTCATTTCCGCCTGGAAATTTCAACCTTCTCTGTTGTGATAGACACAAAATGTGTAGATGGGCTTTCAGACACTGCACAGCTTCTTACAGCTTTATTTATTTCTACTTCCAATAGAAATGTCCAGTCACTATTTTGCTTAAGTGCATGTTATTTTCTTCCCCTCGGATAGCTGATTATTTTACTCACTTCGTCCAAACTGCCTTTCCTACCGATTTTGCCACAGAACAGCCAGCCCATTTCCCAGGAGCCATCCCCTCCCCTCCGATGCTCTTCCTCCCTGGGAGCCCCTCAGCCACAGCATGCACGACTCGTCCAGGATGAGCGTCTCGACCAGCCAGGGCCATGACTGCTTTCCTAGGCCTGTTGTCTCAGAGCACAGCAACAGCACCTTAGACTTTC
>SJYW01032639.1:196658-215288 GCA_006410735.1 Raphicerus campestris | reverse complement strand
GGCCCTGAGCTGATGACTGAAGGTTGAGCAGAGATTATCTCCTGTGCTTTTCACACATTCAGGGACATGGGGGGCTTCCCAGCTGACTAAGTGGGTAAAGAATCTGCCTGTGATGCTGGAGATAAAAGGAGATGCAGGTTCAGTTCCTGGTTGGGAAGATCCCCTGGAGAAGGGCATGGCAACCCACACCAGTATTCTTCCTAGAGTGTCCATGGACAGAGGAGCCTGGTGGGCTAGGTAGGGTCCGTAGGGTGGCAAAGAGACAGACAGACTGAAGAGACTGAGCAGGCTCGCATGCAGGGGGTGTGAGTCACTTGCAGGTCGTGTCCCAAAGCAGACTCCAGCTCACCAGGTCTTGGTCAGCCTGAGTCCCTGCCCTGCCCTGCCCCACCGCCCCGTGATGTGTATAGTGGGTCACGACACAGAACAGCAAGGAACTTCAGGTGGTTATGGAGCGGGTGTGCGTGGGGGCAGTGAGAGGGGAAGGGGCATTTCTGGCAGAAGGCTCAGCACTGGCAGAAACGCAAGGACACGGAACAGCCTGGTCAAAGTGAGCAGGCGAGCTTGTGCAATGAGCTTCCCGGGGCCCAGAATCTCGACCTAGGAGGACAGAGCCGGAATGGGAAGCTGAACTCGTGTCTAACTTGTGCACACACTCTGTTCCCACTTGCCCTGTTTACTGCTGCCTTCCGCCACGGGGACATGCTGTCCTTACAACAACATTGCACGTTTCAGAGGAGCTTGAGGAGCCACAGGGCTTCCCAGGGAGCCACAGTGGTGAAGAATCTGCTTGTAAGGCAGGAATGCAACAGATGCGGCTGAGATCCCTGGGGCTGGAATATCCCCTGGAGAAAGAAATGGCATCCCACTCCAGTATTCTTGCCTGTAGAATCCCATGGATAGAGGAGCCTGGAGGGCTGTAGTCCATGAGGTTGCAAAGAGTCAGACACAGCTGAGTGATGAGGAACCAGAGACATAAGGTCCCCCAAGGGAGGCCAGCCATAGAGGACCCGCTCTGACCAGGCACAGACACAGCTTTGCAAGTTAGAACACCCTTTAGCCTGGAGATAAGTCAATGGCTTCAGAGCACAGACACAAGCTCATTTGTCCCCTGAGTGGGATGTTTGACAGCTCCATTGTCTGTGTGGCTAGTAGACACATGAAAATGCACACACATCTTATGTGTAAGGAGAATTGGTGCTTTCGAACTGTGGTTCTGGAGAAGACTCTTGAGAGACCTTTGGACAGCAAGGAGATCAAACCAGTCAGTCCTAAAGGAAATCAACCCTGAAAACTCTTAGGAAGGACTGATGCTGAAGTTCTAATACTTTGGCCACTCGCTATAAAGAGCTGGCTTGTTGGAAAAGACCCTGATGATGGGAAAGATTGAAGGCAGGAGGAGAAGGGGATGGCAGAGCATGAGATGGTTGGATGGCATCATTGACTCAATGGACATGAGTTTGAGCAAACTCCAGGAGATAATGAAGGACAGATGAGCCTGGCATGCTGCAGTCTATGGGGTCACAAAGAGTCAGGCACAACTTAGCCACTGAACCTCAACAAGAAAACAAACACATTTTGACCCTCTCTTGCAAGGTGAAGGAATGTATATTATGCTAGGTCCATTTGTTTGCATTGAGAGTAAGCCCTTAGTTATGTATATTTTTGCTAAGTCACTTCACTTGTGTCTGACTCTATGACACCCCAGGAACAGCAGCCCGCCAGGCTCCTGTGTCCATAGAGATTCACCAGGCAAGAATACTGGAGTGAGTTTCCACCTAGGGATCGAACCCTCGTCTCCTATGTCTCCTGCATCATCAGCCAGGTCCTTTGCCACTAGCGCCTCCTAGGAAGCCCTCAGTATATTGACCATGTGGGTTTTTTCAAAGCTTCTCAATGCTTTCTCCTTTCAACCTACAAAATTCTCAACTGACAACTACATCAGCTAGAAGTTTCCAGAAGCTTCCTAGGACACTCCCTGAGCCATTCTCGGAGGCAAAAAAAAAAGAAAAGAAAAACCAGACACACACACAGTTTTAAGCCTTCCTCTTCTCCTCCCTCTGGAAGGCAGCCCCAGTCACTCTGGATAAGTTCTCTGCAAACATGCCCTTGTCTATCTCCTGCCTCTCCAAACAGGCCCTCATTTGTCTCTACCATCTTTTTCTTTGCTCTCTGCCACTCTCCCCATGCACTTCTCCCTTTCCCAACTCATCGCAGTTTAAAGGACACAATCACTGTCCACTTAGACCACTGCAAGAACCTCTCTGCTGACAGCCTCATTCCCAAATCCCCGCAACGTCTCACCTCCTGACACCATGCCCCCAGAATAACCTTCTGAAAGCGTGCACACAGTACGATCCTGAGAGCTTCTGACTCTGAAGACAGGATTCTCCATCTTTATCACTGGGGATCATGCATGGAGCCATCAGCCTGAGAGAAAGAAAACTTGATGAGTCAATTGCGAGCCTGCCTGGCACGTCACTTCAGTCACATCCAACTCTGTGGCCCATCAGGCTTCTCTGTCCATGGGATTTTCCAGGCAAGAGTCCTGGAATGCGTTGCCATGCCCTCCTCCAGGCAATCAAAGCCGGATCTCTTATGTCTCCTGCATCAGCTGACAAGTCTATTAGGGACTCCGTTTCAGTCCAAATCCAAGCTTCCTGGTATGTCTTTTGGGACTCTTTAAGACCTGGCTCCTGTGGATGCCATAGCTCCACCTTAACACCCTTCATAGAGTTTCATGCTGTTCTCATTACTGAACTGGATCAACCCCTGAATTCACCCATCAATGTCCTGCCTCTGAGCCTTTCCTCATCAGCTTCCGTACACCTAGATTATTACTTTTTGCTTCTTGACTCCACACATGAAACACACCTTGACTGTCTCAGCTCAGGGCTTCCTGCCTTCAGATGGCCTTTCCTGGGGCCATAGCCCACTTAAGTTTCCCTCACTCCGCGGTCCACAGTCTCTGTGAGCCTCCCAGGCACATCCTCAGATCTCAGTTGCTCCCTGACTTGTCCAGCTCCTTTGTCAGATGACAAAGTCCTTTTGTCTCTACTCACTGCAGCCTGAGGCTCAGCACATCACTGATGTCTGAGAGTGACTCTCCTAGGGTCTATGTGAGTAGATGGGAGAACTTCAGCTGGGGAATGAGCTGGGGAAAGTGCAGACAGGATCATGTATGTCTGATGAGCAGCTTGAGGGTGCAGAAGGCAAACATATGTCTGATGAACACTTAGTGGGGGGGAGCTGGCAAAATACAACCTATAGGAGAGAGCAAAGGGTCTCCTGGGAGAGTCTCCTGCTACAAGAGTTCTGTTTCATGCTCTTGTTTGATGAGCTGATGGCCTTCTACTTCCCAAGAAACCCAGATAGGAGGTCAGGAGTGCCTGCTATGAGACAAGGACCTCACTGGGAGAAAAAGCCCTCTGGAAAGTACTGTGGAGGATGGGGCTTCTCTGGTGGCTCAGGGGTAAAGAATCCACCTGCCAACACAGGGGACCCGGGTTCAATCCCTGGTCTGGGAAGTTCCTGCACACTGTGAGGCAACTGAGCCTAGGAGCCACATCTACTGAAGCCTGTGCTCCCAGAGCCCGCGCCCTGCAAGAGAAGCCCCGCAATGAGAAGGCTGCACACCACAGCCAGAGTAGCCCCTGGTCCCTGCTGCGAGAAGAGCCTACACAGCAGTCAGGGCCTGGCACAGCCATAAATGCTGTGCTCTGCTTCATCGTCCAGTCTTGTCCGACTCTCTGCAGCCCCACAGACTGTCGCCCACCAGGCTCCTCTCTCCAGGGGGGTCTCCAGGCACGAATACTGGAGTGGGTTGCCATGCCCTCCTCCAGGAGAATCTTTCCAAGTCAGGGATCACACCCAGGTCTCCCACTGGGTGCAGATTCTTTATGAGCTGAGCTACCAGGGAAGCCCCGGAGTCTTGAACAAACATGTGCCATGTGAAAGTCGCTCAGGTGGGTCCCACTCTTTGTGACCCCCATTGGCTATACAGTCCACGGCATTCTCCAGGCCAGAATACTGGAGTGGGTAGCCTTTCTGTTCTCCAGCAGATCTTCCCGACCCAAGAATCAAACCATGGTCTCTTGCATTGCGAGGGGATTCTTTATCAACTGAGCTCTGAGGGAAGCCCTCGAAGGTCACTCAGTCATGTCTGACTCTTTGTGACCCCATGGAGTATATCCAGTCCATAGAATTCTCCAGGCCAGAATACTGGACTGGGTAGCCTTTCCCTTCTCTAGGGAATCTTCCCAACCCAGGAATCCCTTCTCCAGTGGACAACATTCTGTCAGACCTCTCTACCATGACCCCTACCATGACCCGCCCGTCTTGGTGGCCTCACACAGCATGGCTTAGTTTCCCTGATTTAGACAAGGCTGTGGTCCGTGTGATTAGATTGACTAGTCTTCTGTGATTATGGTTTGTGTGTCTGCCCTCTGATGCCTCTTGCAACACCTACCATCTTTTTTGGGTTTCTCTTACCTTGGACATGGGGCATCTCATCACCGCTGCTACAGCAGAGCGCAGCTGCTGCTCCTTATCTTGGACGAGAGCTATCTCCTCACAGCAGCCTCCGCACCTTGCACGTGGAGTAGCTCCTGTTGGCCCTCCTGCGCCTGCACAACCACCGCTCCCGGGACAGGGGGGTAGCTTTTCTCAGCCGCCGGCCCTGAACTCGGATGTGGGGTAGCTCCTCTCCCCCGCTCCTGCGCCATCCCAGCCTGGCACTTTGGGCTGCCACCCCTCATCTCCGGTCGATCGGTCGCTTCGCCCGGCCGCCACCACTGACCTCGGGCACGGGGTAGCTCCTCTCGGCCGATCCTGCGCCGTCGCAGCCTGGCCCTTGCGGCCGCCGCCCCGACCTCCCGGGAGCGGGGCAGCTCCTCCCGGCGCCGCCCCTGACCCCGGGCGACCGTTAGCTCCTCTCCCCGCTCCTGCGCCGTCGCAGCCTGGCACTCTCGGCCGAATCTTCGTTAGAAGGAGTCAGGTATATGTTAAATTAATATCAGTAGAACATGGTAACATACGTTATGAATCAAGATATAATAAAGTCCTTGGGTGGCCATTTGGGGCTAAGTAGTCACACCCAGGCTTTCTCAGTCAGGGGCATAATGACAGGGAAAAACCACTGAGGGATGGCCGGGGGAACGGCTTTTCAGGCAGGGCGAGGCTTGTTCATTCATCTTAGTCACTGTGTTGTCTGTTGTGGTTGCTGTTCAGTCAGTAAGTCATGTCTGACTCTTTGCAACCCCATGGGCAGCAGCCCACCAGGCTTCCCTGTCCTTCACCCTCTCCCGGAGTTTGTTCAGACTCATGTCTATTGAGTAGGTGGTGTCATCCATCCGTCTCATTCTCTGTCACCCCCTTCTCCTCCTGTCCTCAGTAGTAACTCTATAAGAGTGGTTATTCCCATTCAAAAGAAAAACAGGGGCTCAAATATACTCAAGTAACCAGTCACAATCATGAAATCAATTATGTGGCCATGTTGGCTTCAATCACAAGATGTGTCTAATTCTACAGTGTTGCTTTTGCCATAATATAAAACCACTGATCACTTAGTAGCTTTGAGGGCCACACATACACACACACGACACGTATGGAGTGTCAAGGGAAGGGGAGAGGCCACAGGGATCCAGTCGTGTGTGCTTGTTGGGGGGCTGTTTACTTGAATCTATCACAGCGTGTTTGTTTCTGCAACAGCATTATCTGAAAAACATTCAGAAAACATTTTTCACACTCAAACATAAGACTAGCCTTTAAAAGTTGTCCTCTTAGAGAAAATATCCTGCATGGATAAAGCTAAGAAATGTCAATGTGGTTAGAACCATTAATCAAATGAATAGGACTCATAAGGGAACAACAAGGTAGAAGAAAAAAAATTATCTACAAATATCTACCTTGACTTTGTCAGAGGAGGCAATGACAACCCTTCTTGCCTGGAGAATCCCATAGCCCGAGGAGCCTGGCAGGCTGCAGGCCACGGGGTCGCTGAGGGTCGGGCACGACTGAGCGACTCCACTTTCACCTTTCACTGTCATGCATTGGAGAAGGAAATGGCACCCACTGCAGTGTTCTTGTCTGAAGAATCCCAGAGACAGAGGAGCCTAGTAGGCAGCCGTCTCTGGGGTCTCACAGAGTCAGACACGACTGAAGCGACTTAGCAGCAGGAGCAGCACCTCAGCTTTTAAGTAATCACTTCTACTTTACAGGTGAAAAGAGTGCAGTGCTAGCTGACTTGCTTAGACATTTGTTTCCCGAGAGAAACCATCTAAATGATGAATTAGAAAAGAAGGAAATTCATTTTCCTTTAATTCAAAACAAAGCAAAAGAACCTCGGTAAGCTCCTGGAGTTTAGGAAAGTAGGGAAAATTGGTCTTGAAGCATGGGGTATACTATTAGACAATTGAAGACTTCCCTGGTAGCTCAGACAGTAAAGAATCCGCCTGCAATGCGTAAGACTTGGGTTCGAACCCTGGGTTGAGAAGATCCCCTGGAGGAGGGCATGACAACCCACTCCAGTCCTCTTGCCTGGAGAATCCCATGGACAGAGGAGCCTGGCAGGCTACAGTCCACAGGTTGGCAAAGAGTCGGATGCTACTGTGTGACTAAGCATACAAAAGCATTCTGGACGATGGTTCTAGGATGAACTCCTCTCACAGGCATTGACAACGAATCATGGGAAGCAGCACTTTGTTGCATCTGTGAATTTTTCCACTGGAATATTTTGCCTGCCTGCAGGAGCCGGCATTTTACATGGAATTCTGCCTACTGTCCAGTTTGGTCCAGCAAAATCTTTTCTGTCCTATTTCTCAGTTTATGCAGAAAATCAGAAAGGAAACAAGTCACGATGTGCTGGTTCGCTTTTGTGAAAGATTTTTTTAACAGCTGCAAAAATGTTCCCTCAAATTTCTGATGGAATCCAATTAGGGGCAACCTTTATCATCCACATTTAACGTTTACACTTTGGAAGTTTGAGAAGATCAGAGTACTGCATATATAGAAGGAAATACACCCAAAACGACCATACCGATTTGTTTTACTCTAATTATTATTGTTATTTCATTATTTCTTGGATCAGTTTAAGTTTCATGGAGAAATTGAAGGGAAATATAGACTCTACCATGTATCTTTTGTCCTCACACTTACATAAAGTGAAAGTGTTTGTTGCTCAATTGTGTCCAGCTCTTTGCAACTCCATGGACTGTAGCCTGCTAGGCTCTTCTGTCCATGGAACTCTCCAGGCCAGAATACTGGAATGGGTAGCCTTTCCCTTCTCCAGGGGATCTTCCCAACCTAGGCATCGAGCCCAGGCCTCCCCCACTGCAAGCGGATTCTTTACCTGTCTGAATCACCAGGGAAGCTACACGTACATAACCTCCCCCGTTATCAACATTCCCCACACAAGTTTTGGTGTAACTGATGAAACTACACTGACATATTACAATCACCCAAAGCCTATAGTTTACATTATGTACAGCACCAAGAGTGAACGTGCAGCACCAAGAGGGAAAACTGGTGCTGCACATTCTATACAGTTTTGACAGATGTATAGCGATAGGTGTCCGCCATCANATGTGCTCAGGTATCCTTTCTTCCCCCTAACTTGTTTATTATTGTTGGTATGGACTCTTCTGGAGAAGGCAATGGCACCCCACTCCAATACTCTTGCCTGGAAAATCCCATGGATGGAGGAGCCTGGTAGGCTACAGTCCATGGGGTTGCAAAGAGTCGGACACGACTGAGCAAATTCATGACTGCTATTATGGACTCTTCAATTCTTACCTGCAGTGTGCTAGTATTCTTTGGATGATTTTTATATCAGGGATATTAATGTATAGTTTTCTTTAATTATGATCCTTTTGTCTAATTTGCTACTAGGGTAAGATGGCCTGATAGAATAACTTGGGAAGTGTTTCTCCTCCTCTGTGTTTTGTTAGGATTTGTCAAGGATGGCTGTTAATTATTTTAATGTTTGGCATAATTCACTTTTTCGCGGGCTTAGGTTTCTTTGTGGGAGATTTTCAGTTACTAATTCCATCACTCTTTACGGTCTATTCAGATTTTCTTTGAAGTCACCTTTGGTAATCTTTATCTTTTTAGGAATCTGTTCGTTTCATTTAGTTTATCCTAATTTTTGGCAGGCATACATTTGTTTAAATTATTCCCTTAAAATTCTTTTTATTTCTGTGAGGTTGGTAGTCATGTCCCCTTTCTCCTACCTGATTTTAGTAGATTGAGTCATCTCAGTAACAGTTTGTCAGTTGTGTTGAGATTTTCAGTGCATAAGCTTTTGGTTTTGGTCATGTTCTCTAGTGTATTTTACACTTTATTGCATAAGTTTTCTCTCCAGTTGCTGGGTTTCCTTTCCTTCTTTTCCCTTTGGTTTTAGTTTGTTTCTCAAAGGTATGATTAAGTTGCTGTTTTGAGCTCTTCTTTTACACGTTAGGTGTTTATAGTTTACATTTTCTCCAAATGCTGCTTTCGTTGCATCCCATACATTTTTGTATATTGCTTTCATTTTCATTCATCTCAAAGTATTTTGGAAGTTTTTCTTTGATCATTGGTTATTTATGAATATGTTGTTTCATTCTACATATTTGTGAATTTTTCAGATTTCTGTTACTGATTTATTTCATTCCGTTGTGGTTTGAAGGGCATATTTTCTGTGATTTCAGTCCTTTAAAACTCTTGAAGCCTGTTTTATGGTCTGGCATATGGTTTCATCTGAGAGTGTGCCACATGTACTGGAGAAGAATTTTGTATTCTGTTAGATGGAGTGAGTGTTCCTTTCATATCTGTTAGATCTAGTTTATGGTATTGTTCAGTTCTTCTGTTTTCTTTTTGCTTTGGTGTTCTTAATAGCCATTTTTAGTTGTTTTTCAGAATTATAAAACCTGATACTATATGGATAGAAATTAAAGAAATTTATTGAGTATTTATTATATATCAGGAACTGTCTCAGTTGCTAGAGATTTTTTAGTGAACAAAATAGACAAAAGTCCCTATGGAGTTTACATTCTCGTGGGTATATAGACAGTAAAGAAGTACACGCATAAAATATAAAATGTGGTCTTTGGTGCTGTTGGGAGAGGATTGTGCTACGTGTTGAGGGTGGGGTAGTTGTGTTGGGGGGCTTGCAGTTTTCAACTGGGCAGTCAAGAAATGCCACACTGCTAAGATGACATTTGATTCAAGACCTGAAAGAGGTTTAGGTGTAAACCATGAAGATTCTCGTTGGAGTCACACCCCAGGCAGAGGGACCGGCACATGCAAAGCTGTGACTCAGGTTGTTCAAAAATCTTCTTAAAACTTGTTAAATGTGTGTCATATAATGATTCAATGAAACTGCTCTGTCTTTTTGGGAATGTAGATACTTTATTTCTTGTTTGAAGATTGTTTAAGTGCGCTATGAAGGGTATCTTTTTTCCCCCTTTAATCTTAGAGCCACACTTCTTAGCACTTCCCACTTTATAATTGTGTTTGTTTGCTGGTTTCCTTTCTCTCTTCTAGAACAAGAGCTTCCTGAGGGCAGAGATTTTATCTGTTTCGTGCACTGTTAAAGTCTAGTGTGTGGTAGGCAGCTGATAACTCTGTTTAATGGTTAGTGAGTTGTCAGATATGACTTCTCAGTCGTTTATTAATGTCTATAAATTCATAATAAAAACTCTATTATGATTTTTCAATCTATCCTTGTATCTCTTAATATATGTGTATATAATGCATGTGTAGTACATTTGTTTTAAACTAGAGAACAAGGAAGTGATTCTATTTGATTTAATTTTTTTAAGGAGAAAAATTAAGTAGGCCTTTTTTGACTTCATTCTTTTGTAAACTGATGATTTGCCAGTAGAGGTTTTCTCTGCCTTGCTTGATTGTAGTTGTATGTTACATTAAAGAAGTTATGTATCTTGAGTCTCATGAATTCTCTGAATTCTTCATTTGTATTAAGGACCTCTTGCCTTTCAGTTTTAATGGAATTATTTCCTGCTGTTTTCCAGGTTGTGTGATCGCTGAGCTTTTTACAGAAGGCGTGCCTCTGTTTGATCTCTCCCAACTTCTGGCCTATAGAAATGGGCAGTTTTTCCCTGAGCAGGTGCTGAGTAAAATTGAAGATCGCAGTATCAGAGAATTGGTAACTATGCTGCAAGTATTTACCATAATGTTTTAAATAGAATTGTATTCTCCCTTCGGTATTAGTTCTCTGGAACGTTTTGAATTTGGGACAAGCAATAAAGCCCCATAGACTAATATAAGCCTCCTATCGTTTTTAGTTTGTTAGACAGAAATGTATAATTTTCCCCCCTTCTTAGACACAGAGCTCATTTGACTTTATATTACAAACACACACACCAATCCGAACTCTGCTTTGGACAGATTTGGCAGGAAATAAGGAGGTGCTTGGGCATTAGAGAGGTTGTCCAAGACAGAGCTTGCTGGTAAGTAATAAAGAGGATAAATATGTAAAACGAGGAGACAGGAGAATCAGCCTGAGTGTGATACAGCAGTATAGAGGCATTTCATATGGAAGCAGCTGGCTTTGTAGACCTCCCTTGACTCTGAGGGCAGTTCTGGCAGGGGGGCTGTTGACTCACCCGTTAGTATAGCAGATCAGATGTGAGGAATTCTGGGAGGTCATGTCAGCCATATATATCCACACTGCTGTTTGAGGGGATTTTTTTTACGGCATCTACTATAGTAACTGATGCATCTGATGATGACTCTGAGCCATTGAAAGGTTATGGTATATTTAAAATATGCTTTAGTAAGGTAGGGAAACCTGCATTTTGATTTCTTTTAAAAATGGCAAATATTTAAAAGTAAGATACTCCAGAGGAAGCTAGTTTAGCTCACATCCAGTGAACAGTTCACTGGGTTTAGGAGCTGGCATACCTGTCTGTTCTCGGGGTGGCGCCTATTATCATGTTGTGTTGGCTAAGTAACTTTATTAATATGGGCGTACCTTTTCTTAGCTGTACAAGGAATGAATTTGACTACTTTTAAAGACTTGATCCTCTTTATGTATCTGGACCATCTAGAGTACGTCACTACGTGATTTCCTCTTGCGCTATAGGATGATAGTAGAGTCACATTTTACTCAGTAGTCAGGTTCTGAAAGTAGTTTGAAAGGTGGAGATTGGAAAGAGTCAGTATGACCTCAGAATCCCTTTAAATCACGTGTAAGTTGGTATTGTAGCTTTGGTCTGATATAATTTGCTTTTCTCAAATCTGTGTTTTACTCCCATTGTCCCCTTGGTGTAGGTAACTCAGATGATTCACCGTGAACCAGATAAACGTTTAGAGGCAGAAGATTACTTAAAGCAGCAACGTGGCAATGCCTTTCCTGAAATATTCTATACTTTTCTTCAGCCCTATATGGCCCAGTTTGCCAAAGAAACATTTCTTTCTGCAGATGAGCGTATTCTGGTTATAAGGAAGGATTTGGACAACATCATTCACAATCTCTGTGGACACGATGTGCTGGAGAAAGCGGATGGAGAGCCCAAGGAGAATGGACTGGTTATCTTGGTGTCAGTTATAACGTCCTGCCTGCAGACCCTGAAATACTGCGACTCCAAGCTTGCCGCTTTGGAACTTATTCTCCATTTGGCCCCAAGATTAAGTGTAGAAATTCTTTTGGATCGTATTACCCCTTATCTGTTGCATTTCAGCAGTGACTCTGTTCCCAGAGTAAGGGCTGAAGCCTTGAGGACGTTGACTAAAGTTCTTGCTCTGGTGAAGGAGGTTCCTCGCAACGATGTCAACATTTACCCAGAGTACATCCTGCCAGGCATAGCCCACTTGGCCCAGGATGATGCCACAATCGTCAGGCTAGCCTACGCTGGTAAGAGCTTATCGTCCCAGTAAATGACCGCTGACGTCCCAAAGTTAGTGACTGTAATACCTCTTGTTTCTCTGATATTTTTGGAAATTCCAAAGATAACCTTGAACTTTGGTCCTTGAATTATTTGTGTACATGTTGGTAATATTTATAGCTGATCTGTTCCTGAAACTCAAGCTTTGTGTGTACTCTCAGTATTTGAAGTGATCAGAATTATTAAGTAAAAATATACAGCACAGAATTTTATGATTTTACTGGGAGTATTAACATTTAATTTGGAGTACGATGTTTACAAGAATGTGCTTCTGATCTAGTGTCTTTAGGCCTTTCTGAAGTTTCTCTGAACAGATATGTTTGCTTGAATATTAGTATTAGGGAATAACAGTCTATTGCTGTTGAAAAAAATTAATTTTGCTGAGTAGTTTGGTGTTGAGAGGACCTAGCCTGTTAGGGTACTGAACTTGAAGGTGCTTGCAGTTACTGTGGGAGATAGATGGGGAAACAGTGGGAACAGTGTCAGACTTTTATCTTTTTGGGCTCCAAAATCACTGCAGATGGTGACTGCAGCCATGAAATTAAAAGACGCTTACTCCTTGGAAGAAAAGTTATGACCAACCTAGATAGCGTATTCAAAAGCAGATGGCATATTCAAAAGGTCCGTCTAGTCAAGGCTATGGTTTTTCCTGTGGTCATGTATGGATGTGAGGGTTGGACTGTGAAGAAGGCTGAGCGCCGAAGAATGGATGCTTTTGAACTGTGGTGTTGGAGAAGACTCTTGAGAGTCCCTTGAACTGCAAGGAGATCCAACCAGTCCATTCTGAAGGAGATCAGCCCTGGAATTTCTTTGGAAGGAATGATGCTAAAGCTGAAACTCCAGTACTTTGGCCACCTCATGCTAAGAGTTGGCTCACTGGGAAAAACTCTGATGCTGGGAGGGATTGGGGGTAGAGAAGAAGGGGATGACCAAGGATGAGATGGCTGGATGGCATCACTGACTCGATGGATGTGAGTCTGAGTGAACTCCGGGAGTTTTTGGTGAACAGGGAGGCCTGGCGTGCTGCGATTGATGGGGTCGCTTAGAGTCAGACACGACTGAGCGACTGAGCTGAACTCAGTTACTATGATGCTTAGAAATTGTGGCTTCCTTGTGCNGAGGCCTGGCGTGCTGCGATTGATGGGGTCGCTTAGAGTCAGACACGACTGAGCGACTGAGCTGAACTCAGTTACTATGATGCTTAGAAATTGTGGCTTCCTTGTGCTGAAGAGGGTGTGTTACAGTAACACATCTACCTGTTTTTATAAATATTTATAATTCTCATAAAATCGAGTGATACAGATTTATATTTTTAGCCCCCAAAATTAATTTTGAATGCTTATTTCTGCATGGAAAATGTCATTGAAATATTCATATAATTCCATGATTTATTTCTAAAATATAATCTGATGGAAATTAGGAATTCTGAAGTGTTTGTAAATAGTATGTGACTTATGTGTAGTGATGATAATGTCTCTTTGAAAGATACTTGCTTATTATTAATTCATTATCTTATGATATACTTGTTATTTTACTGGACTATGAGACATGATCTTTGGAATCTGTCTTTACGGCTACACACATCCACAGAGTGATCGGTGCTTGTTGGCTTGTTAAAAAATATTTATCCATCTGTCTATTGACTTTCTGATTTCCATAGCTGTATAGGTGTAAATTTTAGGTTTAGGAAATTCAGGATTTCCTTAAAGACATATCCAGGTTTATTATTTGGAACAAAGCATGTTTATAATTCACTTGGTAAGGAGAAATACAGTTGACCCTTGAACAATGTTGGGCTTAGGGATACTGACCCTCCACACGGTTGAAAATCCTCTTATAATTTATAGCTGGCCCTCCATGCATGGTTCTGCATCTGTGGATTTAGCAATCCATGGATTGTGTGATACTGTAATTTAATTTGAATTTTTATTAATATTATTTAGTAATATAAGTATAACATATTTAATATTATTTAATGTTAATAATAAAGACCAGGAACTGACTGTGGCTCAGATCATGAAATCTTTATTACCAAATGCAGACTTAAATTGAAGAAAGTAGGGAAAACCGCTAGACCATTCAGGTATGACTTAAATCCCTTATGATTATTCAGTGGAAGTGAGAAATAGATTTAAGGGCNGCGCAGGCACCCAGGGAAGACCCAGCCCCCACACTGACTGCCACCTGGCGGGCAGCCAGGGCTGGGGCACATGGACGGCTGAGGGGCTCCGCGCTCAGCGCTAGGGAGCAGGAGCCTGGAATCAGTGGCTGTAGGCAATTTGCCTCAAACCTTCTTGCCCATCACAAAAGATATCAGCATTAAGAACAGGCGGGGTGGCCCCACGTCCTTGGAGAGGAAGAAAATTGGCCAGTCACCTGCCCTGGGTTCCAGCCTGTGCCACTGGGTCTGGGGACCGGGTCACAGACGTGACACCAGGTCTGACCCCAGGACCACCCCTGCTTCCCCGGCCTTCTTCCTGGTGGTCCTGGCTCAGAGCACATGCACATCCCGTGTTCTGGCCCTAGGCTGTGAAAGCTTTTCCCTGGAAAGGCGGGGCACCAGCTGGAATGTGACCGAGGGCCCTGGAGCCCTGCCCTCCAGGCCCAAGAGCTGGTGGAGGGGCAGTGCCCATCAGCTTGGGAATCCTGTGGGAGGCCCATGAGGCTTAGAGAGAATATAGTACCTCAGGAAGAGCCTTGTGGGCAGAGCCTGCCCCAGTGGGGGCTCATGGCACTGGGCTCGGAGGAGGTCAGCACAAAGGTCACTCTCCAGACAGGAAGCTGGGGTCCCAGAGGGAAGGAGGGGGACTGCTGGGACCCCAGCTGCTGTGGGCCGTGCCTGGAGACACCCTGGAACCCCCACCTTGGGCACAGCAGGCTGCCCCATCCCCACCCAGCTGCCAAGGCTTCTGCTATCTGACGACCGGAGGGACTCCCCAGGCAGGCGTGCCTGGACATCACAGNGGAGACACCCTGGAACCCCCACCTTGGGCACAGCAGGCTGCCCCATCCCCACCCAGCTGCCAAGGCTTCTGCTATCTGACGACCGGAGGGACTCCCCAGGCAGGCGTGCCTGGACATCACAGCCAGCAGGGGACAGAGGCCGGGCAGCCCTGAACCAGCCACACTCACGACTTACACACCTGCCTTTATCAAGAGAACTCCGTTTCTAAAGAAATCATAACTCGCATATTCCTGTAATGTATGGAAGTGGGGTTACAGTAACTGAAGTTAGCAACAGGAGCCCAGGGAGCATAGCCCCCCACCACACACACACATCCAGGATGCTCCAGGAACCGGATCTGAAGGCCAACAGTCCTGCTGCTGGAGGTCAAGGGCTGCAAGCTGTGGGGCTGGTAGATGTGGGGAGGGAGATGAGACAGCTGCAAAGCTGCCCTGTCTGCCTCCAGGAGGCCCTAAATCCTGCAGAAGCGTTTGGCCGCCTCTGGGGCCTTAGCCAGCCCAGGCTTTCCACTCTCAGGTATCTGCCTCCCTGGTCACCCCCACTGGGGTGAGCCCACTGTGGCCTCACTGCAGGCTCAAGGTCCAAGTCTCACCTCTGGTGGCAGGAAGGAGACCAGCAGTTCTGGATCGGGGCTGCGGGGAGGGCAGTGGCTGGAAACCAGGCCACCATCCAACTCAGAGGTCACGGGCATCTCCCTAGCCAGGCTGGTGGGCTTATCTGCACCCCCAGGGACTACAAAGGTCCCCATTCTTAGAGTACTGTTCTCAGTCTTGCAGAGGAGAACAAATGACCGTATTACAGGAAAACTCTTGACTCTTCAAATGGGACTGTGCTAGCTGCCATGGAGACGGAGGCCTAAGGGTGTGGGCTTCCCTGTGAACCTCACAGTAAGCTGCCTCCCTAAGAGGCCTTTTAAATTGCCCTTTAAGCTGCTTTTCTTTCTCAAAATAAACCAAGGATGGCAGCCACAAGCCCCAGGGTCAGAGAAGCAAGGAGAGCAGCTGCATCCACTGCTGATGAGCCAGCCCTGGACCCTTGCTCAACCTTTCACCCCAACCCCCCCACCCTCCGCCCTAGAGTGGGCCAGGGAGACTGCTACCGTTCACTTCCTATTGGAGGAAATGGACACCGACCAAACTGATGTCAGAGGCGAAAACATCTGTTCCAGAGGTGACTTTTCATCATAATTAGCTTCCAGAAAAACAAAATGTACAAGAAAGAGGTGATCTGATCCTGGGGGAACATGGGACCCAGCAGATCCATGTTTATTCATCAGTCGATGTGAGGATACGGAGCTGGACTGGACAGCTGAGGGAAACTGAGGCCCCAGGGTCAGGCTTGGGTCAAGTCACAGATCTGGTCAAGGCTGGCTCCCCATCGCAAGGCTGGCCTCCATTCACCCCAACAAGAGCAGACTTAAGCGTCTAGGAGTCAAATGCAGGTCAGGGTGGAGGCCCATTCTCCATGTGGCTGTCAGCCCCGCCCCACACGGGAGGGCACGTGGGGAGGGCCAAGTGGCACCATCAGGTCCCCAGAGGTCAGCCTCTGTTTGGAAGGCAGTGGTGGGGGTCCCCGGGGGAAAATGGAGAAGCCACTGCCTAGAGCCAGTTCTCTGGAGCAGCGCTAGGGAGAAGGAGCCTCAGGCAGACACCCCTGGGCGGGCTCCCAGAACTTACAGAGCAGAAAGGCTCTGCCCCGCAGAGAGCCAGCTGGCCCACATCCTCCCCCAGGCATCAGCCTGAGCCCTAAATCAGGGAAGTCTGCGGAGAGCTCTCTCACAGCCTCAACCATAAAACCATGTCACAGCCAGGCATCTAGGAGAGTGAGGACAGGGCATGAGGTGACGGGCCGACGGTCAGCCTGGCCAGCGGCGCACAGGTGGCTACACTCCAGGGCATTCAGGGAGCACTCCCTGTTACGTGTGGGGCACCAGGGCTGGACTGGCCAAGACGAGACCTTCAGTCAAACGGGCTTTGCCCTCAGCTGGCCTGCCTGCCCGGGCCAGCAGCACCCTTCCGCCAGGGTCCTTTCCTTCCAGCCCCTCGTCCTATTTTATCTGTGCAGCCGCCGAGCTCAGCTCCCCTGCCTAAGTGTGTGCCTCACTCATCCTCCCCAGCCCTCCCTGCAGTGCCGCTGTCACCACGGTGCAACAGGGGTCTGGGTGGAGCCCCCGCACCAGCACCAGACCGCACAGAGGAAGGGTCCAGCCCTCTGGCGATGTGTCTGCCCTCCACACACCTGGCCCTTCCCGGGGTCCAGTCTCACAGGATGATGCTTCCCCAAGGCCACCCTCCAAGCCCACTCTCCTCCTGCCCAGCCCCAGCCCACCAGCCTTGCTCTAAGAGGGCGCCAGCCGCCACTGCCCAGCAATAGGCAACCGCTCTGGCCACGCAGGGCTGTGGACGTGCACCAGAGCACACTGCCCGCCACCAGTTCAGAAATGGAGGGCTCAGCCAAGCCCGCGGAAGGCCTGTGCAGACAGCCGCTGATCCCTCTGCGGACCTGGTCTGGCTACCTCACGAAAGGCCCCTCCTCCGTGCTCTCCCCTGCGTCTGAAGGGGGAACCAGGAGTCAGGGGTCTGAGGCAGAGACAAATTAAGTGTCTAGACTTTCTGATCCGGAAGGAGGAACACCAGGCTCACTGTGCAGCCTGAGGGTGCTGGCTCCATCCCTCCCGCTTCCTGGGCTACTTAAAGTCTCTCCTGGGGTTCAAGGTGTGTGGTGTGGCCATATGGCCAAGCCCCACAGGTGTGACACTAGCCATCCCAAGCCATTGGTCCTGCAGAGCAGTGGTCAGGACAGGGCCAGGGTGCCAGGAGGGGGCTGCCGAGATAGACCCCCAGGAAGGGCAGTAGCCTGGCTCTGCCGGGTCCTGGCTGCGGGACGCTGGGCAGGTCCCCCAGGAAGCCCACCGTCTTAGATACGCGGCGTTGAGGACAGGCCTGCACTAAAGAAATGCCCCAGACCCGCCCTGAAGGTGGGGTTGGGGGAAGCGCTGAGCCCTCGGGTCGTGTTTCAGAACCAGGAAGAGACGGGTTCTCCAGGCCTGCGGTGACTGCCCTGCCCTCGGCGGCCTCAGCTCAGCGTGCATTCCAGGAAATGGGGCTCCTGACACACGTGAACGGGAAGGGGTGCCGGGCCGCCTGGGGCGGAGAGGGCTGGGAGAGCTCCGGGTCGCCGGCCACAGCCGGCCGCGCAGACACGCCTCCGGGGGCGGGGGCAGGCGGGTGGGGCACAGATGCCGTGGTGGGCGGCACGTACGCGGGTACTCGGCGCCCCGGGGCGGATCCAGGACAGGGACGGGGATCTGGGCTGGGGGGACCTGCCGACCGCGCGCCGCAGATCCGGGCCGAGGGCGGCGGGCACGCCGCAGGGACCCGGGGACAGCAGAACCCCCGCCCGCCAGCGACCCGCCGCGCTCCCGCGCCCACCTTGCGCATCGCCGCCGCTGGTCAGCACGCCGATGGCCTTGCCGGCCCCGGTGGTCCGCAGCTTCTCCAGGTCCACGCTGGCCATGGTGGCGCCGACTCTGCCGCGCTCACTCCTGCCCCGCGCCGCCGCTGTCGCCGAGCCCGCCCCGCGCCCTGCGCTCCGCCCCGCGCCGTGTGAGGTCACCGCAGTCCACGCCGGGGGCGGCCGGGGAGCGGGGCGGGGCGGTCGAGGCGGGGGCGGGGCCGACGGGCCAGTGCGGATGTCTCCGGTCCCGGCGCGCACCGCACCACCCCCAGTCCGCCACCCGACCCGACCCCACGCCACCCCACCCCACCCCGCTCCCGGGCGGAG
>SJYW01032639.1:156947-175044 GCA_006410735.1 Raphicerus campestris | reverse complement strand
AGCATATTCAAAAGCAGAGACATTACTTTGCCGACTAAGGTCTGTCTAGTCAAGGCTATGGTTTTTCCTGTGGTCATGTATGGATGTGAGAGTTGGACTGTGAAGAAGGCTGAGCGCCGAAGAATTGATGCTTTTGAACTGTGGTGTTGGAGAAGACTCTTGAGAGTCTCCCTTGAACTGCAAGGAGATCCAACCAGTCCATTCTGAAGGAGATCAGCCCTGAGATTTCTTTGAAAGGAATGATGCTAAGGCTGAAACTCTAGTACTTTGGCTACCTCATGAGAAGAGTTGACTCATTGGAAAAGACTCTGATGCTGAGAGGGATTGGGGACAGGAGGAGAAGGGGACGACAGAGGATGAGATGGCTGGATGGCATCATTGACTCGATGGACGTGAGTCTGAGTGAACTCTGGGAGATGGTGATGGACAGGGAGGCCTGGTGTGCTGCGATTCATGGGTTTGCAAAGAGTCGGACACGACTGAGCAACTGAACTGAACTGAACCTCTTCGTTGTCCTCCTCTTTATGTAAACATTTACTGAGCATCCACAATATTCTATGTCCTATATTAATTACAGAGCATTTAGTGATGAACAATAATCAGTTCCTGCTTTAATATCTGTTTAAGAGAGGAAAGAGACTATATTGCTACATTCAGGAGCCCAGTCAGGTCATCTGCATTCCTTATCTGAGTGATTAGGAAATATTTCTAGGAAGTGATGCTTGAAATCCTCCTTTAAAGGATAGGAAGCAATTAGCCCAAGCAAGCAAGGGAGAAAAGGCATTCCAAGCAGAAGAGACATCACAGGCCACACCTTGGGAGACTGAGGGTACATGAAGTAAATGGGTGGCGTGGCTGGGCATATTGTATGAATGTAGATAAAGGGGAGTAGATAAAGCTGATAAATGCCATCACCTATTCAGATGATGGCATTGCAATCAAAATAAAATTAGGGCTTCCCTGATTGTCCAGTGGTTAGGAATCCACCTTCCATTGCAGGGGACACTAGTTCTATTCCTGGTCCAGGAAGATCCCACATGCCTCGAGGCAACTAAGCCTGTGTGCCACAACTGAGCCTGCAACAACTGAGCCTGCAACAACTGAGCCTGTGTTCTACAGCCCATGCTCCACAACAAGAGAAGTCACTTGCCTGAGAAGCCCATGTACAAGAGAGTAGCCCCTGCTCTCCACAATGAGAGACATCCCATGTACAGCAACAAAGACCCAGCACAGCCAAAAATAAATAAATACATAAAATTTAAAATAAAATAAAATTAGCCATTAATTTTAATCCTCTTCTTAAAATACTGACAAGAATAAAATGTAACTTTATATTAAGGAATTGGTGATGGACAGGGAGGCCTGGCACGCCCTGGTTCATGGAGTCACAAAGAGTCGGACACGACTGAGCGACTGAACTGAACTGAATCAGAAGTGCCTTACTAAGAAATACAGAAGAGGAAACAAAGGAAAATTTTCATCTCTTCAGCTTTCTTTAAGGTTACTCTTACTATTTGCCGAAGGCAGTCAAGGGAATAATAAGAGCAGTCAAGGGAACAATTTCTCAGTTATTCTCAGCTGGTTTTCCTGGCAGTATTCCATTCAGATCAGAAGGATGTTAATTCTGTTTTTCGTAAAAGAGGAAAATGACCACTGTGTCAAGTAGAATCCAAACCTCAAAGACTTTCATGTCATTTGGATTAGCCGCAGGAAATCCTGATTTTTATATGATGTGGCCCCAAAGTCCAATTATTATAATCACCAGAGAGGTTATTTGAGGACTGGCTATTAGCCTCATTTTGCATTCAGAGGCAAGAGGTGATAAATCTTAAAACAAGGACACATGACTTTTAGAACTGATATCACTGAGGTCTCTCTCCATGTCTCCCTCTTGACCTCTCTGCATCCTTCCTTTTGATTCTAATCCTTCCTATTTGCCCAGTGTCTTTTTCTTTTGCCCCTTATTATTGTCCCTTCTTGATTTGTCTTGCACTTACTGGTATCTCTTTGCACATTTAAATTTTTCTGCTGGTGATACTTGAGTTTCTAACACTTTTCCTTAAAAAGAATATTTCAAGTAACTCTTCAAACTACTCACTTCTTAAGGAATGTCAGATAAGCTCCTCTTATGATTCCTCCCCTACTTCCTCCCATGCTTGACAGACCCTGCCTAGAGGAATGCTATAATTATCTGTGTCACTCCAGACCAAGTCTCTGGTAGAGGATCCTGTCTGTTCTTGGCCCTGTCCTGGCATTTTAAACAGGGATGTGTATGAAGACATGGAAGGCAGAATTACCAAACTGGCAGGTGGATTAACAGAGAAGGCAATGGCAGCCCACTCCAGTACTGTTGCCTGGAAAATCCCATGGATGGAGGAGCCTGGTAGGCTGCAGTCCATGGGGTCTCTGAGAGTTGGACACGACTAAACGGCTTCACTTTCCCTTTTCATTTTCATGCATTGGAGAAGGAAATGGCAACCCACTCCAGTGTTCTTGCCTGGAGAATCCCAGGGACAGGGGAGTCTGGTGGGCTGCCATCTATCGGGTCGCACAGAGTCAGACACGACTGAAACAACTTAGCAGCAGCAGGTGGGTTAAAGCCAGGAAAGACAGCTAAGACCACAGACGACAGAATCCATTTCCAAAGTGATTTCAATTGGCTGGAATGCTGAATGACCCAACCAGCTGAAATTTAAGTCAGGAAGATGAAAACTCTGACATATTAAATTTAAAGAGAATTTTCAGAAACTCAGGTCCTGACTTAGATTATTTCATGTGGACAAGACTGAAGGATTTTAATTGAATATTAGGTTAATATAAACCCAAAGCATGACACAGCTTTTGAAAAGGCTAACATATTGTTAGACTGTGATAACAAGTAGGGCCCAGATCAAAGAGAGGAATTGTCTTACTATACTGTATGCTGTCCAGAAAAACATCTATTTCTGCTTTATTGACTATGCCAAAGCCTTTGACTGTGTGGATCACAATAAACTGTGGAAAATTCTGAAAGAGATGGGAATACCAGACCACCTGACCTGCCTCTTGAGGAATCTGTATGCAGGTTAGAAAGCAACAATTAGAACTGGACATGGAACAACAGACTGGTTTCAAATAGGAAAAGGAGTACGTCAAGGCTGTATATTGTCACCCTGCTTATTTAACTTATATCGAGTACATCATGAGAAACACTGGACTGGAAGAAGCACAAGCTGGAATCAAGATTGCCGGGTGAAATATCAATAACCTCAGACATGGAGATGACACCATCCTTATGGCAGAAAGTGAAGAGGAACTAAAAACCCTCTTGATGAAAGTGAAAGAGGAGTGAAAAGGTTGGCTTAAAGCTCAACATTCAGAAAACGAAGATCATGGCATCTGGNGGTGGGGTCCTCCCTTGAAGGGCAGGATGGTCCAGGCGGGGCTGGACAGTGATGTGAGGCCTCCCCCGTCAAGCCGCAGAGCTGCAGGACAGAGCAGACGTGGAGGGGGCTCTTGCTGGTGCAGTGGAGGGTCTAGATCCCTCCCATGATGAGCGCTGAGTCTCAGTGGTGACAGTGACTCCATGTGTGTTGTCATCGCTCGGTCCCGCCAGCGTCCAGTCCTTTTCATGAGGATCGTGACCCAGGCCTTCCTGTAGTGCCACCACCCTGGAGATGTGGCATCGGCTGCCACTCGCTCCCATGTCTGCACAGTGACATCTGGCTGTCCATGTCTGTGGGTCTCAGGAGATTCAGAGTGCTCGCTGGCGGATTCTTGGGGAGAACAAGGAATACCTTGCTTCCTTCATGGCATTTCCTGGATCGTCACAGCAGCCACCAGCCTGCAGACCCTGGCCCCCAGCTCAAGCTCGCCTCTTCCAGTCCCCTTGCCTCCTCCCCATCCAGAACCCCCCTGTGCTCATCCCAGTCCGCAGCCTGCAGTAGAGCCCCTGGATAGAGCCGCTGCTATAGAGCCCCAGGAGTGCGCCTGGGCAGGGGCAGGGGCAGAGCTGGCTGCAGCAGGGCGAGTGAGGCCGCGAGGTCGGGGGCGGGTGCTGGTGCGGGCTCTTTCCACTGGCTTGCTGAGGGTCCAGGGAAGCCAAGTCTGCTCCGGACGGGTTGCTGTCACAGAACCAGGCATCCAGTGTTTGGACCAGGCATCCAGTGTCTGGGTCTCATTTATTTTAAGAATAACGGGCCAGTGTCTCTGACCAGGGCCCTTGGTCACGTGGGAGGGGCACTTGAGCCCCTGCTGGTGAAAGCGCATCCTCCACTCAGGAGGGGTTGGGGGGCCTCGGGGTGGGGTGTTGCTGCAGTGGCTGGAGCAGCTCATGCTCCCACTGTCCATTGACCCATCAGGGGCTCGATGCGTATTTTCCAGCAACACAGGAAATACGCATGAATCTGGGGGTCCGTGTGTCAACCTCCCGGGAGGGTCTTTGAGGGCATGGTACTCAGATTCCCAGGGCCACCTCCTCCAGATGAAGGAAGTGAGTTCCCCACACCCCCTGACTTACAGAGGCGGGTCTGACCCAGTGGGTTTCACTGCCCCGCCACCCCTTCCATGANGTGTCAACCTCCCGGCAGGGTCTTTGAGGGCATGGTACTCAGATTCCCAGGGCCACCTCCTCCAGATGAAGGAAGTGAGTTCCCCACACCCCCTGACTTACAGAGGCGGGTCTGACCCAGTGGGTTTCACTGCCCCGCCACCCCTTCCATGAGGGTCAGCCTGAATCACATGATTAGACAAACGAGGTGCCCAACCCAGGGGACCGCTTTGCCCTCCTGAGCCACCCCTGTCCTCCTGCAGATAGATGAGTGGGGCCCCTTCGACCTCACCTATGGCTCCACGCCTGCCCTGGGCCACACCTGCGACCATCCCCCGGGTAAGAAACTGCCATCTGCTGGGACTCCAGGGCCTCTTGTTCCCCACTCTCTCCGACACACCCCAGCACTCTTCCGGGAGGGCAGGAATTGCAAATTGTCTGCAACTTAAAAAACAAAACAGCTTTGTTGGGGCATCAGAGACATGTATCAGTGTCCGTATTCAGTGAGCACGTCCCGATGGGTCTTGTGTACCCTGTGAAGCCATCACCACAACCACAGCGTGAGCGGGTCTGTCACCCCAGGGCGGCCTGGCGCCCCTCCCACCCCATCTTCTCGGCCATGTGTCCCTCAGGGGTGGTACCCAGCCCCTCGCACCTGTGCTGTCTTGGTGTCAGGCACATCTGGGCCCTCCAGGCTGCCGGGTAGGGTGGGGGGCAGGCGGCCACAACGCAGCTGAGGTCTCCCCTCCCCACTCCCACCAAAACCCTGCCCTCCTATCCTGGGCCCCTCCCAGTGGGTGGAGCCCAGACACACCTGCCCCCTCCCTCCACAGCGTGGTACCTGTACCAGTTTCACCGCATCCTGCAGTACGCGAGGCCCCTGCCTGGCAGCCCCCGACCCTTCTTCTGGATGTTCGTGGACAACCTGGTGCTGACGGAGGAGGACCTGGATGTGGCCACTCGCTTCCTGGAGGTACGTGCAGGTCAGGGCCTCTGCAGGGGACACTAAGGCCCCTTGGTGGGGGCACCACTTAGGTCCCGGCCCTGAGGACTGGTTTCTCAGAATTCACGGGGCCTACGAATGCTTTCGTACCACTGAGGCCCCAACTGTGCCTTGATGCTTTGCTCTGGATTCAGGAAGCTACCACCGGGGCTCACGTCTTTCTCCCCCCACCCAGCTCCGTCTGCACACACGCACGCACACACATGTGCACACACTCACACTCACACCCACCCCGGAGAACCAACAGCCTTGCTCTTTCTGTCCTTAGGCCCAAGTCCTGGCCTTTAGGCCACTTCTGGACTCAGTGACCTTCTGTCCAGGCTTGACCTGGCCCATGCGTCCCAGCTCGTTTCGCCCCCAGCACAGGGCAGCCCCAGGCCAGGCTGGGTGTCCCCTCATCCCAGGACGCCCCCCTGCTGTGTCCGATGTTTATAAATTGTCAGCAGGTGTCTCCTGGCCGCCTGCTCCCACCACTCCTGCTGCATTTCCCTTTAGGCCCCTCGGCACCTCCAGGACATCGCCACAAACTTGCAAACCTGCCCACACGCTTTTCTCGCTCACCTGCTACCCTGGAAATCCTGTTGGGAAAGTGCCTTTCTCCTTCTCTGTTTTAATTTGTGTGTTTTTGTTTTGTTCTATTTGTATGGACATAAAAAATTGCCTTCAACCTGTTTCCGGGAACACACAGTTGGGTGATTTCTAATCTCTTGTTCTTAAAAACATTGCTACGAGGCAGGGATGTGAGGGGGGACGTCAGTGGGGGTGGATTTCCGGAAGAGAGGTTGTGGGATCCATGGGCCGTTTTCAGAGATGCTGCCCCCACCCTCAGGATGTCTGCATAGCCCCTCTGACGGCAGAGCTGCTCTTTCCCCTGCCCGCCCACAGGGTATCCCCAGCTCTCTGCCTTCCTTCCTTGGCTCCAAGTGTCCTTCTGCTCTTCTTTCCTCCTACAAAGTTGGGATTTTTCCATTCTGTATCTTACTGGTTTTGATTTGTATTCAAGAATCTATCGATCCATCTAGATTGATTTAGCTCCTGTCACCTTATTGGACTACTTTGTGGATGACAGTGGTTTGCAGTTGATTCAGGTAGACTTCCTAGGTGTTTGAGCAGATTATCTGCAAGCTTTGACAGTTTTTTCTTTCCGATTCTGTATCTCAAATTTCACTGTTCTCACATTTCTCTGTTTTCGCGTTGGATCACAGTAGTGGCAGGACATGCCTGCCTGGCTCCTAACTTTCACGGAAATGTTCCCAGTGTTTCTGTCCTAGGCTGATGCTGATTTTGAGGTCACAGTTGATAAATTTCACTATCTTAAGGAAATTTCTAGTCATTTCCCTTGATTTCTATTTTTTTGATCCATTTCAATTAAGAATAATTGTTGGATTCTATCAGATGTTCTTTTTTATGTTCATGGAGATAATTGAATTTATTCTCTAGATCTGTTGTGAAAGTGTTAGTCGCTCAGTTGTATCCAACTCTGGACCGTAGCCTGCCAGGCCCCTCTGCCCATGGGATTTTCCAGGCAAGCACACTAGAGTGGGTTGCCATTTCCTTCTCCAGGGGATCTTCCAGACCCAGGGATCAAACCTGGGTCTCTCGAATTGCAGGCAGATTCTTTACTGTCTAAGCCACCAGCGAAGCCCTTTATACAACAGGGTATGCTAATGGATTTTCTAGTAGTCATCTGTCCTTGCATTCCTGAACTCACCCATGAGTCGTGTGTGCAGCTTTTTTGACGGATTTCTGGATTCTGGAGAATAGCATTTCATGTAGGATTTTTGCTTTGACAAGTGCAAGAGAGGTGCGTATGAGGCTTTTATTGGCTTTGTGCTATTTTTATTGGTTTGGATGCCAATGTTAAGCTTTCTTTGTAAAAATATTTAAAGATTTGACAACAGTGAAATTGTCTGGATTGGTCATTGTCGCCCAGGCTTTAAATGGGAGCAATTCTTCCGTAGAAACTAATCTGTTAAGATTTTCCGTCTTTTCTGAGATCACTTTGGTAAGTTATGTTTTCCCAGAATGCCATCCATTTAAGTAAACTTTAAAATCATTTTCATAGAGTTGAGCAAAGTGTCCTCATGATTCTCTTACTTTCTTCCACCATCTGTGGTTATTTCTCCTTTTTAGGGAACCTGGAATTTTAAAATACTGGCATGTTATCACATACGAGCAATTAGGACCAGGCTTGTAAGGTTCCTTGATTATTGAAAAGTCTATGAATATGTGATCCTGAGTCCAGCCAAAGCCAGTCTCCAAACCTGGGCCACAGCTGTCAGCAGACGTGGAGGACAGCAAAGATGCTGGCTCTTGACCATTTTGTGAGCACATTTGGTCGCTCGGAATCAGTCCCGAATCGAAAGTAGGCAGGAAAGAGAACTCAGTGTTTGTCCTGTGACTGCTCCCACTTTGCTGTAGATCCACATTTCTGCTGATGGCAGGGAACAACTAGACGTGCCAGACACAGGACTGCCTGTCTCTGCCCTGTACCTGACAGTACATCCCGCTGTGAACTCTCTTCCCCGCCAGGGGTGTGGACACGGGAGAGGCTGACATGCCCAGAAAGGTTCTGCCATCCCGACTGAGTCTGAGGAGGTGGAGTCTAGGCCGCCGGGGTACGTGTCGGGAATTGGATGGTCTCTTGGCCCCATTTCTCCTGCCATGGCTCCCCCAGCCCCTCCTCCCCTGACCTTTCGAGGGAGACTGTGGCCCCAGGATCCAGGTGCTCCCTTGGATCATGAGGCATCAGCCTTTTTGGAAGTCTGCTGTCTGCCCGCAAAGCTTCTTATCTGCCGGAGATGACACAGCTCTTGGCTCAGAGATCAAGGAATTCTTTGTCCTTCACGGAATCCACCTCTGCTGTGGAGCAGACGGGGAGTCCCTGGGCATGTGACCTTTGGAAATGAAAAATCTGCCGGTTAAAAGGTCTAAAATAGTAACTCAGTTTTATCCTCATAAGGTGATTTATAAGAAAACAGACGTGCCGTGTGAACAGTCTCGACTGGGAGACAGCTTCTGTCCAGGAGGGCTGAGACTGTGCTCTGGGCGCCCGAGGTGGCTGAGGCCTGTGGGTGCCCCCAGCTCACAGCCCGTGTTCCCATCCCTCAGACTGACCCGGTGACCATCCAGGATGTCCGCGGCAGGACTGTCCAGAACGCCGTGCACGTGTGGAGCAACATCCCTGCTGTGAAGAGGTACCCCCTGTGCACATGAGGTCCCTGGAGGCCTAGAAGCACACCGGCTGTGGGCGCATCACCAGGGAACCCAGGGCAGCTGAGGGAGCCATGCCCAGGCAGCCTCTATGGCCAGCTTGGGGCTCCCCACAAATTCTGGACAAGCTCAAGGCCAGCGGGCCCCCTTTCCACTTCAGGGGCCTCCTCCCCGCTTTCACACTGGTCCTTTCTGAGCAATTCGCCTCTGGACGAACTCCTGGATGTGAAGCTGCCCAGCATGTGTGCCCCAGTCCCCTGTCCCCAAGTTCCGGGCACCTGCCTCACCCTGCACACCCCCACACCCACGTGAACACACCCAGTCTCTCATAAGCTCACACACACACACAGCACATACTCACACAGGCCCACATTCTCACTCATGTTTCGCCATGCACTTTTGGGCCACACTGAGCTGCTTCTAGCCCCTCAAACAGGTCTGCTTAAGGCCTTCACACACACGCACACGCACACACACACACACACACACACACACACACGCGCTGATAAAGACACACACAGCCCCCTCTCTGCTCCCGGAACATCTTCAGTACTGTTGATCCCCAGAAACAGCCCCTCGCTGCCCCTGCACACCCCTAGCCCTGGCCCAGCCACCCCACTGCTCCAAGGACACTGCCCTCCCCTCCTGACCCTGCCGCATGCCCTCCCCGGGCCCTAAAGGAGAAGGCCGTCTTCTCCCCCAAACCTCGTGCATCTGGCCTTTGCCCTTGTCTTGCTTGCATCTTCCAGGGCAGTAAGTCATGTGCCTTCCTCCTGACAGTTTCTGGAATCTTCTCTTTGCCACCTCCCATGCCAGCCTTCTCTCTGCTCACATTGTGGTGCCCACCAGGCCCCCACCCAGGACTGGAGTTGGGGGAGGCAGGCAGCAAGGTAGAGCAGGTTCTTAAAACACTGTCTTTTTGAAGACTTGAGGGTCACCCAGCCTTGTCGACGGCATCTCCCCCAACTTCTGGCCCCTGGAGGGAGGTGGTGGGGCCTGGGGGCACATCTGGGCCCCAGAAACACCGCGGGTGCTTCCCCTCAGACCCGTGCTGCCTTAGTAGTGAGCAAGACCTGCCTCACTGGATGTGGGTCCCTGCTGAGTGGCCTCTGGCCAGGCAGTCCAGGGCCTGCAGGTGGCCGTGGTCAGCTCAGGTGCAGTCGAACCCACAGAGAGGCCACGGAATGCTGCTGGACTGGCCTTGCCAACGACCCCCCCCACCGCCTCTGTGGGTCTGCTCCGTGGTGGCTTCTCCACATGCAAACCGGGACCTGCTGAGCTGGGCCAGTAGCCTGTCCTTGGAAACCCTCTGTGCCCCCGTCTCCAGGGACAGGCTCCTCCCTGGGGGAGGTGGGAGATGTGGGGGCCGTTGTCCCCTACTGCCCGGACACACCTGTTACCCACCCTCCCCACTGGGTGAAACACTCACAGAGGACGGGGGCTCTTATACGTGTGTTTATCTCAGAGACGTCAGGGAGCCTGGCAAGGCTGTACCCCTGGCTTCCAGGGTGTCTGTGGGGTCCCCGGTGGGCACCGAACCCCTTTCTCCTTCACAGCAGGTGCTCGGCTCTGGTGTCCCAGGAGGAACTCTCCCTACTGGCTCAGGACAGGCAGCGAGTGAAGCCCCCTGCCCAGGGCCCGGCCACACTGGTGAAGAATTGCTTTCTCCCCCTGAGAGAGTATTTCAAGTATTTTTCAACAGAACTCACTTCCTCTTTATGAATGAGTCATTATACTGTGAAAAAAAAAAAAGACTTTTCCTAGAACAAAGGCAACTTTCCTTACATTGTCTTTATTTTCCTTTTTCAAATTATTATTTTATTTGCTTAACTTTGGGTTTCCTATGGTTGCTAAAGACCCACCATCACCCTTTGGATCTGGTGGTCCTGCCCCCACTGTGACCTTTGGTGGGAGGAGGTGAAGCCCAGGGTCTAATGGTGGACAAGACCCAGACGTTGTCATGCACCTTATGCTGCCGGAAGCATTTCTGTCCAGTTGAGAAGTTACAAATATACTTATTATGATCATTACAGGTCTTTTTTTGGTGTTTTTGTGTGTGGTGCTAGGTGCTAAGTCGCTCAGTCATGTCTGACTCTTTGTCACCCTATGGACTATAGCCTGCGGGGCTCCCCTGTCCATAGGCTTCTCCAGGCAAGAATACTGGAGCAGGTTGCCATGTCCTTCAAGAGATCTTCCCGACCCAGGGATCAAACCCACGTCTCTTATGTCTCCTGCATTGGCAGGTGGGTTTTTTTACCACTCGCGGCACCTTATCCTGGAGGACGTGGGACGTGTGTGTAAGACTAGCAGGACACATGGCTATAAGCCCCCGCTGCACCTGGGTTACTCTTACACATAGCCGATGCCTTCATAACTGCCATGTGCCGTGATGGTTAAAACCACCCATCCTGGTGAGAGGCACATGAAACATCCCAAACCTTTGCAAAGCGTGGAATATCTGCTTGGTCAGCAAAGGGAGGACAGGCTGAAGGGAAGCAGTGGAGGCCGAGGCCAGGTCCACTCATGAAGCGTGTGACCTCTGTCCTTCTTAACCCAGAAGGACTTGCTTGTGGAGGCAGGGTCCCCGTCTGCCTCGGGCTCTGGTGAGGACTTTGCAGTCCTGACAGCTGGCTCCAAGCCACATGTGATAAACCCACAAGGGATCTTTCCAGACTAACCAGAAAACCCCCCAAAGAGACCTAGACTCAGATAAGCATGCAGGTTCCACTTGTCCTGGGCATCACCCTGCGACTGGGGGCATGCTGGGGATCAGCTGGTGCTGATAAGCTCGGGATCAAGCTGGTGGCTTTTGGAAGAGAGGGGGAGAGCTAAAACGGATCTCTGAAGGGTGTTTTTAAAATATTTTTAAATAGAATGGAAGTTGTGGCGGTTAATTTCAGTGTTGACTTGGTTACAGCACCCAGACATTTGTTCAGACGTTAACCTGGAAGTTTCTGTGAAAGGATTCCTGGGTTAGGTTGACAAACCGGTGGACTTTGAGTAAAGCAGGCAATCCTTCACAAGGCAGGTGGGCGCTGTGGTCTGAATGTCTGTGACCCATAATTCACTGTTGATCCTAACCCAGGTTGGCCTCCAAGGTGATGGTGTTACGAGGTGGGGCCTTTGAGAGGTGACCTTAAGATGGGATTAGTGACATGAAGTTGCTCAGTGATGTACAACTCTTTGAGACTCTATGGACTGCAGCTCACCAGGCTCCTCCATCCATGGGATTTTCCAGGCAAGAAAACTAGAGTGAGTTGCCGTTTCCTTCTCCAGGGGATCTTCCTGACCCAGGGATCCAACTCAGGTCTCTTGCACTGCAGGCAGACTCTTCTCAGTCTGAGCTACCAGGAAATCCCCCAAGATGGGGTTAGTGCCCTTACAAAAGAGGTCCCAGGGAGCTCTCTCACCCACCCCTGCCCGTGTGACTAAGAAGTGTGTGACCAGGGAAAAGGCCCTGACCTGACCCTCCAGACACCTGATCCACCACTTCCAGCCCCCAGCACTGTGAGCAGGATGTTTGTGTTGTTTGCAAGCTGCCCAGTATGTGGGATTTCACCATAGTGGCCCCATCAGACTGGGACAGGGGGCGACTCCTGAGCCATCAAAAGCCTAACATCCCCTGAGCAAGAAGACTGGCCAGCTCACCCTGAAGATTCAGGGTTCATCAGGCCTTCATAATTACAGGAGCCAATTTCTTGAAATCAGTTCTCTCTCTCCCCCGGCCCCCGCCTCACACACACAGCCCTAGCTGACACAGACATCCTNCATGTGACTAAGAAGTGTGTGACCAGGGAAAAGGCCCTCACCTGACCCTCCAGACACCTGATCCACCACTTCCAGCCCCCAGCACAGTGAGCAGGATGTTTGTGTTCTTTGCAAGCTGCCCAGTATGTGAGATTTCACCATAGTGGCCCCATCAGACTGGGACAGGGGGCGACTCCTGAGCCATCAAAAGCCTAACATCCCCTGGCCAGCTCACCCTGAAGATTCAGGATTCATCAGGCCTTCATAATTACATGAGCCAATTTCTTGAAATCAGTTCTCTCTCTCCCCCGGCCCCCGCCTCACACACACAGCCCTAGCTGACACAGACATCCTCATCTTCATGAAGACCTTCTCTCCAAGCTGGCAGAAGAACAATCCTGGACTCTGATGTCACAGGTCTCCTGTCCAGGGGCTAAAGATTTGTATTGAAACTAAGGTCATGCAGCCGCAGAAAACACGGAGGGCCAGTGGGGACAGGAGCATGGAGCACAGGTGAGACCCTTGGGGAGGCCAAGCTCTGGGTCCAAGCCAGGACAGGTCTGGTGACAGCTGTTTGCCAGCAGGCTGACTCCAGCTGCTTCCACCCAAAGCAGCCGGTGCTGAGAGAGCTGACCTGCCGGTGTCTGCTCTCCTTCACCTGCTGCCAAGCAGGGGCCCAGAGCCTCTCAAAGCAGCTTTACATCTTTGGCTTTTTCTCAAACACCTTAAAATTCTAAAAATATTTAATCCCAACTACAGGGGCCCCCTGTGACCGCCCTGTGGTCAGCTGAACAATGACCCACAAAAGATGTCCCTGTCTGAAAGCCCAGAATCTGTGACTATCAACTTATATGGCAAAAGGGGACTTGGCCGAGGTGAGGAGGTGGAGACAGAGAGATCAGGCTGAATTATGTGTGATCCCGAAGGTCCTGGTCAGGGGAGGCAGAGGAGACCTGATCTCGTTCAGAGGACAAGGCCATGGCCCCGGGGGCAGAGCAAGCTGAAAGCCTAATGGGCCTGGAGCCCCTCAAGAATGGCTGGTTCAGGCAACCAGCCCCCAGAACTGGATAGGAGGCTGCATTTCTGTTGTTTTATGCCCCCACTTGGTGGAAGTAGGGTCCTGCTTCTGAGTCTGCCCCCAGAGCCTCGGATCCTCGGATCCTTCTTGGTGCCTATGCATAGACAACCTTATGGGGGCTTCTCTCTCCAACCCCTGACTCCCACCCCAATTGCCTGAGAAACAGTCACAGCGAAGAGGAAGAGAGGAAAAACCCTACCTCACCCACAGGAAGCCTCCTGAGGGCCGTTTGCGTGTGTCCATTGTCTTGAAATCCTCCGTGCATAACCCACGTGCGGGTCCTGTGTGTATGCCCTACGTGTGTTCATCCACGATTCATCAAGGCTATCCCCAGCTCACAAACGGGAATCACAGGCACAGCGGATTTAAGTAACTTGCTGAACATCACTCTGCTCCTGAGGAGCACTTGCCAGTCTGAGGTTTCTGGGATTGGTCTTCTGCCCACTCCAGGGGTGCCCCTGCCCCACTGCCCTGAGAAGCTTGGATACCCCCTTCCAACCTGCCTGCACTCCCTACCCTTGTCCGCCTGNCACCTTACACCCTCCCTCTCCTACCCCCCTCCAAAGGCAAGCCTCAGCATCCGCATCAGCCAGGGCAGCGGGACACACCTCTCCTTCCTGCTCCATCCAAGACATGACCCTCTGGACCTGAGGCAGGTGCCTAGGAGCTCAGGTCCTTCCAGGGATGCTCAGCAGAGAGGGAACCTGTTTCTTCATGGCTTCATCCTCTCACCTCATTGGCATCTACCTGCCCTGTGCGGAAGGAGGGAGGGGGAGCATTGACTCAGCTGGGACTCCCAGAGAGAGGCCAAGTTGACTGGGAGGGGTGAGGAAGGAATAAACAGAGTGTTTGTCCTTAGCATGGGGCTCTGGGGCTCCTCCAGTGTTACCAGGCCAGAAAACAAGAGCATCAAGTTCCACAGGCTTGGAGGAGCAAAGACTGAACAATTTTCCACAAGGTNAACAGAGTGTTTGTCCTTAGCATGGGGCTCTGGGGCTCCTCCAGTGTTACCAGGCCAGAAAACAAGAGCATCAAGTTCCACAGGCTTGGAGGAGCAAAGACTGAACAATCTTCCACAAGGTGGGCTTCTCAGAGCCTTTAATGTGTAAATATGCAAAGTCTTTAATTCAGACTTAAATTAAATTTAGTGGTTAGGGAAAACCACTAAACCATTCAGGTATGATCTAAACCAAATCCCTTACAATTATACAGATACAGTGGAAATGACAAATAATTCAAGGGATTAGATCTGCTATATAGAGTGCCTGAAGAACTATGGATAGAGGTTCATAACATTGTACAGGAGTCCAAGATGAAAACCATCCCCAAGAAAAAAAAAATGCAAAGAGGTAAAATGGCTGTCTGAGGAGGTCTTACAAATAGCTGAGAAAAGAAGAGAAGTGAAAGGCAAAGGAGAAAAGGAAAGATACATCCATCTGAATGCAGAGTTCCAAAGAACAGCAAGGAGAGATAAGAAACACTTTCTGAATGATCAATGCAAAGAAATAGAGGAAAACAATAGAATGGGAAAGACTAGAGATCTCTTCAAGAAAATTAAAGATAGCAAGGAAACATTTCGTACTAAGATGGGCTTAATAAAGGACAGAAATGGTATGAACCTAACAGAAGCAGGATATAAGAAGAAGTGTCAAGATATTAAGAACAATACAAGAAAGATCTTAATGACCCAGATAACCACCCTCAGTCACCTAGAACCAGACATCCTGGAGCCTTGGGAAGCATCACTAAGAACAAAGCTCTTGGAGGTGATGGAATTCCAGCTGAGCTATTTCAAATCCTAAAAGATGATGCTGTGAAAGTGCTGGACTCAATATGCCAGCAAACTTGGAAAACTCAGCAGTGGCCACAGGACTGGAAAAGGTCAGTTTTCATTCCAATCCCAAAGAAAGGCAATGCCAAAGAATGCTCCAACTACTGCACAGTTGCACTCATCTCACATGCTAGCAAAGTAATGCTAAAAATTCTCCAAGCCAGGTTTCAGCAGTATGTGAACTGAGACTTTCAGATGTTCAAGCTGGATTTAGAAAAGGCAGAGTTCAATTTGAACCAGAGTTCAAATTGCCAACATCCATAGAAGCAAGAGTGTGCCAGAAAAACATCTATTTCTGCTTTGTTGACTATGCTAAATAAAACCTTTAACTGTGTGGATCATAAAAAAACTGGAAAATTCTTCAAGAGATTGGAATACTAGATCACCTTACCTGCTGCCTGAGAAATTTGTATGCAGGTCAAGAAGCAAGAGTTAGAACTGGACATGGAACAACGAACTGGTTCCAAACTGAGAAAGGAATATGACAAGGCTGTATATTGTCACCCTGCTTATTTGACTTCTATGCAGAGTACATCATGAGAAATGCCAAGCTGAATAGAGCACAAGTTGGAATCAAGATTGCTGGGGGAAATATCAATAACCTCATATATACAGATGACACCACCTTTACAGCAGAAAGTTAAAAGCTAACTAAAGAGCCTCTTGATGAAAGTGAAAGCTGTCTGAAAACTCAGCATTCAAAAAACTAAGATTGTGGCATCTGGTCCCATCCCTTCTTGGCAAATATGGGGAAACAGTGAGAGACTTTATTTCCTTGGTTTCCAAAATCACTGCAGATGGTGACTGCAGCTATGAAATTAAAAGATGCTTGCTTCTTGGAAGAAAAGCTATGACAAATCTAGACAGCATATTAAAAAGCAGAGACATTACTTTACCGACAAAGGTCTGTATAGTCAAAGCTATGGTTTTTCCAGTAGTCGTGTATGGATGTGAGAGTTGGACCATAAAGAAAGCTGAGTGCTGAAGAATTGATGCTTTTGAACTGTGGAGTTGAAGAAGACTCTTGAGAATCCCTTGGACAGCAAGTGGATAAAACCAGTTAATTCTAAAGGAAATCAGTCCTGAATATTCATTGGAAGGACTGATGGTGAAGCTGAAGCTCCAATACTTTGACCACCTGATGGGAAGAGCTAATTCATTAGAAAAGACCCTGATGCTGGGAAAAATTGAAGGCAGGAGAAGGGGATGACAAATGATGAGATGGTTGGATGCCATCACCGACTCGATGGACATGAGTTTGAGCAAGCTCCAGGAGTTGGTGATGGGCAGGGAAGCCTGGTGTGCTACAGTCCATGGGATCGCAAAGGGTCGGACAAGACTGAGCGACTGAACTGAACTGAGTGCTGCGGCAGGTGGCCCAGGATGGAGGAAGGACAGAGGAGCCAGACTGGGGGGCGGGGCAGGGGGTGACCCAGGACTGGACTGGAAGACGGAACCAGCCAGCCTGCCTTCCGCCTTCCGGCCACTCATTCATTCGTTCCTGAACAGTCGCGGAGCTCTCACTTCACCTCGCCCTGGAGGAGCTGACTGGGTTCCGGGAGGGGGAAGGAGGGCGGGAGACTGACACCCAGCCCGCCCGCCAGGCTCTCAGGGCGCAGCGGTGGGGCGGCCGGCGGACGCCGGCGGAAGCTGGGCGCTTGGGGGCGCGGACGTTCTGTGCGACTTTGGGGGACAGCATTTAGCCTCCCTTCAGCCAGGCAAGCGCTCCCACAGCGGCCTTGGCCGCCCTCCTCCACTGGGGCTTCCCTGTCCTCAACTTGCCGGGCCTGGAGCTCCCGGCCTGCTACCCTCGGGGCCCGACTTGCACCCTCGCCTGGGAAGGGCTGAACTTTCGTGAGTGTCCACGCTTCGGTTCCCACAGCGCCCGGCCGAGGCGGTGGGCGGGGCCAGGGGCGGGGCCAAGGGCGGGGCCAGACTGATCACTGCCTGGCGCTCAGCCCCCGAGCCGCTCAGCGCCCAGAGCCTCAGAGGCGCGGCGGGAGCTCGGCGGGTGTCGGCCGGCCGCTCCGAGGGCTCCCGCGGCCCGAGGTCGCCCGTGCTCGGAGTTCTCCCGCCGCCCGAGACCTCCCTCTGGCTGCGGTCTCTAGAGCCCCGAGACCTCCAGGGCGGGCCGGGGTCTCCGCCCCCACCATGCGGCCGAGGAGGTGAGTGTGTGCGCGGCCGCGTCTTGTAGGTTCGCGGGACGCAGCGGAGGCGCGGCGCCGGGAAGCGTAGTCCTCGCCGGGGACCGGTCGGCTGGCGGGGCAGCGGAGGCGGGGCGGCCTCAGGCTGGGCCGCGGCAGGTGCGGTTACGTGCGGGCGGGAGGGCGGCGAAGGACGGTGGCCTTGCGCGGGTGTGTGCTCGGGCCGGGTCCCCGCCGAGGGAGGGAGAGCGGAGAGCTGAGAAGACGCAGCGACCCAAGCTCACTTCCCCCCTTGCCCTCCCCTTCCCAGCGGTTACCCAGAGGAAAGAAGGGCGTGACCGCGCTGTGCCAAAGTCGCTCATTTACTTTCAGTGCGGGCCGGTGCCCACAGCCCCCGAAGCCTGGATTGCCCCCCACCATCCGCCCCCTGCTCCCAACTCCCCCTCCACTTTTGGCCAAAACGCTGCCTTCAGGGAAGTCCTAGGGTAGGCAGCCTGTGCCCTATTTGATGAGATGGTGCTGTACCCCATCCCCAGGTGTCCCATCACACAAC
>SJYW01032639.1:117809-152488 GCA_006410735.1 Raphicerus campestris | reverse complement strand
CCCAGAAGCCCCCCTCCTTCCCCCCTCCTCCCACGCCCTTCCCCCCTCCGTCCCGTCGGTCCCACCACTTGGTCTCCCTAGTCAGAAATGCAGGTAAAGATTATTCCCTCAAGAAAGGAACATAAAAGTACTGGGGTGTCACAGCCAGCAGCCGCCCTGCTCCTAGGCAGGTAGCCCCTGTGTGCATTCTCCTATCTGACTCAGGGAGCTGGGGGCTGGGGCAGGGGCAGGGAGGTGACAGGTGAGGCAGGGGACACAGCTGGGGTGTGCAGGGGGCAGAGGCTCCCAGACTGAAGGTGCCAGGAGCCTGGGCGCGCTGAGCTGCCCACAGGCTGGGGTGGAGCCACCAGATCTGGTTCCAGATTGACTGTGCTCCTTCAGAAGGTTGTCCTGGGGCTGCTCTGACCTTGCCTTGAGGCAAGCATCTTACATCCTGTCTTTCAAATTTCAAATGCCGGGAAAGTGGGTTTTTGGGTTTTTTTCCTGATTTTATACAGTTTCTTGGACCCCATCCCTGCAAAGCCACACTACCAAGTGTCTGGTGACCTCTCTCAATACCCTTTATCACTCTCTCAAAATTGCTGTGAGGGGCATTCTGTTAACCCGGAGCTGGTCCCTGCCAGGGGCTTGCTGTGCTGGGCAGGGAGGCTGTGGTCCTGACTCCTCTCCCTGAGTTCCTGGCTGCCCCAGGGACCCTGGCTGATGGGCTGGCTGGTTGTGGATGTTTTCCCGTTTGGATGATGTGTGTAACCAGCTCTTGCCTAGTCTGGAAGAAGCAGGACTCACCTGGCTTTCTGGTTGTTTCTTCCCAGTCCTGGACTGCTCCTCCTGCTGCTCTGGGGCCTGCAAGCTGGTAAGTGCAGGAGGCGCTCCTGGGGAGGCTTCCAAGCCCTTCACTGCTGAGCAGTAGGACCCGGGGCGGAGGCAGGTGTCAGTGGGGCCCTCCTCACAGGCCTGCCTGCTTTTCCAGGGGCCCTTATGACAAAGCTGGGCCCCCAAGCCTGGGGTAATGTGTAGGACTGACAGCCACTCAGGGGAGCACTCCACCAGCCCCCAAGGTTTTGCTTTGTTTCATGTTTGGGGCAAGCACAGTGCAGTTCCACCCAAGTGTTTCAGAACCTCCACTTCCCAGAGGAGCCAGGAGCTGGTCTTCTTGTTTCTTGCAGCCCCTGTGCTCCCCAAAGCCACCAGCATCCAGGAGAGCATGAAATGAGGTGCGGCACCACAGTGGAGCTCAAGGCCTTGTCCGGCCCTCCAGCCCGCAGAGGCACAGGCCAGGGCCCACCACCACTCTCCCTGCTGGCATTCCTATGGCTGGGACACCCCAGAGCCTCGCTGGGCCTGCACCAATGGAGCGCAGGCAGCATCACAGTGATGCTGAGAAGCTTATGCTTTCTTTCAAAATGTCTAAATTTTTTTTTTAACCTTTTTATTTTGAATTCGTTATAAAAAATCCCAAGAAGTAGCAGAAACCATGAGGAGCAGTCCCAGTGCCCTAGGGCCTGATCCTCCCAAGGCCGGCCTTCCGCTTGATCACAGGAAACCAGCCCTGGTCCTGCATTGGAGCAGTTCACTGCCAGGGTCCGAATGTTTAAAATACTTTAGCTTCCCTATGTGGTTCTTATTAACACATTCCTTTCCTACTGACATGAGTCACAATTGGAGTTTGAGTCTTGCAACTCAGCAGCTCCCCCCCTGCCCTGCCGCCCCCCATAGGGTGACGTCAAAGTCTGGGGTCGGGTGCAGAAGATGACTTCTGTTTTCTGTGGGTGGTTGCAGAGAGTCAAGAAGAAGTCCGAGCGATGGTGGGCAGCGATGTCCGGCTCCGCTGCATTTACCCTGAAGGAAACAGCTTCGATTTAAATGACCTTTACGTTTACTGGCAAATCAGCGTGGCGGGCAAAGGGAATGTCGACTCCGTGGTGACCTACCACCTGTCTGGAAACAGCTCTGCCAGCCATGGTGACAACCACTACAAGGACCGGGCCCGGCTGTCCTTAGACAGCATGAAGCGGGGCGACTTCTCTCTGCTCCTGCGCAACGTCACCCCCCAGGATGAGCAGAAGTTCAACTGCCTGGTGTTTCAGAAATCCTTAAAATTAAAAAAGATTTTGGAAGTTGCGGTCACGCTGCACGTGGCAGGTAAGACAGAGGAAGCGGCCAAGCTGATTTCATCCCAGACTTATGTCCAGGAAGAAGTGTCAGTAAGACTTGTTTCCTGTGGCTCTCTCACCTGTGTGTTCCCTTAAAGAAAACCTCGATCTCTCTGTGGTCTGGTGTTTAACTGTGTGTACAGCTAAGGGGAGCAAAGATCATTCAACTCCTGAGACTGTTTTCCGGTATCTGAGGCTGCCCTGCTTCCATACGGGAGCTCCCCATCTTGCTGTCTTTGCTCTGAACTCTCCAGCTCAACCCAGTCTAGACTCTTTCACATAATTCACTTATTTTATTTTTGGCTGCTCTAGGTCTTCATTGCTGCATGCGAGCTTTCTGTAGCTGTGGCAAACAGAGAGTCCTCTCTAGCTGTGCTGTGCGGCCTCTCATTGTGGCGGCTTCTCTTGTTGTGGAGCATGGCTTCTAGAGCATGTGGGCCCAGTAGCTGCAGCTCAGTGATGGGCTCAGTAGTTGAGGCTCCAAGCTCAACAGCACAGGCTTAGTAGTTGTGGTTCACAGGCTAAATTGCTGTGCAGCATGTGGGATCCTACCTGATCAGGGATCAAACCTGTGTCTCCTGGAATGGCANGTCTGGAAACAGCTCTGCCAGCCATGGTGACAACCACTACAAGGACCGGGCCCGGCTGTCCTTAGACAGCATGAAGCGGGGCGACTTCTCTCTGCTCCTGCGCAACGTCACCCCCCAGGATGAGCAGAAGTTCAACTGCCTGGTGTTTCAGAAATCCTTAAAATTAAAAAAGATTTTGGAAGTTGCGGTCACGCTGCACGTGGCAGGTAAGACAGAGGAAGCGGCCAAGCTGATTTCATCCCAGACTTATGTCCAGGAAGAAGTGTCAGTAAGACTTGTTTCCTGTGGCTCTCTCACCTGTGTGTTCCCTTAAAGAAAACCTCGATCTCTCTGTGGTCTGGTGTTTAACTGTGTGTACAGCTAAGGGGAGCAAAGATCATTCAACTCCTGAGACTGTTTTCCGGTATCTGAGGCTGCCCTGCTTCCATACGGGAGCTCCCCATCTTGCTGTCTTTGCTCTGAACTCTCCAGCTCAACCCAGTCTAGACTCTTTCACATAATTCACTTATTTTATTTTTGGCTGCTCTAGGTCTTCATTGCTGCATGCGAGCTTTCTGTAGCTGTGGCAAACAGAGAGTCCTCTCTAGCTGTGCTGTGCGGCCTCTCATTGTGGCGGCTTCTCTTGTTGTGGAGCATGGCTTCTAGAGCATGTGGGCCCAGTAGCTGCAGCTCAGTGATGGGCTCAGTAGTTGAGGCTCCAAGCTCCACAGCACAGGCTTAGTAGTTGTGGTTCACAGGCTAAATTGCTGTGCAGCGTGTGGGATCCTACCTGATCAGGGATCAAACCTGCATCTCCTGGAATGGCAGGCAGATTCTTTACCACTGAGCCACCAAGGAAGCCCCCCAAACTAGGTTTTTTGATGAAATAAAAAACCAGTGCTGCAAGGCACTAAATGAGGTCAGGAGAGTCAGAAAAGGAAAGCGTCTCCAGCAGGCTGCTCGGGGCATCATTCAGTGGACACAGGATTGCCGGCTGTCCATGTCACTAGACTCAAATGAGGCCAGCCCCAGTGGGGCAGGAAGTAGGTACTGGTCACTGCTCACCAGACTCAGTAGCCTTNCAGGCAGATTCTTTACCACTGAGCCACCAAGGAAGCCCCCCAAACTAGGTTTTTTGATGAAATAAAAAACCAGTGCTGCAAAGCACTAAATGAGATCAGGAGAGTCAGAAAATGAAAGCTCTCCAGCAGGCTGCTCGGGGCATCATTCAGTGGACACAGGATCGCCAGCTGTCCATGTCACTAGACTCAAATGAGGTCAGCCCCAATGGGGCAGGAAGTGGGTACTGGTCACTGCTCACCAGACTCAGTAGCCTCCTTATTGACCTGGGGGGTGGCTCTTGGGCAGAACGGAGCCTGTGCTGCTGATGAGACCACAGTTTTGGCCCTGCCCCTGCTCCAGCATCACGGGCTCAATGGCTGCCTGCCCCCTGCCCTGGCACTTGGCATGTGTCCCCTCTTTTCTGACCTTCAGGACCTGGCACCCCTCAGCCCGTTTCTCTCCCTGCAGCAAACTACAGCATGCCCGTGGTCAGTGGCCCGTCCCAGGACGAGGAGCTCACCTTCACGTGCACGTCCACCAACGGCTACCCGCGGCCGAACGTGTACTGGATCAACAAGACGGACAACAGCGTGCTGGATGGCGCCCTGCAGAACAGCACGGTGTCCCTGAACGCGCGGGGCCTGTATGACGTGGTCAGTGTCCTGAGGATCGGGCGAACCCCCAATGTCAACGTGGGCTGCTGCATTGAGAATGTGCTGCTACACCAGAACCTGACGAGCGGCCAGACAGGTGAGGTCTCAGGGAACCCCACGGCACTGCATGCTGACCCCAACCCAAGGCCGGGCCAGGGGTGACTGGGCAGGAGACAAAGCCCCTATGAGGAGACTGGGCCGCAGCATCAGAGGTGGGGCAGGGAGGGGAGGTGAGAGTGTCACCATGCTGAGAGCAGGAGCTGGCTGGTGCTCGGGGGTCAGTTTTGGTGACCCATTTCACAGATGGGGGACTGAGGCTCTGAAAATCTCAGAAGCCACAGAACGAGGCAGCAGCAGCACTGGGATGGAAGCCCCGTCCGGCATGGCCCCCTTCCACACTCTTTGGACATGTGCCCCCTAAGAAGCCAGAACAACTCCTCCATCAGCGGGTCCAGCTGGGCCCAGCCACTGCCCAAGGCCCCCCGTAGAAGGATGCAGGCGGGTGACTCCTTCGTAGAAGCCATAGGCCCTCTGGGTCTGTGAGTCCCTGTCAGCAGGGTTGAGATGCTGGGGAAGGAGGGCAGGAGTTGGGGGGTGGGGTCCAGGCCTGCCTGGAACTGAGAAGCACCCTGGCTGCCAGGAGCGTCTGGCCTGGGCATTCTCCTGGGATATGGGTACAGCCCTGTGGCCCAGCAGTCACAGTCCTCTAGCTGCACTAAAGGCCTCCTCTGACTCTGCGTCCCAGCAGGATAGTCGGAGGCAGGGGAGGGAGTGTGGGAGGAGAGCAGGAGGGTCTCCCGGGGTCGTGGTCTCAGCCTGGCTGCTCTGGGGAATAAGTGGGAACCCCTGTCCCCCCTCATCACATGCCCACACTCTCTGAATCAGCACCTCTGGAATGTGTTGAAAAGCTTCCGGGGGGTTCTAAGGCACATGGGGGGCCTCGCCACTGGTTTGTAGCTTCTCCAGGTTTGGGGAAACATGGGGGCGCTTGTCACAAGCCACCCAGGGAGGGTGTTGCCTGTCTGCCCCTGAGAACTGCTCCCCAAGAGGCACCATGGTAGGGCACTGGGACGGGGGGCTGGCCCCCTCACGCACTTCCAACAGATTCGGGGTGGCGCAGCCGCTGTGGAAAACGGTCTGCTGGTTCCTTAAAAAGCTAAACACGGGATCAGCCGTGACCCAGCAGGTCCACACACCTGGGTGTGGGCCAAGGGCTCTGGAAGCGAGACTCAGACAGATACCTGTACGTGAATGTTCACAGCAGCTTATTCACAGTAACCAAAAGGTGGGGACGCCCAAGAGTCCATAGGTGGAAGAAGGGGTGAGCACAGAGTGTCCATCCACAAGGTATAGAGTTACTCAGCCACGAAAAGAAGCGAAGCTCTGAGCATGCTGCAGCGTGGATGAGCCATGAAAATGATGTTCAGTGGGAGAAGCCAGACAGAACAGTCCTCATAGCGTATGACTCCACTGATACAAAATGTCTGGAATAGGTAAACCCAAACAGACAGGAAGTAGATTAGAGTTTGCCAGGGGGCTGGGGGAGGGAAGGGCTTCCCAAGTGGTGCAGTGGTAATGCAGGAGACTCAGAAGACTCGGGTTCGATCCCTGGGACGGGAAGATCCCTTGGAGACGGGAATGGCAACCCACTCCAGTATTCTTGCCTGGAGAATTTCATGGACAGAGGAGCCTGCAGGCTGTAGTCCATGGGGCTGCAAAAAGTCAGACACGACTTAGCGACTGAACACGCATGCATGCCTGGGAGAGGGGGTGGGGAGTGACTGCTGGTGGGCAGAGGGTTTCCCTTTGTGACATGAGAGTTCTGGAATCAGATGACAGTCATGGCTGCATGAACTTGTGAATCAGTAAACGCCACTGAATGGTCATAAAATGGCTAATTTTGTTCTGTGACTTTCTCCATTTCTTTTCTTAAAGCCAGCAATTAAGCTAGAAAGAATTAAAATTTAAAAAGCCAGGAAGACTGATGCTTCCTTCCACGCCATCCCCAGGTGTGAACCCCTAGGAAGCACTGGGATTACAGGTCTCACTGGTGGGCTGAGGGGAAGGGGCGTCCCAAGAAGAGGTGAAGCCTCCCCTGAAAGAGGAAATCTTTGTCTCGCCAGCTTTGTAGCTTAAAACCCACCAAGTACCTCTAGGAAGTCTTGTTGGATCAGTACTTCTCTTAGCGACCAGTCCTTCAGGATTAAAAAAAACCCCTTTTCCTCCCTATCTATAAGCCCTGCATGATTGTCCTCTCCTGCAGAAACGTTCACGGGAACCAAGGACAGCATCACAGAGATCCCAGTCGATGGCAGCCACAGCAGGGAGCACCAGCCGGTTCTTAGCGTCCTTGTCGTGCTGGCCGTGCCCCTGGCTCTCGCCACAGGCTGGCTGTGCAGGAGCAGGTGTCAGCCCAGAAGCTACACAGGTATGGGGACGCCTGTGCTGTAGACAGCACACTTTTGTGTTGTTGGGGTGTGGGGCCGCCTTTCCCAAGATGTTTACAAGCTCCGAGAGTTGTCGCTTTCACAGGACACGCAGTTTAACTGCGCTAACAAGCGTGAGTATAGTAGCTGCAGCACGCTCCTGGGTGTGATTTCAGCCTCCAAGATCCTGACGCTGCCCCAAAGGGAAGGCCAGTCTCTTGGGTTTGGGGAGGATGGAGGATCTACAAATGTGGAGGTCAGGTCGTAGTGCCCCTGTGGAGGCTGAGCTGCCTTCTAGTCCCTTCAAGGCCTTCTGTCCAGTTCTGGCCAAACTCAGACAAATACAGAAAGTCTGGGGTTTGGCTACGTGAAACAAAGAAGCAGGGCTCATAGTGGGAGCGGGAAAGCCAAGAGTGTGCACCCTGGAAGCACCCAGGGGTCAGCGAGAGGGGCTGAGGGCTGGCTTGGGCCCAGCAGTCTTCCCAGGTCAGCCTGGAGGTGGAGGTCAGTGGGCATCCCCAGAGGTCCTATTAACAGAGTCAGAACCCACTGAGACCCCCCCAGAGAGTGAGGAAGGGGAGCATGGTTGGACTCAGGACCCAGCTCATGGTGGGAGGCCTGCCTGATGAGAGGGTTTCCACCTGTGGCCCTGGGGTGTCCCCCTGGCTTCCAGCTTCCACCTGCTAGAGACATTGCCTGGCGCCCTGGAACCCAGGCCATGAAAGCCCTCAAGCCTCTCCAGGTGCTTCCCACCTGACCTCCTACAAAGTCTCATCCTGGGACTCAGGGTGGCCTGAGAAGCCCCTCACCTGAGCAGGAAGCCAGAGGAGGGTTGAGTGGGGGGAGGGTACTGAGCATGGGGCCCCTGGGGTCTTCAGAGAGGCCTTGCTTCACTACCCCACCCTGAGCATTTATGCTTAATTCCTGCAGGTGCCCAGGTGGAAAGGCCGGAGCTGGCGCTTGCGGGTGAGTTTGCTAGGAGGGAAGGAGATGTGTGGAGGAAGCTCGGATCACTCAGGCCGGGCGGCTGGGTGCTTGTCTCTGCACGAGCGCGGCTCAGTGACTGGGAACTAGGCGCTTCCAGTGCACAGCTGGTGAAACGCCTTCCCTCCTGGCGGGCTGCCCTGTCCTCTGCTGACTCTGGGATTTTCCAAATGTTCGCAGGAGCAGAGAGCCTGGAGCATGAGGCCCCCCCTCCACACCCTGGCTCCATTCCCCTGGTCTCCCTCCATCATAGCCCTTGGGGTGGGGCTCTCCAGCAAGTCCAGACCCTTTGTGCAGACGAGCACCTCAGAGTTCCCACACAAACGTCACGTGGCTCCTGCCCTGCTCTGGGACAATATCACACACAGAGCCTTTGGTTTCGGTTTCCCACTGACAGGTGCCTCGGGCTGCCAGAGCCTTTGGGGTCCCGCCAGCCGGCTCCATGCCTGAAGCCAGTGGCCTCACCTCTCTGAACCCCGTTCCCCGCCAAACGCCCTTGAGAAGGGTTGTCAGGGGAGGGTGAGCACGACCCACGTGACGTGCCTGCCCACCTGTTCACCCAGGTGATTCCCGGCCTGTGGCTGCCTGGTGCCGCAGCAGATTCACTCCCGAGGCCTGTCCCCGAGGCCCATCCTGGAGGATGCGGGACACAGCTTGCTAAGGAATGTGGACCCGTCGAAGACCTGAGAGTCCAGTGTGCATTGCCTACAGGCGTTCTCAACCCTGATTTCACTGTACTGGGCCCTGAGAAGACCAGTCTTTGCCACCAAAATGATAATGAGTGGACTCCAGGCTCACACCCTCTCCCCTCTTTCCTTCCAAGAGCACGTGTGATGAGGGACCCCCTAGGACGAGGCTAGGGCTCCTAGGAGATGCCGCCAGCTGGGACGTCGGATGGCAGCTTGAGAACTGACTCGGACAGGCCGGGCAGAGGGGACCATCTGCGCCAGAAGCTCGGGGCTGCGTGGACACCGGCCTCCTGGCATCGGGGGTATGTGAAGGGCACCCTTGGAAGGACCACGCTGATCCTGGGAGTATGTGCCAGCTGCTGCCCCGATCCCAATGAACCTTTCAAAAGTTTGGCATGGTGGCTCCCCAGGGCTACACGTGCCCCCAAGTAGGTGGGCCCCCCCACCTTTGCCGCCAAACACAGAACCAGAGAAGGGCCATGACAGTTGCTTCCTGCTACCAACCCCGGACCCAACTCGCTGTGGGATGAACTCCTGAAGCTGGAGGAAGAATGTCTGCTTCAGGAAGAGCTGTGCGGGAGCCCTCTCTTCCGGATAATCCGTGCTGGGCAGTGGTCGCTCCAGGTGCAGCGGCCACTCTCTGGGTCTGCGTGTGAGGCTCCCACCCCACCTCCAGCCCAGTGGCCCCGTGTCTGTGTGCGTGTCCTGAAGCACAAAACAGGAAACACTGGAAAGCCCCCCTGAATTCCTTTCTCTCCATGATGCTCACTGGGAGGAAAACGAGACCGCCTTTGTTTTGGTCAGAAGCTAGGTTTCCCTCCTCAAAAGCACATGGAATTTTAGGAGAAGCTTTGTACTGGGCTGAGCAGCTGGACAGGGCAGCCAAGGGCTTGGACTGTACTGTAGGGGACATGTGGGTGGGTCTGGGACAAGCATTTCCAATGGACACCAGTGTGGACCGTCATGGTCCTTCACAGTGGGGCCATGGGTGGGCAGAGGGTGACCTCCCGGCCACAGCAGCTTTCCTTCAAACATGGCAGACATGCCCTCAGATCTCACTGGGCAGCCCCTGCCAGCCCCACACCGTTGCCTGTGCCCCCAGCTGCCTCCCCTGAGGAACTGCAGGGTCACAGCAGCAACCTTGCCTCACCCAGGGGGTCCCTGGAGCCCTCCAGGCCCGCTGGGTGACCGGAGCGGAGCTGTGGCCAAGTCCGGGGGCAGGTGGCCCAGTGCCTTACCCCCGCCCAGGTGGTTTCCACGTTAATTCCAGGACTGCATCCAGCAGCTCAGTGTTCCCAGCAGGTTCTGTGATGGAGTCTGNAGTGTGGGAGGAGAGCAGGAGGGTCTCCCGGGGTCGTGGTCTCAGCCTGGCTTCTCTGGGGAATAAGTGGGAACCCCTGTCCCCCCTCATCACATGCCCACACTCTCTGAATCAGCACCTCTGGAATGTGTTGAAAAGCTTCCGGGGGGTTCTAAGGCACATGGGGGGCCTCGCCACTGGTTTGTAGCTTCTCCAGGTTTGGGGAAACATGGGGGCACTTGTCACAAGCCACCCAGGGAGGGTGTTGCCTGTCTGCCCCTGAGAACTGCTCCCCAAGAGGCACCATGGTAGGGCACTGGGACGGGGGGCTGGCCCCCTCACGCACTTCCAACAGATTCGGGGTGGCGCAGCCGCTGTGGAAAACGGTCTGCTGGTTCCTTAAAAAGCTAAACACGGGATCAGCCGTGACCCAGCAGGTCCACACACCTGGGTGTGGGCCAAGGGCTCTGGAAGCGAGACTCAGACAGATACCTGTACGTGAATGTTCACAGCAGCTTATTCACAGTAACCAAAAGGTGGGGACGCCCAAGAGTCCATAGGTGGAAGAAGGGGTGAGCACAGAGTGTCCATCCACAAGGTATAGAGTTACTCAGCCACGAAAAGAAGCGAAGCTCTGAGCATGCTGCAGCGTGGATGAGCCATGAAAATGATGTTCAGTGGGAGAAGCCAGACAGAACAGTCCTCATAGCGTATGACTCCACTGATACAAAATGTCTGGAATAGGTAAACCCAAACAGACAGGAAGTAGATTAGAGTTTGCCAGGGGGCTGGGGGAGGGAAGGGCTTCCCAAGTGGTGCAGTGGTAATGCAGGAGACTCAGAAGACTCGGGTTCGATCCCTGGGACGGGAAGATCCCTTGGAGACGGGAATGGCAACCCACTCCAGTATTCTTGCCTGGAGAATTTCATGGACAGAGGAGCCTGCAGGCTGTAGTCCATGGGGCTGCAAAAAGTCAGACACGACTTAGCGACTGAACACGCATGCATGCCTGGGAGAGGGGGTGGGGAGTGACTGCTGGTGGGCAGAGGGTTTCCCTTTGTGACATGAGAGTTCTGGAATCAGATGACAGTCATGGCTGCATGAACTTGTGAATCAGTAAACGCCACTGAATGGTCATAAAATGGCTAATTTTGTTCTGTGACTTTCTCCATTTCTTTTCTTAAAGCCAGCAATTAAGCTAGAAAGAATTAAAATTTAAAAAGCCAGGAAGACTGATGCTTCCTTCCACGCCATCCCCAGGTGTGAACCCCTAGGAAGCACTGGGATTACAGGTCTCACTGGTGGGCTGAGGGGAAGGGGCGTCCCAAGAAGAGGTGAAGCCTCCCCTGAAAGAGGAAATCTTTGTCTCGCCAGCTTTGTAGCTTAAAACCCACCAAGTACCTCTAGGAAGTCTTGTTGGATCAGTACTTCTCTTAGCGACCAGTCCTTCAGGATTAAAAAAAACCCCTTTTCCTCCCTATCTATAAGCCCTGCATGATTGTCCTCTCCTGCAGAAACGTTCACGGGAACCAAGGACAGCATCACAGAGATCCCAGTCGATGGCAGCCACAGCAGGGAGCACCAGCCGGTTCTTAGCGTCCTTGTCGTGCTGGCCGTGCCCCTGGCTCTCGCCACAGGCTGGCTGTGCAGGAGCAGGTGTCAGCCCAGAAGCTACACAGGTATGGGGACGCCTGTGCTGTAGACAGCACACTTTTGTGTTGTTGGGGTGTGGGGCCGCCTTTCCCAAGATGTTTACAAGCTCCGAGAGTTGTCGCTTTCACAGGACACGCAGTTTAACTGCGCTAACAAGCGTGAGTATAGTAGCTGCAGCACGCTCCTGGGTGTGATTTCAGCCTCCAAGATCCTGACGCTGCCCCAAAGGGAAGGCCAGTCTCTTGGGTTTGGGGAGGATGGAGGATCTACAAATGTGGAGGTCAGGTCGTAGTGCCCCTGTGGAGGCTGAGCTGCCTTCTAGTCCCTTCAAGGCCTTCTGTCCAGTTCTGGCCAAACTCAGACAAATACAGAAAGTCTGGGGTTTGGCTACGTGAAACAAAGAAGCAGGGCTCATAGTGGGAGCGGGAAAGCCAAGAGTGTGCACCCTGGAAGCACCCAGGGGTCAGCGAGAGGGGCTGAGGGCTGGCTTGGGCCCAGCAGTCTTCCCAGGTCAGCCTGGAGGTGGAGGTCAGTGGGCATCCCCAGAGGTCCTATTAACAGAGTCAGAACCCACTGAGACCCCCCCAGAGAGTGAGGAAGGGGAGCATGGTTGGACTCAGGACCCAGCTCATGGTGGGAGGCCTGCCTGATGAGAGGGTTTCCACCTGTGGCCCTGGGGTGTCCCCCTGGCTTCCAGCTTCCACCTGCTAGAGACATTGCCTGGCGCCCTGGAACCCAGGCCATGAAAGCCCTCAAGCCTCTCCAGGTGCTTCCCACCTGACCTCCTACAAAGTCTCATCCTGGGACTCAGGGTGGCCTGAGAAGCCCCTCACCTGAGCAGGAAGCCAGAGGAGGGTTGAGTGGGGGGAGGGTACTGAGCATGGGGCCCCTGGGGTCTTCAGAGAGGCCTTGCTTCACTACCCCACCCTGAGCATTTATGCTTAATTCCTGCAGGTGCCCAGGTGGAAAGGCCGGAGCTGNCCTGTTGCCCTGTGGTCATTCAGCACCCACGGGCATGTGAGACCTGCACCTCCCAGACCCAGACTTGCAGCAACCTCAACACGGCAGCTTAGCGTGGATCCTGAGTCAACAGTTTCAAGAATCCTGCATGTGTTTGTACCAAAAGCCCTCACACGGCCTGTACATGAGTGTGCTGTGGGATCCACACAGACTTTTAATATGAAAGCATTAGAAGGCATGTATGGTTCCTCAGATAATGACAGAAGGGTGACTCATGGCATCTTGAGCAAGAAGCCCGAGCTGCAGGTGGGAGCAGCCAAGTGGATACGGGCAGGTGGGCGTGGCCCGTCCGCAGTGACTGTGCTGTGACGCCAGGACAGGTACCCAGGAGGGCTGCTCTGCCACCCTGCTGGAGGCCCTGCCTGCAGACCCTGAGCAGCCTCTGGTGGGGGGTGGGTGGGGAGGGGGCGTCTCAGCCTGGCAGGATGGCACAGCTGCGGGGAGACCGAGTCTGATTCCACCTTTCCAGTCAGAAGCAGTTTCCTTCTCGGGGAAGCAGCAGGGCTGGCTCTCTGGCTCAGGCCCCCTTGACACCCTGGCCCGGGAGGGCCCTAGGGGCTCTCTCCCACTTGCCTGTGGGCTCTGCCTTGGCCCTGGCCTTCCCGAAGCTGAGGCCACGCCCTCCAGGCTCCGTGCCAGAGTCGTCATCTTCCTGCTGGGCTCCGACCAACCCTCCTGGCTGCCTCTGGGCCTCTGGGGCCGCAGCAGTGCCCACTCTGTCCAGCTCCCACAGGTCGCCCCCAGCCAGTTCACCCTGGGGCCTCTGCTTGCGTCTCAAGCTGTGTTATGGATAGCATGTGAGTGCCGAGTTTTGACATTTTTGGAAGCCTGATTCCAGAGAATATAAGCTATTGGCATGCCTGGATCCAGACACTTTGGTCAACACGTGGACCAACTCAGTCCTCTTGGCCAGCCCTGGTTGCGGTGGGGGACCTGGGCCCTGCCCCTCCAGAGATGCCCCATCTCCTGGGGGACATGGGTCAGTGTGGAGGCATTTGGTCACTCTTGGGGGTTCCTACTGATGGTGGGGGGCCACTTCTCAATGTCCCACACAGGTGGGGTCCTGCCCAGAGGTCAGTAGCCAAGACTGAGGATCCCCATGTCACCTTTCCCTGCAGGGCAGGGCAGCAGAGCTGCTGTCGGGGTCCCCACCTGCATGGGGTACAGGAGAGGTGACTGACAGACGGTTCACCAGGGAACATTCCAGGTCAGGGGTTGGGCACCAGTCCAGGGTGCTGGCGTTGCCGTGGGTGGAGGCCACAGGCTGCAGGAGTCTGGTCTCTGGGAGCCTGTGGCCCCTGGCAGGGGGAGGCTTGTCGAGAGGGCAGGGGGCAGAAGGGAAACCGCGTGACCAGCACACCCCAGTTTCCTTTCCCACAAGGCAGGCAGCTGGAGCCTGGTTCCGTCTCCCCGGGGCCCTGCAGCTCGGATGCTCCCCGTGACTGCGCCCCCACCCTGGGGAGGGCAGCCGTGGCATTGGAGACCCTCAGGAGAGGGCCACCCTGCTCTGCCAGTGCCTGTGAGGCGCGGTGCTGTGGCACTGGTCCCTGGTTGGGCCGGAAGCTGGCAGGTGGCTCAGGACAGTGCCTGGGCCGAGCAGGCGTATCCTGCCTACATCTCCTTCCAAGCCCCAGCTTCTCAGAAAGAGGCCATTTCCAGTCAGAAGGCACTGACCTGGGACCATTCTGTCCTTGGTGACTGGCGCCCCATCCCTGCACTGGCCCAGCCCAAAGATGGTACCCCCCAACGCGGCCTGCCCTGTGATCCCCACCCTCATCAGGCCCACCGGCCACTGCTAACCACCCGTCTGCTGCATTCCTGAATGTTCTCCAGCCCTGACTCAGCACTCGCCCCCCCAGCTGCCCAGGGCTCCTTCCTGACTCCTGAGTCCCATGGGGAGAGCCTCCTTCATTACTAGTAAACACGTCATACTTTCCTCGAATCCGTGTTGATCCTGCCGTCATCGTCAGAGAGAAGTGAGAAACTGGGCTTTTGTCACAGGGGCAGGGTAGGACAGCTCCAGGGGGTGAAGGTGTGGGAAAGGCTGGACCTTGTCCAGGGGCTTTAATGTCGGGAATTTGGGGGCTTGTTGACTCCCGGGCTCACCCTGAGCTCCGGGGAGGGGCTTCTGCACTGCTGCTATTGGGAGGGCACAGTGCACACTTCCTGGGGGGTGCGGGGTGGAGGGTGGGGGCTTGGATCCCCACGAGACCCCCATGAACAGGCTCCAACGCGCAGGAGCTGTGCAGACCCTGGCCAGCCACCCTGTGTCAGGAACAGAACCACGACCACACCACCTTCTAAGTCTCCTAAGGACCCAGATAGGTCTGCGTCTTGGGGGTGTGACCCCAAGGGCAGGAACTGGCCAGAATCCTCCTCTCCTCCCCTGTCCCCCTCCCTCCTCACCGTGCTCCAGTCCCCATGCCCTCACAGTGTCCTGCGGCCTGAGCTCACCCTGCCCCCGCCCCCTGAGGGTGATTCATCCCCAGGTTGCACATACCCGAGGCTGCTGGGAGTGGGCCGACCAGGAAAGTGAGCACTGCCACACCAGGGCCCAGGCTGGGGGAGGGAGTGGTCTCCCCAAGGCAGGGGGCTGTGATCAGAGAGGCAGGGGAGGACCCAGGGCACAGCCAATCCACAGAGGAGAGGGTCTGGAGAGCATGGCTGTGCACGTGTGGTTTAGGTACCCCGTGCACTTCCCCATGGGCTCCTGGCAGATCCAGGGCAGGACCCCCTCACCCAAACCCAGAAAGTGACACAGCGGTTTGGCTAAAATGCAGCCTGAGAGGGCTGCTGGGCCCAGACCCAGGGGCCCTGACAGGCAGGACCTCTGTGCGGGGTCTGTCTCCTCTGGGGCGAGGGTGGCGGGACTCACCCAAGCTGTGAGGCAGTGAGCTCCCGGGAGGGGCCCCAGGCGTCTTGAACAGCAGATATCCACTCTCTCTGGGTCTAGAGGCCAGAGTCAGGCAGATGAAGGCATTCCCTGGTCTCTCTGTGTCTCCGGCAGCTTCCGGAGCCTGCAGGTGGCCCCGGCACAGCCCACAGCCCTGTCTCTGGTGCTCTCCCCTCCTTACATGGGCACGGGTCACTGCATTAAGGGCCACCCGACCCAGGGTGACCCCGTCTTCACCAGTGACATCAGCTGAGTCTGTTTCCCGGTGAGGCTCCCTGACATGAATCTGGGGGACCCTGTGCAACTCCAGGGAAGATCCCCTGGAGGAGGGCATGGCAACCTCTCCAGTACTCTTGCCTGGAATGTCCCATGGATGGAGGAGCCTGAGGGACTACAGTCCATGGGGTCACAGAGTCAGACACCACTGAGGCAACTGCGCATTTCCAAGCAACTCACTACAGGAGGAGGAGAAAGATGGAGCAATGGGGAGGGGACCCCAGAGAGATCGGGAGAGGGCAGAGACTGAGCAGAGGGGAGGGCTGAGCTCTGACCCAGTGGCTGCCGCCCTTTCCCCTGTGATGACCGCACCCAGTATGGCCTTCTTCACGCCTCCCCTGCAAAGAGGGCCTGCAGGAGCTGGGCCCAGTGGGTGAACACCGACCCCCACTCTTGTGCCAATCGGAGTTCTGTCCCTGCAGGAGCTCCTCGTGGGTGCCACAGGGGGCCCTGCCTCTGCAAGGCGCTGGCCCTGGTGCCCCATGTCCTCGCTGAGATCCCCATCCTGACTGGTGTCCAGCTCTGGACCTCAGGTCAGCCTGCAGTCAGCACCGAGCCCATAGGGCAGCTAAAGAGGCCATGCGGCCTGGGGAGGAACAGGCCCCCAACTTGTTCTGAGCCTTCCCTGGGAGCCATGCCCCTGCCTGCTGGGTCAGAGCCCTTTGGAGGTGTGGGTAGCACCCCTCCCCAAGTACGTGCACTCAGACATGGCCTGCTACAAGGGATGCTGGGAATTGCAGTCTTGGGTCTCANCAGTCCTGAATAGTCATTGGAAGGACTCTAGGCAAATGTTAACTCAGTTGTGAGTGAAGCGTGGTGGGGGAGGGGGCGGGGTGGGAGGAGGCACAGCTAGCATCCAGGAGAGGCCGGTGTCGCACAGCGCGCCAGGGCTGGTGTGTCCAGACCTGGATGACATGGGGGAGCCCCGCCCTCACCAACACTCGAGGGCCATTCCTGCAGGACTGGGATGGCCTGGCATGACGCAGGACAGAGCACCACGTGGCTAGTGCACAGGAAGGCACGGGTCCCGAAGGCTCAGCCGCCCGGCGCCTCACACCTGAATCGCCAGGGACTTTCCACCTCTGCCCTCAACTGCTGGACACGCAGGGCTGTGTGCACGGAGGCGTGAAGCACCTGATCCGCAGAGCCGTTTTCCGTTTACACCCGTGTCTGCGAGCATCCTCTTAGAACCTTCTACTTTACTTAACTGATTGGGTTCCCTGTTTATCTTCCAATGAAGCCTCCACATTAGAAAATGAAACTTCGTTCCTTGGAGTCTAAGCAGACCCCCTCCACCCCCGCCCTGCCCTGTTTGGGAAGGAAGAGGCTTCATGTCACCAAGTGGATTTCGTGGATGGATCCCCAGGGGTTGAGGCAGGCGGGAAAAGTCACTGAAGGGGATTAGGGGGTTGGGCTGGCCAGGGTCAGGGGCTGATGATGGGAAAACCTGAAGTTTAGCTTCGGAGGACAGTAAAATCTCCCCAGCTTTCAAGGGCTATTTATAAACCTTTATTTAATGATGGGATAAACCCGGGAATCCCTCACCTTCTATAATAAAATAAAGCCAAAAGTAGAACTGTGACTAAGGGCACGGAAAAAGCTGTCAACTACAAAGACTCAGGTCTAGAAAGGGCTCCTGGCTGTAGACGAGAGGCCCACAGTCAGGGGCACCCCACAGCCAGAGGGAAGCCCCAGGGCAGAAGGACACCCCAAGGTCCGAGGGGACCCTCCAGGCACTGAGGACGGGGTGGCTCTGGACACAGAATCAGAATGAGCGACTGCGGCTTCAGCAGGACGCTCCTGGAAGGACTCTGGAGCAGCTGCTCACCAGTGCCCTGGCCTGGCAGCGCATTTGCCGCTGTTCTTCCCGGGGACNGGTGGCTCTGGACACAGAATCAGAATGAGCGACTGCGGCTTCAGCAGGACGCTCCTGGAAGGACTCTGGAGCAGCTGCTCACCAGTGCCCTGGCCTGGCAGCGCATTTGCCGCTGTTCTTCCCGGGGACAGTGGTCCTGTCCATGGCGGGCGTGGGTGCCACGAGGGTGTCTGCTCCGGGCAGAGCTTGGGCTCTGGGGTTGGCAGGTGGGGGGTCTCGAGGGTGGCTCTGCACCACTTTAACCATCAGGCACACCTGCAGGAGCCAGAGGCATCCCTGATGATCGCGGGCCCACAGGCTGGGAGAATCGCAGTAAAGCTCAGCTGGCGAGAGGAGAAGCGAAGAACTCTCTTAAGATCACCTCCCAAACTTCCTGTCTGCCTTTAGGGCCTAAAAAAGGAAGTGACACTTTTGTAGTCAAGAAGCCAAATCAGAAAGAAGCCTCTTACGTTTGCAGGGCTCCCAAAGCAAGCCTGGCACTCCTTCCAGAGCCAGGACAGCGGGCCTGGTTCCCCCCAGGTGTGAGGGCCACTAGGAGGCCACGGTGCCAGCCTGGGGCTGAGATGGGTTGGCCAGGCCCCTCCACAGGGGATGGCGCTGTGCTCTGCCTCACCTCCACATCCTCTCCACCCATCCTCCCCAGCACCCACCACCCCCGCCCACGGTTCTGTGAGGACCAAGGAGAGAGGGCTTGTGATGTTCCGGGAAGGGACAGGATGCGGTTAGGATGCTAGATCTGCTTTTGTGGCCTGCCTATGGGGGAGAGGATTGTCAGATACTGGGGCGGAGGAGAAGGAGCCTGTCCGTCCCAGGGCCCATCTGTCCTTGGGCTGGGCTGTCACAGGCCCCAGCCTAGGGGAGGGACCTCCAGGCCCAGCCACAGAGGCAGATCCTCTGGTCAGAGCTGGGAGTGGCCTGTCTGTCAGGTAGGCTCAGCCACGCAGGTGTGGCTCAGTGCTGCCTGAATCCTGTGCCCAGACCTGCCAGTTCCAGCTCTAAGCTGCCCAGCTCCCCCTTGACGTCTCTCCTGGAGGGTGCAAGGTGTATGATGAGGAGGTGGACCGTGAGATTGGGAGAAGGGGTGGCTCATTCCTCCCAGACTCCCACTGAGGTCCTTCAGAGGAGGTGGGTCTGGCCCAAGGGACTGCCCATCAGGACATGCAGCTTGGAATGCTCCAGGGTCCACCCCTCAAGCCACAAGGTCCCGGGAGCCCTGGGCATGTTGGCAGGGATGGGTCACTGATCAAGTCAGATGTGTGTCCCTAGGTAGGTAGGTCAGGGAGGCATGTACAGGTACGAAAGGGACACAGAGATTAAGGTGTAGAGGGAAGCGACAGTGGACAGAAGGGGTGACTAGATGCATGCACAGACAAGTCTATCCATTTTTAGCGGGGGGAGCTGTGCCGCAGAGCCTGCAGGATCTTAGTCCTCGGACCAGGGATCAAGCCCATTCCCTGCAGTGGAAGTCCTAACCCCTGGACCACCAGGGAATTCCCTACACACAAACTACTTTTAAATTGTTTGTGTCAAATTCCAAAACCCCTTCAGTTTCTTTTCTGAAACAATTCCAGACTAGCTGGACTCCCTCCACTAGACTCTCGAGCTGACCTCCTGGTCTCACCACGTAAAGAAGAGATGGAGGGCTTCCCAGGTGGCTCAGTGGTAAAGAATCTGCCTGCCAATGCAGGAGATCGGGCTCCTTTTTTCCAACAAGAGCACACAGGAGGGCCCCTGGGCCATAGGACCATGCAGAAGGAGCTCTTCCCTCCCCGTGTTTTCAGCCCGTAGGGGTGGGGGTGGGCAGGAGAGCAGAAGGACGGGCTGCTGCCCCAGCTCCCTCCTGAGAGGGCAGGCTGCCTGGGGTCCAAGCCTCCATCAGGGCGGTGGCCACTCTGCAGGTGCGCACCCGCTGGGCAGAGCCGGTCACGCTCTGTCACCTGTGTACACCACCCCCAGCCTGTGTCTTCCTAAAGCCACGCCATGACTCGCGAGCATTTGCATGGCCGGAAGTCACTGCTTCCTAACAACATCATCACGCGGGTGGGACACGCGTGATTGCCACTTCCCGTGGGGAGAGGCTGAGTGTGACCCACTGCCCATCTCAGTGTTGACGGCAGAATCTTCCAAGGCCAGATTCCAGCCTCCTCCTGCCATGCCCAAGATGCCCCTGCCCCACCACCTGGGCTGCTGGGTGTGCCCCAGAGCTTAGATCTCGGGTGCACACCCTGTGTTCTGTTAGGGCTGTCTGGGAGTATTTAGCAAAGTTCCAAAGTGGGCCGATTGCTGGGAATCCTGGAGGGCCTGGGCTGGGAGTCCTGCAGCTGGTGTCTGGGGAGCCCGGCGCCTGGATGGGGGAACAGGGCTGGTCATGGCTACGGCCACAGAACAAGCTCATGTCTCCTGATTTTTTTTTTTTAAAAGTCTTTATTGACACAGTTACAGTATTGCTTCTGTTTTATGTTCTGGCTTTTTGGCCATAATGCACGTGGGATCTTAATTCCCTGATCAGGGATCAAACCTGCAACCCCTAAATTGAAAGGTGACATTTTAACCACTGGACCACCAGGGAAGTCCCATGTCTCCTGATTTTACAGAAAGAAGCCAAAGCCCAGGGGGTTGTGACCAAGGCAGTGACTGAGTTGGACCCTGGGCCACGGCTGCCTGTGGTCCAGACGGGCAAGGCACTTGGGACACACAGACGAAGGCGGGCTCACCCACAAGCCGAGGCTGCGCACTTGAACCTGTACATGCCTTCCTCCTGAAGCTGGACCCTCTGGGCACCGTGGACCCCAGGCAGTGGGAAACAGCCACTAAATATTACGGAAATTTGCAGCCCGTCTCACACGGCTGGTAACTTGCACACACAAGAAAGCTCGGTTGGGGTAGGTTCCCTCTTCTCTGGTGCCTGCTGTAAGCTCAGGACCCTCCCCAAATGATCCGGGTCCTTGCATTTTTTGTCCTAACATCCTACCCAGTGAAGTTCTGCTCTGTCCAAAAGAATCCCGAGTACAAGCCAGCCAAGGGCACTTTCCCTAAGTAACAGTCCTGGGAGAGGAACCCATCATTTACTCCCCAAATCTGGGAACAAATGTCAGTGTCTTTTCTTTGTTAATGACTGTTGAGTGACTGCTTGTCACAGAACCCCGTCTGAACACAGACCCTTGCTCACAGCCTCTCCCTGGGAAGTCCCCAGAGATGGCATTCTTTGCTCAAGAAATAGTCCTCAGCCCCTGGACATCACTTTTGTGGCTTGCTATGCAGCAGCTCCTTTCGATAAAGGGAATTTCCATCCGTTCGTTAAAAACACTTTTTTTAACGGCCTCTATTTTTAACACTGAGGTTTCTCAGCTGAGGTCCCCCGTCTGTCTGGTGGGGTCTGCAATCCCAGACATTTCCCTTCTCGGGCAGCTGGTCCCCTGCAGAGCTGTGCACTCCAGGCAGGCACTGGTTCCATTCACTTACTTGTCCATACAGCGGTCACTGATTCCGCCCCCACCCCTGCCCCCACCCCCAGGAGGGGTGTGCTCACAGAGAGCCAGGTGGGGGTTGGGAACTGGCAGGCATCAGGTCACAGGTGAGACGCACAGAAATCAGGTGAACATGATGACGTGGAGAAAGCAGGGCTCTGGGGAATAAGAGGAGGGGGGTCGGGGGAACCCTGTCTTCACGTTCTGCGGAGGTTTTGGAGGGGTTGACATGTGCCCAGACCTATCCTCCGTCTCCATCACTCATTCACTCATTCTGGGGCCCCTAACACTCACGTTCCCCACCGAGGAGCAGTGACCCCCTGAGAGGTGACAGTTATCAATCATCTCCTAAAGGGGTGACCCAGGCTGATGGAGAAACCAGGGATGTTCTTCCCATGGTGGCTGGCGAGGACTGTGGAGAGGGGACTTTGGAGAGGTGGGCAGCAGCCCTGGGGCTACTCTTGCCCAGGGGTTAGCAGGGGCCCCACTGACCCCTTCCCCAAGATAAAGGATGTTGGGTCTTGTCTGGAGGCTGGCGAGTTTCTTTTGAGGAATTGGTTTGTGCTGATGGGGATGTGGAGAACACTCCTGCCCCTCACCTCGTGCTCCGAGTGGCGAACACTCCTCCCCCCATCTCCGTGCTCCCAGTTCCTGTCCTGTCTCTGAACCCACGGAGGGCTGTCCCTGTAGGGACAGGCAGGGTCCTGTGTCATCCGGTCACCAGACTGGGCACATCACGTTGCCTGACCATCCCCACTGCGTGTTGCTGCCCCAGCCCAGCACAATCTGTCTGCAGGGACTCCAAGTCTTGGGAATTCTGGCACTAGTGGGTAGGGTGAGGGCTGCATAAGTGTCCTGAGGGTTCTGCAGGGCAAGCAGGGTGCCTGCCCCTCCTGACACCTGGCCTGCCGCTGCAAGTGTCTCAGATCTCAGCTCCCCAGCCCTGGAGAGGCCTGCCTGCTGCCTCCGAGAGGGTTAGAGTTAACCTGGTTAACAACTGCTGGCGGGGGCGGGCTGTTAGCACAGCTCTGAGTCAGTGATGGGGGTGGAGGGAGGAGGGAGCTCTGAGCCTCTCCAGGCTGCTCAGGAGCTTGGGAAACCTCCTTCCAGACTCTGTTCCCAGGGGGTGACTCATGACATGGCTGATGCCCCTGTGCTTCAAGGAAAGAAAAGCCTGGAAATGACCCAACAGTGTGCCCCTGGCTTTCAAAAGTCCCAGTGGCCACCTCAGATGTCCATGTGAAAGTAGTGTGGTCCTGCTCCGCAGTTCTTATCCCCCTCAGGGCCCTGTTCTGTGGCCCTGACCCCCACACCCAGACCCTGCTCTGTGGTCCTGACATCCCCCCAGGGCCCTGCCCGCTCTGTGGTCCTAACCCTAGCCACAGGGCCCTGCTCCACAGTGATGGACAGCCTAGACCTTTACCCTCTGATCTGGAGGCCCATGAGAAAGCGAGATTCAGAATAAGGAGCCCAGGGTGACCCCTTCAGAACAGTTCCCCCATGGGCCCAGGGGATTTGCACCCATGGGAGCAGATGGGAGGGACGTGTGGGTAAACGTCCTTGAGGGACACGGTCTAGGTCAGCCCCCGAGCCCGGGCCTTCATCCCTGCCTTCCGGGCCCAGCTTCACANGCGAGCTTCTGGGAGCATCTGATGCATGAGTGGATGTGCAGGAGCCCAGGGGGTCTGGGTGGAGGGAGGGGAGGGTGGGAGGAGGAGGGGAGTGGACGGCCTCGGAAGACACGTAGGATGCAGCCCCTGTCAGCAGGTGGGCAGGGGGCAGCAGCCCAGGGGTGGAGCCACCACAGATAGAGGAGGAGCTGAGGGAGGATCTGCTCACACTTGGAGGTGGGGAGGAGGGTCTGCAAGGGTCAGCACAGGGCAGGGCTGGCCAAGAGCGCGACCCCTTCCTCCCTGTGCTCAGTATGTATATGTGCAGCCTGCCTGGCTCCCTGGAAGAGGGACCTGCTTGAGTGTTCCTCAGCTGCAGACTCATCCTGCTCTTTCTTCTTCCTGACAGGTCCTAGTGTTTTGAAAATCCTCACTAGTTTTGGCCTCCTATGCTGTGGGGAGAAGGTTTGTCCAATTTTGCCAAAGTGTTAAGGGAACCCAGGGCACAGCCCCAAGGGACAGGGGACACTCAGTGGACTCAGGCATAACCCACCTCCCCACCAGGGATCTTCACTCCCAGACCTCAGCCCTGCCAGGCTCCCAAGGTGGGCTGTAAGGGGCAGGGAGATGACAGTCCTGGCCTGGGGGCAGGTGACTGTCTCAGAAGCAAAATGAACTTAGGACACAATCTGTCTGCATTCTGGAAGTTAGAGGCCCCCAGTGTGAGGTTAGTACACCCCCCACAGATGAAAAGGAACATCTCTTTCTTGGAGAGATAAGACAACCAAGGGTCACCTGGTAGCATAAAGGAGTGACCAAGATGAAGAGGGACATAAGGATGCTGACGGAGACGGCAATGGCACCCTACTCCAGCACTCTTGCCTGGGAAATCCCATGGATGGAGGAGTCCATCCCATGGATGAAGGACCCCCATGCAGTCCATGGGGTCGCTAAGAATCAGACACAACTGAGCGACTTCCCTTTCACTTTTCACTTTCATGCATTGGAGAAGGAAATGGCAATCCACTCCAGTGTTCTTGCCTGGAGAATCCTGGGGATGGGGGAGCCTGGTGGGCTTCCGTCTATGGGGTCGCACAGAGTCGGACACAACTGAAGTGACTTGGCGGCGGCAGCAGCAGCAGCAAGGATGCTGAGGGCAACAGGTGAGTCCTGGAAGGAGGAGGGCTTAGCACAATAGAGCATCCCTGCCATTCACATCCTGAGGAGACCCTGCCTCTGCAAACCAGGACTGGGCACAAGAAAATCTTCTAAAATATTCATATAAAAGCACTACTGAAAATTCAAGAAGTTAATAAAGAGATAAAGATGAAGAAGTCTCCCTGAAAGCAGAAAAGGCAGGCAGGAACTAAGAAAGGACAGGAGACAGGGAGGATCCACAGAAGGGGTCAGATGCATGACGATCAAGGATTCTAGGAAGAGAAACCAGAGAAAAAGGGAGTGAGGAAGTTGTCAGAGATGTAAGAGGAGAGTTTCTCCAGCTGAAGGAATGTGAGTTTTCAGGTGGCAAGAATCCCCTTGAGTGTCCAAAAAATGAACAATAATCATAAACTTCCATTATATGCACTATTGTGAATTTTAGAATTTCAAGGGGAAAGAAGATCCTGAAAGATTTTCATGAAACAGAATACAAGTCACCCTCAGAAAGCTCGAGATGCTGGAAGGCAGCTGGGAGGTTCCTCCAGATGCTGGCAGGAGTTATCCTTGCTGAGAATTCGTTCACTGACCAAACCATCAAGTGTGAGAGTGGATGAAGCTGTTTTTAGGTATGTACTGCCCGTGCGCCCTTTGGTAGGGTATTCCATGAGTACATACTTTAACAAAATGAAGAGACAAGTCAAGAAAGACGACACAGGTCCCTAAAACAGTCTCTCCAACTCATGGGGACAGCATTGGGGAGTTAAAGATGGCCTTTTCAGCAGGTCTGGAGAGCAGTTAGCCCAGCATAGAGCAGGCTGGGGGAGCTGGAAAGAAATCCCTGGGGAGTGATATGGTACCCAAGAGGCTGGGCGGTGTCCCCTAGAGAGATGTATGTAAGTCCTAACCTCTCATATGTGAAACGGTGACTTTATCTGAAAATAGGGTCTTTGCAGATATGATCAAATTAAGTGCTCAGATGGTTAAAAAATCTGCCTGCAGTGCAGAAGACCTGGGTTTGATCCCTGGGTCAGGAAGATCCAGTGGAGAAAGGAATGGCAACCCACTCCAGTATTCTTGCCTGGAGAATCCCATGGACAAAGAAGCCTGGTGGGCTTAAGTCTGTGGGGTCACAAAGAGTCAGACACAACTGAATGACTAACAGTCACAAAAAGAGGAGAGAAACGACACAGAGAGGATGCCATGTGACCACGAAGGCAGAGACTGAAGTGATGTGGCTTCAAGCCAAGTGATTCCAAGAAATGTCAGCAACTGTCAGAAGCTGCGAGAAGCAAGGAAGGATCCTCCCCAGAGCCTTCACAGAGGCAGCACAGCGCTGCCAACACCTTGATCTTGGACTTTTGACCTCCTCAACTATAAGAGAATAAGTTTCTATTGTGTTAAGCCACCTGGTTTGTGGACTTTGTTTCAATACCCACAGGGAACTAACACCTATGACATAATGGAAAGCAGGAAAAAAAAAATGAGGATAGGATTAAAACAGTATGGGGGGGGAATAAAGGCATGTTAAAAGGCCAGGAAAATCATAAAGCAGTATGAGAAAAGATTATACTACACCACTGGCTTTTGCTATAAGCAACATTTATCCAGCAAAATAACATAAACACTGAAAGAGATCAACCCTGGGATTTCTTTGAAATGAATGATGCTAAAGCTGAAACTCCAGGACTTTGGCCACCTCATGAGAAGAGCTGACTCATTAGAAAAGACTCTGATGCTGGGAGGGATTGGAGGCAGGAGGAGAAGGGGACGACCGAGGATGAGATGGCTGGATGGCATCACTGATTTGATGGACGTGAGTCTGAGTGAACTCCGGGAGATGGTGATGAACAGGGAGGCCTGGTGTGCTGCGATTCATGGGGTCGCAAAGAGTCGGACACAACTGAGTGAGTGAACTGAATTGAACTGATTGATCAAAAATCATGACATTGAGAGGATGAGGGGAGAAATTAGAGTGCCAAGGGCTAAGATATAATCGTACAGAGCAGGGAGCCTGGAAATCAGTCTGAAATGATGAGCTAAGGAGTAATCCTGTGAACCTGGGTTGCCCTCTCTGCTGTGATGGTGCCTTCTCTTCTCCCCTCCTCTCCCCATCCTTTTGACTGGCAGGATGGGCTGTGCATGGCTGACCCTCTGGGGTCCCCAAAGTCAAAGAAGCATACCATGGAAAATGACCTTGACTCTCTCAGGCCATAAATAAGGCATTTACACCACTTCTCCAATGAACTGATAGGAGCACACGGCCCAGTTTTATGTCTGTGTGACCAGCAAGAGAAACAGTTCCATAGAAGCATGTAAAAGACCATGATGCTGGGAAAGATTGAAGGCAGGAGAAGAAGGGGACAACAGAGGATGAGATGGTTGGATGGCATCACTTACTCAATGGACATGAGTTTGGGCAAGCTCCAGAAGCTGGTGAAGGAGAGGGAAGCCTGGCATGCTGCAGTCCATGGGGCAGCAAAGAGTCGGACATGACTGAGCAANGTACATACTTTAACAAAATGAAGAGACAAGTCAAGAAAGACGACACAGGTCCCTAAAACAGTCTCTCCAACTCATGGGGACAGCATTGGGGAGTTAAAGATGGCCTTTTCAGCAGGTCTGGAGAGCAGTTAGCCCAGCATAGAGCAGGCTGGGGGAGCTGGAAAGAAATCCCTGGGGAGTGATATGGTACCCAAGAGGCTGGGCGGTGTCCCCTAGAGAGATGTATGTAAGTCCTAACCTCTCATATGTGAAACGGTGACTTTATCTGAAAATAGGGTCTTTGCAGATATGATCAAATTAAGTGCTCAGATGGTTAAAAAATCTGCCTGCAGTGCAGAAGACCTGGGTTTGATCCCTGGGTCAGGAAGATCCAGTGGAGAAAGGAATGGCAACCCACTCCAGTATTCTTGCCTGGAGAATCCCATGGACAAAGAAGCCTGGTGGGCTTAAGTCTGTGGGGTCACAAAGAGTCAGACACAACTGAATGACTAACAGTCACAAAAAGAGGAGAGAAACGACACAGAGAGGATGCCATGTGACCACGAAGGCAGAGACTGAAGTGATGTGGCTTCAAGCCAAGTGATTCCAAGAAATGTCAGCAACTGTCAGAAGCTGCGAGAAGCAAGGAAGGATCCTCCCCAGAGCCTTCACAGAGGGAGCACAGCGCTGCCAACACCTTGATCTTGGACTTTTGACCTCCTCAACTATAAGAGAATAAGTTTCTATTGTGTTAAGCCACCTGGTTTGTGGACTTTGTTTCAATACCCACAGGGAACTAACACCTATGACATAATGGAAAGCAGGAAAAAAAAAATGAGGATAGGATTAAAACAGTATGGGGGGGGAATAAAGGCATGTTAAAAGGCCAGGAAAATCATAAAGCAGTATGAGAAAAGATTATACTACACCACTGGCTTTTGCTATAAGCAACATTTATCCAGCAAAATAACATAAACACTGAAAGAGATCAACCCTGGGATTTCTTTGAAATGAATGATGCTAAAGCTGAAACTCCAGGACTTTGGCCACCTCATGAGAAGAGCTGACTCATTAGAAAAGACTCTGATGCTGGGAGGGATTGGAGGCAGGAGGAGAAGGGGACGACCGAGGATGAGATGGCTGGATGGCATCACTGATTTGATGGACGTGAGTCTGAGTGAACTCCGGGAGATGGTGATGAACAGGGAGGCCTGGTGTGCTGCGATTCATGGGGTCGCAAAGAGTCGGACACAACTGAGTGAGTGAACTGAATTGAACTGATTGATCAAAAATCATGACATTGAGAGGATGAGGGGAGAAATTAGAGTGCCAAGGGCTAAGATATAATCGTACAGAGCAGGGAGCCTGGAAATCAGTCTGAAATGATGAGCTAAGGAGTAATCCTGTGAACCTGGGTTGCCCTCTCTGCTGTGATGGTGCCTTCTCTTCTCCCCTCCTCTCCCCATCCTTTTGACTGGCAGGATGGGCTGTGCATGGCTGACCCTCTGGGGTCCCCAAAGTCAAAGAAGCATACCATGGAAAATGACCTTGACTCTCTCAGGCCATAAATAAGGCATTTACACCACTTCTCCAATGAACTGATAGGAGCACACGGCCCAGTTTTATGTCTGTGTGACCAGCAAGAGAAACAGTTCCATAGAAGCATGTAAAAGACCATGATGCTGGGAAAGATTGAAGGCAGGAGAAGAAGGGGACAACAGAGGATGAGATGGTTGGATGGCATCACTTACTCAATGGACATGAGTTTGGGCAAGCTCCAGAAGCTGGTGAAGGAGAGGGAAGCCTGGCATGCTGCAGTCCATGGGGCAGCAAAGAGTCGGACATGACTGAGCAACTGAACTGAACTGAAAAGCATGTGCATGGATTCTTCTTGACAGAGACATCTTATAGGAAAGAAAAAAGATGGTTGATGATTGCTGTTAGACTAAGTTTTAAATAAAAGTGTTAGTTGCTCAGTTGTGTCCAATTCTTTGCAACCCCATGGACTGTAGCCCACCAGACTCCTCTGTCCATGGGATTCTCCAGGAAAGAATACTGGAGTGGGTTTCTATTTCCTTCTCCAAGGGATCTTCCCAACCCAGGGATCAAACCCAGGTCTCCTGCATTGTAGGCAGATTCCTTACCATCTGAACCACCAAGGAAGCCCAAGTTTTAATATATATGAACATAAAAGCCTCCACAAAGTTGAGGATCCTTCGGTTCCAGGAGAAACCAATGATTCGGATGGAGTGAATCTGACTTCTCAGAGGGGGTCTCCAGCCCATCAGAACTACCCAGAAATGTGTCCAAGCACTTGGTCAGGAGCTCCAGGCTCTCCCTAGAAGAGACCCGAAGGTCATCTCACAAAGTAACTTTCTGCCTCAGACCAGGTCTGGGAGCATCTTCTTTCTCAACAGTCTATGTGAGATTTTGATATTTGTTTTAGAAACCAAGGTAGATGAACTTTTTTTTTTCTTGTAAGAAGCAGCAGGAATGGTAACAATTAAACCCAGTCTCACCACAAAGAACAGCATTCCAAGGGAATTTCATATTATGAAAAAAAAAAAAAGTAGACCTCTTGTTTACTGCGCTTCATCCCACAAACAGCCTCAGCCCTTGGTGCTGACGGAGTCACTCCCAGCTGTTCCTGTGCTGCTGGCCAGCCTTGGGGCACCTCAGTGATGGGGGTCTTGTGAAGTTTAGAAAGAATGAGAATGTGATGGATCTGGGTGCCTCTTCCAGGGGTGCCAACTCCAGTGGCTCAGATTCAGGGTGCAAAGCAGCCTGCGTCGTGCTGATTTCATTTTGGGGGGCTCCCCAAACCCCAGAGTTGCGGGGACAGATGGGAAGGAGAGTGAAGTTTCTCCCCTTTCCCATCCCCCTGCCCTGACTGGCCCCAGCCTCTGCCTGGAGTGACCCGGACCGCCACAGCAGAAGCCAGCTGGGGCCCATCTCCCTGCGACACTTGGAAGCCAGCTGCCTGGGTCTGGATAGATGTTTTGTGCTGCGATCGTCGGCAAGAACACAATGATGAAACCTCCCTAACAAGGCAACTAAAATTAGAGTCATCTGACTTTCTTAAGTGGCAAAATAAACATCGGTGTCAACATTCTGGACCAAGGCCACTCTGTTTATTAAGATGTATTTGCAGCTGTTTATTATTATTAAATAATTATGTCTCATTTTTAATTTGGCTTTTTAAAAATGTAGTCTTATGCGAGTTTCTGTTAACCACTATACAAGCGTCTACATTCTCATGTGCTTAATCAGGCTCTCTGGGTATTTTGATAAGAAGAGTATCTTAGCTTCCTAATAAATTGCCACCACTAAGTGGCTTAAGACAACATGAATTTATCATCTTGCATATATGGGGGTCAGAAGTCGACCTCGCTGGGCTGAATGGATGTGTGGAGGGCTGGCATGCCTCCCGGGTGGAGGCACAGGGGACAGTCATTTCCTGCCTTTTCCAGCTCCCTGGGGCTCCTGCAGTCCTTGGCGTGTGATTTCCTTCTCCATCCGTAAGGAAGCAGCATCACACCCACTGCCCGCCCTGGCCTCTGCTCCCATCAACACTTCTCTCTCTGACCTCTCTGCCTCCTTGTACGAATAATCTCCCTTCTCAAGACCCTTCATTTAACCCCATCTGCCAGCCGCTCTGGCCCTGAAAGGGGACAGTCACAGGTTCTGCGTGCTAGGATGTGGGCGCCTCTGGGTACTTCAGCTAGATTCTGTGCAAGTTTGCAGCAAGGCTGTCCAGTTAAATAGGACAGTATTTGGATGGAAAAACATAAAGAGCAGCAGAGATGACTTCAGAGAAGAGTGAGACGTGGTCTCTCAGGGAGCCAGTCCCAATGGGGAAGGGGTAGGAACACGGAGTGTATTTCTTCGTTCCACATTTGTTTTAGTAAATGCAGTTATTATAAAATACTTCTTCAATTTTAAAGAAAAGAATGCTACGACCCCCTTCCCCCAGGATGCTGGCAGTCAGAGGAGACTCGCGTACCTGTGCTGCACTGAGGTCCAGGGGACCATGCGGTGCAGGAGGTGGTGCCCAGGGCCAGGTGAGCCCCAGGACAAGGGGCCAGGGCCGAGGGGGCTCTCTCAGCCAAAGGCCTTCAAACTGCTGGCACAAAAGTGCCCAACACTTTCCCAGGGAGACAGGGAGGGGACCAGCTGCTGAAGCTTTGATGTCCCTGTGTTCCCTCCCAGAGTCGCCTGCCCCTGGTGTCACTGGTGGCCTGCACATGTCCCCATGGGCTCTGGGGCATTTCCAAGGCCCAGAGTGAGGGGGCTGGAGAGGAGGAGATGCTCTGGTCCTCCCAACTGTGGTCAAGAAGCCAGCCCCTTGGGGAACCCCAACACAGCTCCCCAAGCCCAGAGGTGCCCACCATCTCGACTGCTCTCAACACCCCTGCAAGGGTGTAACACAGGCGTGGGGAGGAGTAGGTCCCAGACACTGGTGGTTCAGGCCAAGGCTCTGACCTGCTGTGGCTGCAGCTTTTCTCCAGGCCACCTTAAGCGGAAGCAGCATGTCCTCATCCCGCCAACAGAGCGAGCTGCCTCCAGCACATCCCTACCACTGCAGGCAAAAGCCGACCTCAGGGCTGATGGAGCCGGGTGTGCTGAGTCCACCGGGTTCTTGTTTGATAACTGAAGCCATGGAGTCAGTTCACTGCCAGCACACACACATGCACACACATGCACACGTGCACTCATTCACGGGCTCTCACACACAAACCTAAACCCGACACTTCCTCACACATGCACATGCACGTGCGCACTCATTCATGGGCTCACACACACACCTCACCCGGAACACCAGCCCCCTCTTCACAGAGAGCCCACCCTCTAACCACGTGTGACCTGGAGTTACTGAGACACGGTGACAAGACAGAGCATGCAGGTTCTCTGTGTTCACGATCCATTGAAGAGCAAGTTCAGCCTCCGGGACACTTGTCCTGGTTTGTACTGCGCACGCTGGGACTCGTCTAAAAAGATGACCTCATTACTATTGTCTCAGCGTTGATTTCCACAATATGTCAGAACTTCCCACTTAAACTTTTGTTGTTTTCAGTTGCTAAGCCATGTCTGACTCTTTGTGACCCCGTGGACTGCAGCACACCAGGCTTCCCTGTCCTTCACTATTTATTTCCTGAAATTTTCTCAAATCCATGTCCATGGAGTCGGTGATGCCATCCAACCATCTCTTTCTCTGTCATCCCCTTCTCTTCCTGCCTTCAGTCTTTCCCAGCATCAGGGTCTTTTCCAATGAGTCGGCTGTTTGTATCAGGTGGCCAAAGGACTGGAGCTTCAGCCTCTTTCCAGTGAATAGTCAGGACTTATTTCCTTTAGGTGGAGAAGGCAATGGCACCGCACTCCAGGACTCTTGCCTGGAAAATNCTGTCCTTCACTATTTATTTCCTGAAATTTTCTCAAATCCATGTCCACGGAGTCGGTGATGCCATCCAACCATCTCTTTCTCTGTCATCCCCTTCTCTTCCTGCCTTCAATCTTTCCCAGCATCAGGGTCTTTTCCAATGAGTCGGCTGTTTGTATCAGGTGGCCAAAGGACTGGAGCTTCAGCCTCCTTCCAGTGAATAGTCAGGACTTATTTCCTTTAGGTGGAGAAGGCAATGGCACCGCACTCCAGGACTCTTGCCTGGAAAATCCCATGGACGGAGGAGCCTGGTTGGCTGCAGTCCATGGGATCGCTAAAAGTCGGAAACGACTGAGCGAGTTCACTTTCACTTTTCACTTTCCTGCATTGGAGAAGGAAACGGCAACCCACTCCAGTGTTCTTGCCTGGAGAATCCCAGGGACGGGGGAGCCTGGTGGGCTGCCGTCTATGGGGTCCCACAGAGTCAGACATGACTGGAGCGATGTAGCAGCAGCAGCAGCATTTCCTTTAGGACTGATTGGTTTCATCTGCTTGCTCTCGAAGGAACTCTCCAGAGTCTTCTCCAGCACCACCACTTAAACTAAGGGTGTGAAAGTTTAGCTGTGAGAAACTGAAGTTACACATGGACCATGGCCAGACCGTATAAAAGGTGAAACTCTAACCCACAACCTGCAGCCACCTGCCCGACGACAGAACTGCCATATCCAGGACCAGCCGAGTGGACTGTGAGTCACGGCAGCTCAGGGCCAGACCACTGCCATCTGTGTACCCAGGAAGCAAAACAGCAACCAGTTACCATCAGCTGAGAACAGATAGGACTTGGCCAGTGACTGCCAGCTTCCCCAACTCCTCTCCCTGCTTCCAGCTCAGGAGCAATGGTGTGCTCCTGAGCCAGACACCCGGCCTCTAGATCCCCCCTCCCTCTACATCCTTGGCCCACCTAGGGTCCCAGGTACCCCCTCCCACCACCAGGCCACCCCTCCACTGCCTGCCTGACCGCCAGTCCCCGCTCAACACATTGGATGAAAGCCCTCTGGTTTGGGTGGTCGTTGACTACTTCCACAGTTGTTGACTTAAAAATGTACTGGGGGCCACAAGATTCTCAAGATTCCTTTAGGGTTTGAAAACTGGTCTGGGAAAGAGGGGGAGGGGCAGTGCCAGCTGGGGAGGGGCCTGGAGGCCTGAGATCATGTGGGTGGGGGCAGCAGGGTTGGGGGCAGCACTGGACAGCTGGGGGGCAGGTGATCGGCAGCTCCATGGACACCCTGGTCAACCTCAGCACCCAAATGTTACCCTGTGTGCACTGTCTGGGACCAAGGGGCTCAGAAAAGAAGGTGACAGGTCGGTGTCTGCAGAGAATCTGCTGGCTGCTGATGGGCCCACACCTCCCTGCCGACACAGGAGGCGGCCGCCTGCTGAGATGGGGGCTTGTGTCTCACTTTATAGCCTCCAGGCTCACTTTAGCCCGGCCAGGCAGGTATCCTGTCCCCAGGGAAACAGGTGCCTAAGGTTTAACCCAGGCAAGTCTGTGTCTTACCTGGTCAGACTCCAGTCCAGGCCGGCTACTCCACGAAGCCCTTCAGGGACCCACGCTCCCCGCCTCTCAAGGCTCTGCCCTCCTCCCACCCAGGCAGAGGAGGAGCTGGGGGCTCAGGCCGGAACATTCTTTAGGGCCAGGCGGGGGCTGCACTGGTCACTTCTGCCCAAATGCCAGCAGCCTGCACTCAGGCCTACTCTTGATCATTCCGGAGGCGGGATGGGGATCAGCTCTGTTCCCAGGAAGACCAGCCTCAAGCATGTGGAGGCCATGAGGGTCACAGGTGAGACAGAGGACATTCTTCCACCTCCAACCCTGCCCCCTGGAGCTTCCTCCAGGCCGGGCTCAGATGCCTCGTTGCCTCCAGAACCACCTCCCGAGTGTTCTCACAGGTCATCTGAGTTGGATTCTGCGTCTTCTCCGTTCACCACGTCACTGAGCACTCCTCGTTTATTTCAAGGCCTCTGTCATGTGACGGGTCCATATCCTCTCTCAAAATAAANCCACCTCCCGAGTGTTCTCACGGGTCATCTGAGTTGGATTCTGCGTCTTCTCCGTTCACCACGTCACTGAGCACTCCTCGTTTATTTCAAGGCCTCTGTCATGTGACGGGTCCATATCCTCTCTCAAAATAAATTTAGCATCTCAAATTCTACCCTTAGCTTTTCCTTCCTTTGACCTATTGTATTAGTCAGCATTTCTGCAGTAACAAACAGCCCCAGTAGCTCAGAGGCTTACAGCACCAAATGTGTGTTTCTGGCTTACTTTACCTTATGTGAAGACTGAGTCCACAGCAGCAGAGGGTTTGGCTAGCTCCATGCCACCACTTGTTCCGGATCACCTGGGCCCTCTTTTCTCATTGTAGATGAGAGCAGGAGGGGAGGAACTGAAGATGTGGATGATTTTGGCTCAGCTGTGCACACATCCTCTGGCCACAGCAAGTCATGTGGTCAACTCAGGGTCTGTGGTGTCAGGGAAGCCCAGCAGGCAGGGGGGCACTGACCCCTGTGGGTGAGTGGTCACCAGCCATGTTCCCCCATCCACCTGCCTTCAAGCCATGTCCACTTCTCCCACAGCAGGGGGTGGATGACTGTGCTGGTCACCCCTCCCTGCCCGCTGCCCAGCAGAAAGGCACCAATGGGATGCGCAGTATCAGACCAAGGAGCAGAATAGGGACAGACGGGGACAGGGGAGGTGAAGTCCCAAGTAGGAATGTCTGGCCACACCACATGCTGCAGGACTGAACTGGGCTGAGCCAGTGAGGATGCACCTGGAGGGACCCACTGTGGATGCACAGCTGGGCCTGTCCCACCATCCAAGGAGTGGGTCCACGTGGGGCCCCCTGAACAGGCCACTGGTCCAGCTGTGTGGCTAAGCCTCTGGGACACAGAGATCCCATGAGGAGATGAGGGGGACCCCTTGCCCCAGGGAAGTCCAGTCTCCAGACCCCACAGACTGCAGCACGCCGGGCCTC
>SJYW01032639.1:64327-83918 GCA_006410735.1 Raphicerus campestris | reverse complement strand
CACATGGAGCCTTACAGGCCATGGAAAGAAGTTTGGAAATTATTTTAAGAGCAACAGGAATCTATTGAAGGATCTTGAGTGAAGGACTGAGGAGCTCTGAAAAGATTCTGGCTCTTCCCAGAGAAAGGGTTTTTGATGGAGCAGAAGTGTAAGCCTTCAGAGCAGTTCCATGCCTTCAGGCTTATGCTCAGGCCATTCCTAAATCTGGAATGACAAGTTTTTACTAGGTTCCAGGGTCCCAGTTCCTAGGGCCCAGAAAGCTGAGGAAGTGACCCCTTACTCTCAGCTCTTTCAGCCCAGGTCAAGCCTCATTTAACCATCAAAAAGAGATGAACAGGTGTCTGCTAATATCTTTACCTCATCAACCCCTCGGTGATTCTCAAAGACTGCTCTCTAGGCGCTGGAGACTCTGAGAGTGTCCGACGAGGCCCTCCCCCGCCCTTGATGCTGTGGGACCACTTTTTTCAGTCCCCTCCTCCATTTCCTAACTCAGAGAGCAAGTTCCGATCAAACTGTGATTGGAGTCCTGGGGCAGGCAGGCCCACAGGTTGGCGGGGCAGAAGACGTTTCTCCCTAAGATGAACGGGGTCACCTCGCTATTGGTAGCCCTGCCTGAACCAAACAGCCACCAGTAAAGGGATGGGCCGCTGGCGCCAAAGCTGGATACAAACTACAACTCCCGGCAGACCCTGCGCGCGGGCTCCCGATCCCTCCGCTACCAATTTGCCCCGCCGGCTGTGTCCACCGCTGCCCGCCAAGGGCCAAGTCCAGGTGTTTTAGGCCCCGAAGTCGGTCTTCTTATCACATATCCGGAGAGGGACGGCTGGGAGCCGTGGAGGAGAAACGGACTTTTTTGAGGAGAAACGCGGATGCAGACCATCGAAGAGACGTCGTCCTGCAGCTCCCGATTTTCGCGCGCTTTTGGCGCGGGTGGTTGTGGGTAGCGCGCCCGGGACGGAGAAAGGAGCCGGGGGGCTGTTACCGCGCCGCCCGCCGGGCCTGAGGGGATGGACGAGGACGATCGCCCCGCCGAGGGGGCGGCAGAGGTCTCAGCGGCTGGAGAAGCGCTGCAACCCCTGTGCCAGGAGCTGAACCTGGACAACGGGAGGGGAGTGCAGCCGAAGCCCTGGACGACTTCACTGCCATCCGGGGCAACTACAGCCTAGAGGGAGAAGTTATACTCTGGTTGGCGTGTTCACTGTATGTTGCTTGCCGCAAAAGCATCATTCCCACAGTTGGAAAGGGTATCATGGAAGGAAACTGCGTTTCCCTTACCAGAATACTATGTTCAGCTAAACTAAGATCTGAAAAAACTGCTGCATGACCCTGCGCCATCTCTGCGCATCATCGCCTCCCAGGCTCTACTCCGAATCCAGAAGGCGAGGGCTCAACTACATTCCAGGCAGACACTGTACGGGCTGAGGAAGCTCATAGGTGTTTGCCTATCTAGAAGCCCAAGGCAAGCAACACTAGGTCAAACAAACAAACAAAGAACTAGCCCCTTCAGAAGCACCTGGTGCTCCATTAGCAAGGAACTTCCTCCACCCGCTTAATCACCTCACAACATTTATTTTTTGCTGTCAAAACCTTTAAGGAATGGCAATATAGAAGAGAGAGCAGCTTCTGGTGGACCTTTGCAGAAACAGTGAAAATCTACTGAGATTCTGAGGCATGCCAGAACACCCATAAAGTTCTAGTCTTGATAAACAGGTCGAGGAAAGCTTCGAGAGATTTTCAGTGTTCATATTGCAGTGTTGGCTCTTTATTCGAAGCTCAGTCTGCTTGTCAACCATCTTAAGAATAAAGTAATGACCAGTTCTTACAAAAAAAGAATTACAGGCCCAAACAGAGGAATCAATAGTGCTGTAACTAAAGAAGTTCCAGCGGATAAAGCCAATTTTACTCAGACTTACAGGAAGGTCCTTTATAGAACCCCAGGCCTCCTGGTGGCTCAGACGGTAAAGCATCTGCCTGCAGTGCGGGAGACCTGGGTTCAATCCCTGGGTTGGGAAGATCCCCTGGAAAAGGAAATGGCAACCCACTCCAGTACTCTTGCCTAGAAAATTCCATAGACTGATAGGCTCCTCAGAGCCTGGTAGGCTATAGTCCATGGTGTCGCAAAGAGTCGGACACGACTGAGCGACTTCACTTTCACTTTCAGGCCTCCAGGGCAGAATCAGCAGGGCCGTGTCCCCAGCTGCCCAGTTGGAGTTCCTTTCTGTTGTGGCGACTCGTTGGGTGGTGGCCACATGCAGCAGCAGGTGTGGCAGCCACACAGACTCCTTGCTCTGTAGGAGAGAACTGAGGGCTGCTCTATTATCCATCACCATGCTGTCTACACAACTCCCCACGGTCTGTAGTCTAACTGGAGGCTGGTGTTTCAGCCAGTTCCTCCACTGAGGCAGGTAGATCTCTGATAGGCTCCCCCTTCCCATGATGAGCTCGTCCTGGGCTAAGCCGGCACCCATGATCATCAACCCTGAGGCCTGCTCCCTTTTAATCTGCTCTCCTGGGTGAAAAATACTTGTCTTGGGGTGACATGTTACAACCCTTGGCCCTTGGGAGTCGGGCACCACCTTCTGCTTGCTGTCACTCATGCCAGTAGATGGAGACCAAGTTCAGTTCAGAAGCAAAGGGAAACTTTATTCTGTAATGATGGACTGAGCAGTGTGAGTGCGCACCAGACAGCAAGGCTCGGCCCTGAAAGGCTGTAGGTGACGCTGCTTTACAGGCTGCTCCCAGAGGGAGGGTTGGAGTCGTGGGTCGGGCTGGTTGAGGTGTCAGGTACAGTGACTTTACACTGGGAACTCTAAGTAATTCCTGTCTGGGGACCTTGAACCCATGCTTGACACTCGATGGGCTCTTGGTAGCCACCATGTTCTAAGGCTGCCCAGAAAAGTTGGGAGCACCCTGGAAGGCTTGACCATTTTTGGTTTGGGTCAGTTCCTTTGTTGACTCATTTTGCATCCCCTTCTGTGGAACAGTTAAGCTGCAAGGAGATCCAACCAGTCCATTCTAAAGATCAGTCCTGGGTGTTCTTTGGAAGGAATGATCCTAAAGCTGAAACTCCAGTACTTTGGCCACCTCATGTGAAGAGTTGACTCATTGGAAAAGACTCTGATGCTGGGAGGGATTGGGGCAGGAGAAAGGGACAGCAGAGGATAAGATGGCTGGATGGCATCACCGACTCGATGGACATGAATTTGAGTGAACTCCAGGAGTTGGTGATGGGAGGCCTGGTGTGCTGCAGTTCATGGGGTCGTAAAGAGTCAGACATGACTGAGCGATTGAACTGGACTGAACTGAAGGTTAGTTTTTGCTGGCACCCAATTGCTAGGATGTCCTGGGTTGCAGATAATGGCAGGTCCGAGCTCTGTAGGGAGGCATTTAAGTACACCGTTAAGGGAACTGTCTAGTGGTGTGTGGGCTTTCCTATTGGCTCAGTGGTGCAGAATCTGCCTGACAATGAGGGAGACATGGGTTCAATCACTGGTCCAGGATCCCACTTGTCAGGGAGAAAGTAAGCCGGCATGCCCGAACTACCGAGCCTGCCTGCCTAGAGCTCGTGTTCTGCACTAAGACAGGCCACCAGTGAGAAGGAAGAGTGGCCCCGCTTGCCACTAGAGAAAGCACACCTGCAATGGAGACCCAGTGCCGCCAAAAATAAATACACAAAAATCTTTTAAAACGAGAACTGTATGACCGCCTGTAAGGGGAAGTCAAATTTAAAACAGGAATTTTGTTTCAGGAGTGATGTTGGGGTAGCCTCTAGAGAAAGGTCAAGGTTACCTTACTCAGTCCTCTTTTGATTATTAGTGGGGGAGCCTGACCCCTAGATGGCGTGGGCAGACAGACCCCACACTGCTCTTCACCGCCTGCTGCTGTAGTGGCTTTTGACGGTAGATTCAGTGTGTTTGTGTCCCAGTCTTGTTGGGTGACAACAACCAGCAGGGAGAGGGGAGAAAAAGGCCTGTCCGAATTCTTTTCAGGACCACGGGGATAGCTTACAGATGAGTTATCTGTGTCTGAACATACATAACCATCCGTGTGTTTATTTTATAGCTTAAGACCCAATGATGGAAGAGGACCTGATAGATATTGTATTTACAGAAGAAATGATTCCTCTGGAGGTAGCACACACGTTTCACAAGCAGATAGGAGGGCACCGCAAGGTGACGCACCGGACAAGCAGGAGCCTGCCTGCTGCTCTTCCCAGTAATGTCCAATGACTGCTGGCCACACCTCTGGAGACCTGCAGGCTGGGGCCTGTGTCCTGACCCTGGAAGCTGTCACTGCTGAGAGACCAGGCGCCTGGCTGTGGTCCTGACCACCCTCGTGGTGACCCTTCCTGATGGGCCTGGCAGGATGGAGTCCTCCTTGGAGCTGGCAAGCAGGTCCGACAAGTCTCCCTGGGAAGCCCAGCCCTGGGCCTCCCAGGCCGTCTCCAAACTCAGAGTCCAGCGGATGGTCCCTGCTCCAACCCTGTGTAGAGAGATGGGGCTGGTGGCCAGGCTACCTGCCCAGCTCACCTGTTCGCTGGCATGGAGCTGCCAGCACGACAATCACGCCCAGGATGCGTTACAAACACTTTTAAGTTCAGAGATCAGCCTTAATACCTATGTTTTAGAAATACATGTCTTTTTCATCCCTAAAATTAGCAAAACTTTATATTAAANGGTGCCAGCACGACAATCACGCCCAAGATGCGTTACAAACACTTTTAAGTTCAGAGATCAGCCTTAATACCTATGTTTTAGAAATACATGTCTTTTTCATCCCTAAAATTAGCAAAACTTTATATTAAAAATATAAAAATCCTCATACAAAGTTTGCGTCTATACACGTTGGCCCATTAGCCTCTCTACAAGGTGTTTTCAACGGCAGCCGCTCCCGGGCCCTGAGTGCTGAGCCGTGCCCGCCGGGAACCCANAAAATTAGCAAAACTTTATATTAAAAATATAAAAATCCTCATACAAAGTTTGCGTCTATACACGTTGGCCCATTAGCCTCTCTACAAGGTGTTTTCAACGGCAGCCGCTCCCGGGCCCTGAGTGCTGAGCCGTGCCCGCCGGGAACCCAATCCCGCGGCGGTGTTTGGTGCCTGCCGCGGAGTGAATCCCGGTGCTGGGGCTCTGGCTCTCAGGACGGCTGGCCCCCACGGTGGCAGCCCCTCCTCGCCCAGTGTCCCAACCAGAGCCGTGGGGTGCAGCCCTAGGCCAGCGGCCGGTCCGCGTGACCAGGCCCTGCCCCGAGCAGGTGCAGACTGTCGTCGTCGTCCTCAGACACGTCTGCCTCCTCCTCGCTGCCCGGCGGCTCTGAGGGCCGCTTCAGGCCCCGCTGCTTCGAGACGGCCAGCGCGTACTGCAGGTTGTAGCGGTTCCAGTCACAGCTGTGAGGACACATTGGACTCGTGTCAGTGAAACTGACACGGGGGCCCTTTGAGCCCAGGTCTGACAACATGGGGAGCAGCCCTGGCTGGACCAGCTGGCGACAGTGAAAGGCCCCCTACCCCCGCCCCCAGGAGACATCACATACAGTTTGGAGACATCGTCCAAGTGGCGCTGGATGCTCTTCTGAAGGAACTGAACCGCCGGCAGCAGCGTCCCCACTCTGGAAAAAGACATTCCTCAGCGTGGGCTGCCACCCGAGGCCCACGCTGTCCCCGGGTAAAGGCTGCCGCCCCCATCCCAACCAGTGGCCCCAGTGACGGGCGTCCACGGTGAGTGGGCAGGGTGTACCTGGACTTCAGCTTCTGTCCGTGCACCATGAGCAATTTCTGAGTCCATATGAGGTAGAATTCTAGATGGCGAGATACTTCAAAGGATGAAGCTAAAAATTCCAGCACCTTCTCCACGTACAAGTCGGGCAGGGAGGAGCTTATGACCTCGACTGTGAGGGAAGGACAGCCACATTCAGCCCACAAAGACCCCGTCAGGAGAGATGCGCTCACAGCGTGTGGCCTCTGCAGTGCAGAACTGGCCAGCATGTGTGAACGCAGGCCCCCGGCCTCCCCACTGCTCTGGCCCAGGCTCACTCTCATCCCAGGGCACCGCCTCCAGGGTCTCCTGCAGCAGCTTCCTCTCATTGAGCCGGAAGGCTAGGAGGATGGCCCTGGTGAAGTCCCGCTGGCGCAGCGCCGCCCGGATACGCACGGGGGTGACGCTGGTGTCCAGCTCGAACGGGTCAAAGAGCATCTGGGCATCCAAGGAGTAAATGAGGAGCCCCTCGGTGGTGGTGGCCGCCCAGCAGCGCCCTGCAACAAAAAGCAGACTTGAGAAAGGCTTCTTGAACATTTATTTCCATTTTCCCCCTTTTTTTGAAGAACAGGTCCTGAACACATCTGGGACCCCGAGTGAAGTGTGGAGGGAGCCTGGGGATGCTGACCCCTCAGGAAGGGGTGCCTGGGCCTCTGCTATGGCCCCTGTGAACCCCAGCCATCCCCGCCAGACACTCCAGGGGTGGGGGCAGGCGGGGGATGAGGCCCAAGGACAACACCACTGTTGGGGGGTAGGGGAGCCACCTGCCTCCGTGCCCCCACACCAGGCACGTCTGCAGCCACAGCTGCCCTCAAGCAAGGACACGGATGACATCTGACCTCAGGGGGACTGTGGTGCCCAGAGCTGGCCCCGGGAGCAGGGTGACAGGCCCAGAAGCCCATCGGGACCAAGCCCACCTCTCCCACCCTGATGACCCGAAGCCCAAGGCTCACCAGTGGGGGAGAACCGGAGCGAAGTCACCCTGATCTCAGGTTTGAAGTGCCGGGAGCTCATGTCACCTAGGAACAGAGATCCCCCCACTCAGAGGGCTGCACACACCTCAGCACCCCCCACAAAGGGAGGGCCACGCTGCTGAGCCTCAGGCACTGCTTCACGGGTGCCAGCAGCCTCCACAGGCAAGCCCTCAGTGCAGACACTCCCGCGGGCGAGGGCCCAGCCTAGAGCGGCCCCCGGCTCCCAGGGAAAGCCCCGCCCAGCCCAGGGCTGCCAGGCAGGGGGTTTCAGGCCCCGCACTCCTGACATAAGGCTTCCTCTCTGGCCACATGGGGCCAGGTACCAGATGCAAGGCACAGGGCTAGGTACCAGCCAGACGTCCAGCTGCTCACAGGTGGGCCCACCCAGGCCAGGTTCCTGGACATCAATCGCTATAGCCTCGACAAGGGAGCAAAGCGGCTATTACCCAGGAAAGTGGCCGGGGAGCAGGACGGCCCGCCATGGCCTGGCTGCGGGACACGAGAGAACCCCCTGCTCACCTTTCTTCACGCCTGGCAATGGTATGGTGACCCCGCCCTCCTCTGCAGCATCTTGGTCAATGAGTGCCAGGTTGCCAAACTCTGTCATTTTCCTTCGGTTCAAAAATTCCTGAAGAGCGAAACCCAGACGTCTCACTGTGGGAGGTGGGAAGGTGCACTCATCTGCCCCACTTCCCCCTGCATCACCAACATGGGCCCAGTCCTGCCTGGAACCCACACGGGACACAGGGAGCCCGAGACAAGACAGCCAGGGGCCCACAGTCAGGCCTGAAGAGGGCAGGTTCTCGTAACTCAACGTCTGAACAGAGGGTGCNACTGGGCTGCCAACCCCAACAGGCCACAGAACTCTGGGGCTACCAGTCCTGACACCCCATGCGCTCGGGACCCTGGGTTTACCCAAGCACGTGACTAAGGCAGGCCCTTTCCCCTGGGTGCCACTCACCGTCAGAAGTGAGGGCCAGCGTCTCTGTGGTCCTCCAGCTGTCCGCCATGTCCCACAGACGCACCGTCCTGTCCCAGGAGGCGCTGGCCAGGACCGACTTCATGGGGTTAAAACACAGTCCGCTGATGGGCCCCTCATGGCCGGACAAAACCTGTGGCCATTCAGAAGAGAGCTCTGAGGACCTGAGACCCTCGGGGGCCCTCCACCCCGGGGCCGGACTCGCCTGCTGGATGCTGATGTGCAGAGGCCACGGCCCCTGGGCTGGGGAGGAGGGAACCCCACCTTGGTTGGGCCAGGGAGTAGAGCCTGCCAGGAAATGCATGTAAACAGTGCCACCTCTGCTGGACATGACCCCTGTTCCCTACTCTTCTCACGTCAGCAAGGCCCCCTCCCCACACCCTGGCCCCTCCCAGACTTGTGGCCCTTACATCAAGGAGCCGGCCCGTCTGCATGGACCAGATGAAGACCTCGAAAGAGTCCTGTGCTCCAGCAGAGACGATCTCCCCGCTCGAGTCCACAGCCACGCAGGAGAACTGGGTGGGGCGTGGGGATGTGAAGGTGCGGAAGTTCCGGTATCTGTGGGTGGATGGCCCGGTTGGGACAGTTCCAGGGCCACATGCCCTCATTCGTGTCTTCCTGACAAGCCTGACCCCGTGACCTTGCTCTCACAGCCCAAAGCTCAGGGGGAGCCTGAAGAGCCAAGGTCCCCACAGGAAGTCACCTGTGAAGATCAAAGGCGCGCACAGTCCCATCCATGGAGGAGGTCACGATGACGTAGCCAGTGGTGGTGAAGGTCACGCCAGTGACCCCACTTGAGTGCTCCGTGAAAGTGACAAAGCAGAAGCCGCTGAGGGTGTTCCACACCTTGACCTGAGCGGGGAGGCCACAGCTCAAGACAGCCCACGTGGGTGCCTGGGTGAGTGAGGACTAGGGGCTGCGGGGGGCCTCCCGCGTCAGAGCAGCTGCTGGCAGCATGGACCTGAGCCACGCACGGAAAATCAAGTCAGGAAGGGGTACAAGGCTCTTCGTTCCGACACTGGCGAGCCTGTGAACGGCCTCTCAGGAGCCTGGGGGGGGGCCTTGCTATCGGGACCAGACCACCAGTACGGCACCCCCCAGCCGGTCAGCAGAACACAGACAGGAGGGGGCCCCCACCGCCCGACGGGACGCAGCCAGCCCACCTTGCCGTCGTCCCCGCCGGTCACGATGTGCTGCCCGTCGGGGGAGTAGGCCAGGGACACCATGCTGTTGAAATGGCCCTGCTGCTTGAGCACGTAGGACTCGCTCTGCCACTCCCACACCAGCAGCTGGCCCAGGCCTGTGGGTGCACAGTACCGCGCATGACCCCCGCTTCCCGCCCGGGCCTGAGCACGGGGACCCGGAGATGCCAGCCTCCCACATCACCCCTAGAGCCCGGGGCCACAGGCTAAGCGTTCCAGGCGGCAACGGGACTCAGACTCAGAGGAGCCTTTGTTCTCAAGGTTTCATCAGCTGCTTCTTCACAGTTAGCCAACAGCCTGCCAGCCTGGCCCCGGAGCCTGGGGAGCGAGGTGGGGCAGGGCAGGCTTCCTGGGGAGGAGCTCCACTCGGGTCACCTTACAAACCCAGGCACCAACCTGAGCACCCAAAGGCAATCCAGTCCCCAGAGCTGTTGATGGCGATGGACGCAACCCTCTGATCCGAGATGCTGGGGAGACACATGGGACCTGGTCAGCACAGCAAGGCCTCCGTCCCCATCCCAGCCTGGCTGCACGAGCCAGGACGGGGCCAGGTCTCCTGGCTGGCAGCACCCACCTCCTCCCCACCTGGTTACTGTGTTTACTTCACTCAGAACAACAGGAAACCCAGAGCTTCTGCACCCCATATTCAAAAACTCGGAGCTTAGTGGCTTTGTGAAACCAACACTTCAGTTTCCCCCATACTCCAAAGATACAGGAGGGAAAACGAAAACGGAAAATAAGGACGACATGACCTGCACACACCTCCCCGTGACTGGGGGTGGGAGCGGCACGTCTGAGATGGAGGGTGGCACAGCACCCCAAGCCCCTCAACCCAGGACAGAGGTGGGGATGGGTGTTCCAGGAAGCCAACCATGCAGCCGGTCGGGCCTTCTGATCCTTCCATGGCCCTCAGTCCTGGCAGGCATGGTGTAGCTTCTACCCACCCTGCCCGCCTGGTGGACGGAGAGCACACATGTACACACGACCGCACACACAGGTACATGACTGTACACACGTGTGTACACAATAGCACACACAGGTACATGACTGTACACACATGTGTGTACCTAACAGCACACATAGGTACATGACTGTACACACAGGTACATGACTGTACACACGTGTGTACCTAACAGCACACATAGGTACATGACTGTACACACGTGTGTACCTAACAGCACACATAGGTACATGACTGTACACACAGGTACATGACTACACATGTGTGTACACAACAGCACACACAGGTATATGACTGTACACACACAGGTACACGACCGCACACACACATGTACACAACTGCCCACACACAGCAGAGGTGCTGACCTCAGCGAGTGGATAAGGTTGAACTCTGGGAGCTCGTGAAGGTGGAAGATTCCAGAAGCAAAACCAGTGACCAAGAGGTGGACCTTCTTGTGATATGCAGCAGCCGTCAGATTGTTAAAATCTCCTTCTTTGTTGAAAAAGTACCTAAAGAGACAGGGACACAAGAACTGTGGGAGAGGGGCCAGAGAGCCCAGCTTGTCCCACACCCTCACCCCAGCCTCCGCCCCAGCACCCCGGGACAGGCGGAGACCCCAGCCCCCCAGGGCAGGCGGGAGACAGCAGGCTGGTGCTGCCCTGCAGTGCCCCCGGTCCTCACCCCCTGCCCCGCTGCAGGACAGGCACCTACTTGGCCAGCCTCGAGTACTTCACTTTGCCCTGCTGCTCCTCGGCGGCCGGTGTGGCCTTCCCGCGGATGGTGGTCTCCCTCTCTGCCCCCTCCTCCTCCTCCTCCTCCTCCCTCTGCAACAGGTCTGCCTTCCAGCCTGTGGGGGCCTTCAGCCTCAGGCCCTCAGGAAGGGTGTCACACTGCCACACGCACAGGGCGCCGTCCTGGCTGAGCGTGTAAAGCTGCAGAGGAAGTGTGAGCCCAGGTGGGTTCCCCAACCCCCAGCCCACACCCACCCAGGCTGCGGGGACGAGAACATGTTCTGGTGCGGCAGAAGCCTGCCTGGCCCCCACGGCCCCCGCATCCCCAGGGGAGGGGCGGCGATGGGGACATACGTCCAGGCTGCTGGCCTCGAAGAAGCAGGCCACGATGGCATCCTTGTGTCCCCCCAGCGCGTAGTAGATGAGGTTGTCCCAGCGCTCGGCCCCAAACACCCACGTGGACATGTCTCTGCTCCCGACTGCAAAGCACCTGGGGACAGGGGACCACAGCTTGGCCTGGGTTCACGGGCGTCCACCTCCCACAGCGTCCCGGGGCACAGGGGCGATGCCCGAGATCGGCTTGGGTCTGCATCCGCCCTGGGCAGGGCCAGGAGTCTCACTGCACGTGTGTCACTCCCCCTCGTTGCAAAACAGTCTCTCCCCTTGGCCCATGGGAGTCCAAGGACCGACCACTGAGCCCAACAGAGGGCTGCCTGGGGGATCCTGTGCCTCCCATCTGACCCAGTTGGAGCCAACTGTGCTACTGGCAGGAGGAGAGACAGATGTGGGCCCAGGCCATGCAGAAGGGCATGACTTCTTGGCTGTGGCAGCCCACAGCCCACCAGCATTTCCCATAGACACAGTGTGAGCTTGGGGCTGTTCCTGCACTGCGGCCCAGAGAACGTGGGAAGAGTTGGCCTGGCCTAGAAAGTGGCAGCCACCTCCAGCCGCGGCCCCTGTTCCCTCCCCCGCCCCCTGAACACAGGGCAGCAGACACAGCCCTGGGACGCCTTTGGGGACAGTTGCCCAGAGCACTGCCTGGGCAGCCAGACTGGGAGGCGCTGCCCAAGCTCCCGCCGCCCACGGCTGCCATGGAGGCTGGGCCGCAGCATGCTGGCTCGGGCCGTCCTCACGCTGGGCCGTGCTTCGCTCTGCTCTCCAGTGACCAGGGTCAGCAGACCTGACTCAGACTCAAGAGCCAGGCCTGCGTCCAACCCACACGAGAGGCTTGTGACAGGCCACTTGAAAAAGAGCCGGGGACGTGACAAGTCACCCCACGTGATCAGACACTTCACAGGTGCCCCTTCAGGCCCCTCCTATGTCCAGCACCCCCGCCTCACCGGGAGTCGTCTGTCCAGTCAATGCATGTGGTCTCGTCATAGGGCCCAAAATAGGTTTTGTCCAGGACGAACGCGTTGAATTCCCGCTTCCTCCCAGGGGCATGGTACATCTGAGCAATGTTGCCTTTGGTGACGACGAATTTCCTGCCATAGAAACGGTGTCGTCAACATCCAACACCAGGGCAGGTCCTGNAAAATAGGTTTTGTCCAGGACGAACGCGTTGAATTCCCGCTTCCTCCCAGGGGCATGGTACATCTGAGCAATGTTGCCTTTGGTGACGACGAATTTCCTGCCATAGAAACGGTGTCGTCAACATCCAACACCAGCCCGAGACCAGCTTCCCACAGGAGGCAAACCTGGGTGGGGCCCTAAGCCTCACCCTGCCTCTCACGGGCCCCAAGTCCCCTCTCCTTTGGGTGGACAGTCGGGGAAGAAGTGGACGGTCATGCCACACTTTTTTGCCCCGGAGCAGACACCCCTTCAGGCCCTCCCACCAGCCTGGGAGGTGGTCACCAAGGTCAGGGCAAACTCGGACAGCCCCGGCCCAGGACATCCTCTACTGTGTTTCAGAGTGTGGACACGGAGCTGGGGCTCACAGCTGACCACTGGAGCGCCTCCTCCCCAACACGGCCAGGCTGGCCCAGGTGTGAGCAACCCGAGATCGAGCCCCCTTTCCTGCAGTCCAACAACAGGCCAGGTCTGGCCCCATCATCCTCATGGTGGACGTCGGGGCCAGGGGCCTGTGCCACCCAACACCATGGCTCCCTCATGGCTCAGGGACCGTCTGTGGCTCGGATCGTGGGCCATCCGAGCCCACATGAGTAATGCAGCTCCACGGCTCCCACCCTGTCCGCAGACACGTACCTGCCATCAGGGGAGAAGGAGATGCTGTGCACAGCACCCTTGAAGTGGAAGTGATGCAGCACAGACTTGCAGACCAGGCTGACCAGCAGCGCATTGCCCCCTGTGGGGAGGGAGTGGACTGAGGGCCAGGCTGGCCAGCAGCGCATCGCCCCCTGTGGGCAGGGAGTGGACTGAGGGCCAGGCTGGCCAGCAGCACACCGGCCCCTGTGGGCAGGGAGAGCAGACTGAGGCCCCGCACATAGCGTGCACGCACTAGGCCTTGAAGGCGGGCCCTGGGCCCTGCGGTGTGGGCAGCACACAGCCAGGAAGGATGCCTCACATGCCCACGCGAGGCCCACCCAGGCCCAGACAAAGAAGCAGCTGAGGCAGTGGAGGGACTGTGCGGGCCTCGACCCCCAAGGGTCTCAGCGTTAGCCTCTAGTCATCTGGACACCACCACACCTGCCCCCAAGTCGAGGCGGTTACCTTCGTCAACAATGATGGCCAGGCGGCCGTCCGGGGACAGCCCCACACACTTGATGTTGTAGCGAGTGGCCAGGGGCAGGGTGTTGGACTTGTTGCTGGGAGACAAAAACCAGAGCTGAGCCACTACACTCGTGTCATCGGGCGGGGGGCGGGGGCAGGCCAGCCTGCACCAGCAACCCTCACCCATGCACAAAACACATAAAAACCTTACAAATGGGTTTTGAACATGTCAATTCTGCTTCTGGGGCCTCATACCAAGAGGACCTGCAAATATACAGTCAGGAAACTGGAAATGACCGAGCTGCCCAATAAGAGAGTAAGCCCAGGGACAGCATGCCCAGTAAGGCCTTCTGCAGGAATGAAAAAAATGTGGAGTCGTGGAAAACTAAGTAAAGATAACTAGCCACTGGGTCACACTCTAATTCTGTCCTTTATAGTATCACTTTCCATTGCTTCTTCAGCAGCCATGGGGCCTCAACGTTGGAGTGCCCCTGCCACACATCACAATGACCTGCCAGGAACTGGCCCTGGGTGCACCCTGCACTTCAGGAAACAACTCACAAGCAAGGCTGGTACTGTGGCCCCATCTTATAGATGAAAAAAACTGAGGCCTGCAGAGATCCAAGCAGCCTCTGCAACAGGAGGGTCTCACCCAGGTCATACGTCTGAGCCACGTGCGTGCTCAGTGGAGACAGTGAACCTGCGCATGCTGGCCAGGCAGCAGTCCAGGAATGGTCCCATGCCCAGGCATCCTCTACCAGATATTTCAGCCAAGTGATGCAACCTCAAGACACAGGGTCCAGTGAAGAGGTTAGAAGGGAGAAACCAGGACCCCTACAACCAGTCCCGCTGCTGACCCCTCGGCACTATGTGAATCTGCAGGCCCCTCTTGGGCTGTCTTAAGTAAAAGCTGTGCTTTAGACAGGTGAGGAAAAAGCTGTTTTTACAAGGATCACTATTGCTAAGATCATTTTAGCATACTTACTTTTTCAAGTCGAACACAGTAACTCTGTTTCCCACAGGGCTGATAACTGAATTCCCATCGCAGGTAAAATTTAAGTTTCCACACCGATAGACTGTCCCCAGCAAATTTGAAAACTGAAAAGAAAACAAAACTGTCTCTATAATATAAAGAAAATACAACTCTTGGAAACGACAAAGCGAGGCTTCTGGTCAAGGAGATGGTGCAGACTCTTGCAGGCTCCCTGATTATTCCCAGGGTCCCTTGAGCCAGCCCCCTCCTCCCATAACAGTTTCCGGGCACCCTTCAGTCCGGCCCTGAGCAAGACAGAATACATAAGCCCAGTCCCCAGGGGCTGCGAGCTTCCGCTGGGGTAGACAAAGGGCAGCATCAGAGCAGGGAAGCCTCCAGACAAGAGGCGTCTGCTGGAGGGAAGGGAGGACAGGACCCGTGCTGCAGGAAGAGAACTGCTGACGGAACAGCCTTCCGACTGCAGGTGGGGTTCAAGGCTTCCTGAACAGGGTAACCTGTCTGCAGCCCATCCGTTCAATCATTCATTCAACCATCAACCACCTGCAGGTCCCATGACCTGCGTGTGGGCCACTGAGACAGGAAGGATCGCCAAGGAGCATCTGGAGCTGCAGGTGGGCAGGGCCCTGGGAATCCCAGGAGGCTACGGGGGACTGGAGAGCCGGGCATGGAGGGCACACCGAGAGGGGCTGGATTGGGGAGGTTGGGGTCACAGTCGGGGAGCATTCTGAGCTGGAAGACCAGATTGGGTAGGGGCAGCCTGGGTGTGGGGTGGACCTGAGGAAGCTCCCGCTGAGGCTAGGGCCAAGCCTGGGACGTGAGGAGCTGGGACCTGACAGAGAGAGAAAGGCTGGAAACGACGAACATGCGGAGGAAAAGCCTTCAGGGCAGTGGCGGCAGCAGGCAGGGCCGCGCAAACGCTCACGGCTCCAGACACACAGGTGGCCCGCTGTGCCAAGGGGACCGAGACGCGGGGACGATGCAGAAGCGGTCCGGTGAGCTCGGCACCCGGCTCCCGCCCTCTGCCCCCGCGTCCTCCCCACGTCGCGAGCTGCGGAGCCTGGGAACCAGGACTTCCGTCCGGGTTGGCCTCCGCCGCCCCGCTCGGATCTCGGCGTGACGCTCCCTTAGCGCTCCTGCTCTCTTCGTCCGCGCGCGCAGCTCCGTCCCAGTCCGGGGCTCTGCGGCCCCGGGCCGGGCCTGTCTCAGGCTGCCGGGTGAGGAGCCGGTCGGTGGTGCCTGACCCAGTCAACCCAGGCTCGGCTCCCTGATCCCGAGGGAGCAGTCTAGAGGAGAGAGTGCATCCGGACCCCGAGTTAAGAACCCCTCACCACCCCTGGCCCGCGCTCACCCTGTATGCGAACTTCATCCCGGCAGCCACACGTGTGTTGCCTGCAGTCTCTGCGCCCCTCCCCTCGGCTCGCAGCANCCCCGAGTTAAGAACCCCTCACCACCCCTGGCCCGCGCTCACCCTGTATGCGAACTTCATCCCGGCAGCCACACGTGTGTTGCCTGCAGTCTCTGCGCCCCTCCCCTCGGCTCGCAGCAAGCACTTCCGGGGTGGGAGCGCGGCCACGCGCCACAGCGCCCCCTGGAGGCCCGGAGGAGCGGCGCGGCCCGAGATGGGTCCCTGCCGGCCGACCCCGCCCCAAGGGTGGTCTCCTGGCTGCCGGTCCGGCCCGGGAGGCGAAGCCCCACCCAGCGGCCCCTCCCGCAAGCGCGGGTTCTTTGCAGCCAGCACCTTCCCAAGGCGCAACCCCAGCCCCCTTCACCGCACCCCGCAGGTCAGGCTCAGGTCCTCTTGGGCTTGGGGTGGCTTGCCCGGCTGCTTTGACAAACCATTCCAGCACCATGGAGGGCGAGATCCGATCAGATCGTCCGATCCCATGCTTACTTGTTTAAAAACTCTAGGTTAAGTGTGTGTGGGCGGGGAGGAGGGGGGCAAAACAGCAAGACTAAGTAAATGGAAAACCTTTTCCGAAGAAAAGAAATTGTATTAGTGAGGATACCAAATGTGACTGAGGCAGCTACCTTGTCAGACTGTTGTTCAGGGGCTAAGTGGTGTCCAACTGTCTGCAACCCACTGGACTGTAGCCTGCTAGGCTCCTCTGTCCTCCACCATCTCCCAGAAGTCGCTCAAATTCATGTCCATTGAGTCGGTGATGCTATCTAACCGTTTCTTCCTCTGCCACCCCTTCTCCTGCCCTCAACCTTTCCCAGCATCAGGGTCTTTTCCATGAGTCAGCGCTTCACAAAAGGAGGTCAAAACACTGGAGCTTCAGCTTCAGCATCAGTCCTTCCAATTCAGGGTTGACTCCCTTTAGGACTGACTGCATCAATCTCCTTGCAGTCTAAGATGTCAAACTGTAGGATGGCAAATATGTCTACAAAAAACCTCAAAAACTCTCTAGACTCATATGTCTTACCTCTAGTGTGCTATCGGGCAGTAAGGGGCTTCCCTGGTGGCTCAGCAGTCAACAGTCTACCTGCCACTGCAGGAGACACAGGCTCCCTCCCTGTGTCGGGAAGATCTCCTAGAGGAGGAAATGGCAACCTACTCTAGTGTTCCTCCCTGAAAAATCCCATGGACAGAGGGGCCCATCAGGTTATACAGTCCACAGGGTCGCAAGGGTCAGAAGTGACCTAGCAGCTAAACAACAAATGGGCAGTAAGTTGTGAAAAACAATCCCTAATGCTACCCCCAAAAGAATTAATGTTTAGTAGTCAGGAACAAGGATTAGGGAAAGAAAACAAGAATATTATTATTTTTACACACTCCATTTTCACACGCCACAGGATAAGAATGAAGTCCAAAACAGGTTTCTTCTTAAAATGTGTATTTTCAGAATTATAATGCTTACATTTTAAACAGTCTTAATACAATGGCTTTAGTCTAACAATATATATTACAGAATAATGTGAAAAATGACTTTCATAGTAAACTATGAAAATGGAGTTAATACCTGCAGTATCAAAGTCACCAACTTGTCACCTTTTCCAGCTGCGGAATGCCAGCAAACCATCTTGACCACACTCTCAGGTCTTACAGCCTGTGCCCAGGGCGAACACATTTAGAGAAAGGGGCATTTTCATGAAAAGTCAAATTTTAAAATCACATAGGATTTCTTTTAAAGATTACAGTTGACAATAAAACATTTAGATCAGGTTAGTTTGTTGCTTTATAAAAGTAGTACAAGTTTTCATTTCATATACACACCTGGAGTGTTTAACTTAATTTTGTAACTCAGTTTTATTTTAAATACTACTAGAATTGACTAGAAGCCTGTGTGTCTTTTCTCCACCAACTCTGGGATACCCAGCCCCATCACCTAAGACCAGTATGGGAACCTGGCCCACGAGAGTCTGAGCTGATGATGGAGTTGCAGGTAGAAGTCATTTTTAGATTAAATACAAGAATTTCCACATTAAAACAAGAAGAGTTAGTTATAATTTTTCCAGTCATAGGAGACCCTATGAAATTCACCAAAATTATAACTTATTTCCTTTTCCACTTGCTAGTATTTACATCTTCCACAGATATCTGTAAAATGGTTGCATACTGTTTCTCAGGATGCACATTTGATACCTGGCTTTACAATTGTTTAACAGCTGCTACATTTTTACCTACAAAACCAGCTTGTCTCAAACACATAAGCCTTATTTTAAACACAACAAAAATTCAGTTACAGCCTTTTAGACTGTATAAAAAAATAAGTTTTAGGTGACACTCTTCATTTATGTTAAAAATAACAGAGGTACCCATGTAACTTAGATTGCAAAACATCTTCTTGGGTAATCAACAAGGAAAAAAATAAACCTGTGATAAATTTCATGTCATTCAATTTTCAGATATAAGAAACCACCATGAACACTTCCACTTCATTTTTTCCCTTCTGAATATGTATGTAATTAGAGAATTTAATAGTGGAATCAGAACCCGGTGCAAAAGTCAACTGGGTATCGGGAAGCACAGACCCACATCCCCCTCCGGAAAGTCACACATGGAGGGTGCTGCCCTGGACTCTTGAGGCTCACCATGCAGATGGGTGAGAGGCTTTTCCAACACAATCAAGTCTCAAAGATCTCTTCATTCACTGGGCTTGGTGGATCTGTAGGGCAATCACCAATTTTTACAATAAAGCAAACTCATGTTAGAAACTGTTAACTACCATTAGATTCTGAGCTTCTAATCTGCTTAATGTATTAGCTTTAAACTGCACATAAAGAAGGTAAATTTCTGAAAAATTTAATTAAATGTACTGGCATTTATCTTCTTTGTACATGTCTCCAATTTCTATCCATGAAAACCAGGGGAGCAAGGATCACCACCTTTATTTGTAAACAAGCTGGGAGACCATATACTGGAGACTGTGATGCTCTGCTTTCTGTTCCTTCTGCCCTGTGCCTTCTTGCCCCCAGGAGGGGACAGCAAGGGACAGCGGTGGCTGCAGAAGCCTCCTTTTTCTCTAAGGCTCACACATTTGAGGTTCTTCATGAGGTCCCACCCTCTGCTGGACTGACTACACTCACTTGCATTAATCTTGTCAGGTTCAATTCCAAGCACACTTTCCCAAGGAATTAAGAGTTCTCTATTTCATATGTACAAAAATACATTGCTTTGGAGAGCTGGAAAAGGTTTAATACATACAACACTTATTTACAAGCTGTGACTTTCACACCAATAAAAACAAACACACATTTTGTCCTTGATTTTTGGTGCAACTTATACATAAACATCAGTTAGTATGTACTTTTAAAAATAATAAATCAACCATATGTACAATTAAATGTACAACCTAAAGCAAATTAACCCATTTGTATGGTATGACTGCCATGTCGTAGGCAGGAGAGTAATAGTCCAAGACTCTTGCCCTCATACAACCAGACTAGAAATACGCTGAGAAGACCCCTCTAATCGTCATTTAAATGGAACCTCTTAATTTCTGAGACTTAAGGTGCAAAAGAAAAATACTGATTATACAGTAACAATTACATGTAAAGACTCAAAAGGTGAGAGAAAACACAACATATTAACCCCACATATAAAATGATAATTAAAATAAATATATATTTAATTCCAAGTGCCTATGATACCTAATCCACATGGGGGGAGAGGGGAGGAAGGGCTCCAGAAACATTTATGCCTAAATCATCTCAGTGCCGAGTGGTTTCTCATGTCCTGGCCGAGTCTTTAAGTACCTTTAAAACGGCTCCAGCTGTCGGATGCTCCAGGCCCTCCCAGTCTGACGTCCCAAGGCACAGAAGGGGTTTTTATTCCCTCCTCATCCCCATCCCCCCTGCCCAGAGAGGGAGTTATTCTAGAAAAG
>SJYW01032639.1:29145-45345 GCA_006410735.1 Raphicerus campestris | reverse complement strand
TCTCTTTGAAACATCCTCATTTTAACAAATGAGGATACATTTTAATACAAAGGGAAAAAGTCTAAATCCAGTGAGAACACAAATAATTACCTACGTTAAGAACTTGATGCACAACTCATCGACTGCCTTAGAACTATGCAAGTATAGAAGATTTTTTTCAAAACACCAATCTATTTTTCTGTAAGGATAAACCAGAGCCAGGCTAACGGAGCAGAGGCCACCACTGGACTCTCAGCTTCTCCAGATGTGCTTGCAAGCACCACCGTTCTGACCGCCCCAAAGCCAGCTCCTGCTCGGCACATACCTGCGTCCTGAACACAATGGTGTTGGGCCCCGGCTGCAGGGTCACGCCGGCACACCTCAGCACATGGGCCCCATCCTCCAGAGCCAGGCCCGAGGACGCCTCCAGAGACGTGCCGCTCTCCTGCCTCCGCAGGAGCATGTGGACGTTCTTGCATATGATCCCTGTGGTGTTCAAGGAGTTGTCGGAAGGACTCCTCTCAAACATCTCGTACAGCTCCAGCGCGGGGAGACCACTCTGGGATGTGGGAAAGGGCGAGGCCTCCACCGGGAAGTTAATAACCCCGTTGGCTGTCTTGTGCTTGGTGAGCCACTCGGCAGTCTTCCGGTAACTGTTCTTCTCGATGCTGAAGTGGACGTGGATGGCGATCTGCTCCACGTGGATGGGCACGGGCATCTGACTGCACACAGTTATCTCCACAGACAGGACGCCACCCACGTGGACCACGGCGTTGGCAGGGGTGAAGCGGAGATCGCGCAGCTGTGCGAAGGAGTGCATGGGGAGGGCGACCCTGTGACCTGTGGACGCACAGCACACGTTTCACCCCCCGGTCACACTGTCTGAGGCTCAGAGCTGCGCCGGCTAGAAGCAGTGACGGGGGACAGAGACAGTTTGGACCCTCCCGACCCCACGCCACCTTCACACACCAGAAGGAGTTACTCTGTCAAAAGTAGTTACTTTGTAAAAAGCAGAACAGGAGCATGTGCCCAGATACCTCCTGGAAATCATAAAACATGAAGAAATTTAAGGTTTCTCACTCCCGTTTTGGCAAACCCAAGGTAAACACAGGTCAACTAACTGTTCAATTTCAAAATGAGATTTGTAAGTCCAAGTCCTAGAGCTGTTTCAGGAAGTCCACCACCCTCCCATCCACATAAGAAGTTCTCTAGTGAAGACGCCTGAGTTTCCCCCTACATCTGGAAATAAATAAGCCCAGGTGTGTGCCACCCTGGGAGCTCAGCCAAGAATGCGGGGAGTCGGGAGGGCAGCGAGTCCTAGCCCTCGGGCACCAAAGGGGCAAATCCACTGCACCCTCCACCAGCACTGTGCGTCAAGAGAACACACCAGGACACTGGACTGACCAGGAGGGGTTTGTAAATACCCAGTAACTGAAGGCTGTGCTGAGATCGATGGTATAAAACCACAAGAAAACAGGGGTAAGCACAGCAGAGTTTCTTCACGGAGAGGCCACGGAATGGTGGGAAAGTGGACGTCCACGGTCCCACACGCTGGAGACGCGGCACACAGCCCTGTGAGGCCAGTATGGGCACCCTGAGGAAGCTGGCGCACACACCGAGGCCACGCCGGCCCTGAGAAGCCCTCAGACGGCTGTGTCGAGGGGCGCACCAGCAGCCAAGGACCGCATCAACCAAAGGCCCAACCTTCCGGACACAATGACGTCCCAGCAGTCAGCAGCGGCTGTGGACAGCATGTGATCCCCGCAGGGTGATGGTGACTGGAAGTGGCTCCCCGGGGGAGTTAAGAGGGTTGGGTAAGGCCAGGGATGGTCATGCCCTTACAGAAGGATGCACCAGAGAGCCCTGTCGGTCTCTGAATCTATCCGTCTCTCTCCTGTCTCGTCTCTCCTCCCNGCCCAACCTTCCGGACACAATGACGTCCCAGCAGTCAGCAGCGGCTGTGGACAGCATGTGATCCCCGCAGGGTGATGGTGATTGGAAGTGGCTCCCCGGGGGAGTTAATGAGAGTTGGGTAAGGCCAGGGATGGTCATGCCCTTACAGAAGGATGCACCAGAGAGCCCTGTCGGTCTCCGAATCTATCCGTCTCTCTCCTGTCTCGTCTCTCCTCCTGCACACCGGTCATGAAAGGACGAGTCAGGGAGAGAGGAGGCCTCGTCAGGAGCCAGCCGAGAGGGCGTGGGCCCTCGGTGGTCAGCCTCCAGAAGCCACTCACTCGGTCCATAGCATCTTGTCAGGGCCGCCGAGACACACTGACAGAGAGTGACTGTTTAAGATAAACCCTCATCGTGATGAACTGAATGTGAGAAGCTCTATGTTACCATAAACCTAATCTTACCACACAGCGATGTGTATAGAGTATATTTGCTAAAACACCCAGAAGCAAAGTCTTTCCGATCTACTGTCCTGTTGGACACGCCCACAAGGAAGCAACAGACTTCAGAGGGTGAGATGGCCTGTGAGGCACCTGGCTCGACCCCCAACAGTCAGTGTCTCACAGCCACAGCTGCTGAGGGGATGAGCGTGGCCCATCCACCCAACTGGGTATTATTCAGCCATGAAAGGGAGCGAAACGCTGACACACGCGGCAACACAGGCGAATCCTGAAAGAGCGCTGCGTGAAATAGGCCAGTCACAAAAATCCACACACTCTGCGTTTACGTGAAATGCCNGCCTGTGAGGCACCTGGCTCGACCCCCAACAGTCAGTGTCTCACAGCCACAGCTGCTGAGGGGATGAGCGTGGCCCATCCAGCCAACAGGGTATTATTCAGCCACGAAAGGGAGCGAAACGCTGACACACGCGGCAACACAGGCGAATCCTGAAAGAGCGCTGCGCGAAATAGGCCAGTCACAAAATCCACACACTCTGCGGCTCCGTTTACGTGAAATGCCCGTAACACACATCCTCAGAGGCGGAAGGCAGGCTAGGGACTCCCAGGAGCTTGGCGGGGTGGGGGGTGCGAGAGAAGGTGGGGGTAGGAGAAGGTTGGGAGGAATGAGTACGGGGCGGGCTGCTTATGAGGGGAAAAAGTGTTCTAAACTTCACGGTGGTGATGGCTGCACATACCTGTGACTAAAACACACTAGTCTATACACTGCAAATGGGGCATGACATGATATGTGAATTCTATCTCAGTAAAACTTATATTTTAAAAGGTCAGTGTCTGGAAAAAAAAAGATGGGAAGATGGTAAAGGAGAATTGAGATGTAACAATCAAATGCAGCATGTGATCCCTGACTGGACTAGTACAGGCCAGTGAGTTTTAATATAAAATAATCATAAAAACACCGTTTGAGACAATGAGGGAGACCTGAAGAGGGCTAAGCGGAAGCCCGAGCCAGAACATCATCCTTCTGTGGGCAGGGAGTTTAGGGGACCACTCTTGTTTTCAGAAGACGCAACACTGTCCCAAGGTGGAGTGGCCCTTGTGGTCTGGAGCAGCTCTGAAGTTCAGCAAAAAGAAAAAAGTAGGAAGATAGAGACACATGGCTGCTGCACAGCAAAACGTTAGCAACTGTGGAATCTAGGCGGTCAGTATACATCACCTGTTATATACAGTGTTATTCTTTTTGCTTTTCTAGGGTATTTGACATTTTTCACAATAAGGATTTTTTAAGCATTTACTGAATTTGTTACAACATTGCTTCTGTTTTAAGGTCTGGGTTTTCTGGCCGAGTGCCATGTGGAATCTTATTTCCCATATCAAGACTGAACCCACAGCCCCTGCACTGGAAGGTGAAGTCTTAACCACTGGACCACCAGGGATGTTCCTGTAACAAAGTTTCAGAAATGAGTCTCACCGGGGCTGTTGGTCTGCTGGCTGGCGAAGCTGAGGATCTCTCTGCAGAAGTACTCCCGCTCGTCAGTGGCCAGGTGCTGGTCGCTGGCCAGGAGGCTGCTGGTCTGAAGGTAGCTGGGTGCAGAGTCAAGGGGCCGGAGAGGGCCGCATGGTGGGTGCCGCACACACAGCCCCCAGTTCCAGAGGCGCAGCCAGCAGGCGCGCCCCTTCCTCCAGGGCCCTCGGGACTGGTGCAGAAGTCAGGCAGGCAGACACCTGACCAGCCTCTACCCAACAGGGGCGCACGTCAAGGCAGGCTTCCCTCTCCTAATTACCAGTCACCTATGGACTTGCAGCTGTGGGCACTGCTGCTGTATAGCCAGACAGCAGTGCTCCTACTCCGTGAGTGCACTCGACTTAAAGGATACTTCTCAATCTGTCCAAGGCGTTTCTGGCATTCGGCGAGCTGCTTCCTTGTGTGTGTGATCGGCAGCGCCCAGCCCTCAGCCAGGTAATTTTTCAAGGCTCCTTGAAGGTACATCTCTGCCTTCTGAGGAGACTTCTTCCTCCTTGCAAATCAACAAACAGAAGCTTTCATAGTGGGTCGTGATAATCAACAAACTCAGGCCTTTCATGGCTTGCTCCCTCCCCTTGGAGATCTCAGCGACATCACGACACTGGTGNTTAGGGGACCACTCTTGTTTTCAGAAGACGCAACACTGTCCCAAGGTGGAGTGGCCCTTGTGGTCTGGAGCAGCTCTGAAGTTCAGCAAAAAGAAAAAAGTAGGAAGATAGAGACACATGGCTGCTGCACAGCAAAACGTTAGCAACTGTGGAATCTAGGCGGTCAGTATACATCACCTGTTATATACAGTGTTATTCTTTTTGCTTTTCTAGGGTATTTGACATTTTTCACAATAAGGATTTTTTAAGCATTTACTGAATTTGTTACAACATTGCTTCTGTTTTAAGGTCTGGGTTTTCTGGCCGAGTGCCATGTGGAATCTTATTTCCCATATCAAGACTGAACCCACAGCCCCTGCACTGGAAGGTGAAGTCTTAACCACTGGACCACCAGGGATGTTCCTGTAACAAAGTTTCAGAAATGAGTCTCACCGGGGCTGTTGGTCTGCTGGCTGGCGAAGCTGAGGATCTCTCTGCAGAAGTACTCCCGCTCGTCAGTGGCCAGGTGCTGGTCGCTGGCCAGGAGGCTGCTGGTCTGAAGGTAGCTGGGTGCAGAGTCAAGGGGCCGGAGAGGGCCGCATGGTGGGTGCCGCACACACAGCCCCCAGTTCCAGAGGCGCAGCCAGCAGGCGCGCCCCTTCCTCCAGGGCCCTCGGGACTGGTGCAGAAGTCAGGCAGGCAGACACCTGACCAGCCTCTACCCAACAGGGGCGCACGTCAAGGCAGGCTTCCCTCTCCTAATTACCAGTCACCTATGGACTTGCAGCTGTGGGCACTGCTGCTGTATAGCCAGACAGCAGTGCTCCTACTCCGTGAGTGCACTCGACTTAAAGGATACTTCTCAATCTGTCCAAGGCGTTTCTGGCATTCGGCGAGCTGCTTCCTTGTGTGTGTGATCGGCAGCGCCCAGCCCTCAGCCAGGTAATTTTTCAAGGCTCCTTGAAGGTACATCTCTGCCTTCTGAGGAGACTTCTTCCTCCTTGCAAATCAACAAACAGAAGCTTTCATAGTGGGTCGTGATAATCAACAAACTCAGGCCTTTCATGGCTTGCTCCCTCCCCTTGGAGATCTCAGCAACATCACGACACTGGTGCCATCCAGAGTCCTCTTCTGACCACCGCCCCCACCCAGCCCCCGAGGTGAGAACGAACACAAAATCAGGAACACAGAACTAGACCCAGAAACGTGCCAGGCTGGCAACCCCACACACGCTGTTTGCCCAGCATCCTACACTAGCTGAAGGGCCTTCAGAGTTCAGTCTCTGTAAAGGAGTGTGAGGGCATCACTTATGACCTCAAGATGCTGTGAGGCCGCCAAGCATGAAGGAAGGGGAAGGATCTGCCCACCGGCACAGGAGCAGGTATGAAGGAAGCTAGAAACCTGGGCTTGGAGCCACCCTAGCTCCTGAAGACAGACCAAAACAGAATGGTTTCCATGAACCAACCAATGGGAGCTTGGGCCAACTCCAAAACGCAGGCGAATGCTCTGAGCAGGTTTCAAAGATTTACACAGAGAACTATGAAGGATTTAAATAGCAACACATATCACATAAAAGAACATCTTCCCAGGCCCAATTTAAACCTCAAGATACTCAGAACAAACCAAAATTTAAAATACGGTTAGTGAAGCTTGCCTGAGCTTCAGTGACAACACGGATGCCCTGGCCTTTCCCAGAGGGCTTGGGACTGCTGATCTTGCAGGATAAAGACCAACAATGAACAAGCATCTGCTCTCCTGGCATCTTGGGAAAACATCTTAGTCCTCAGGACCTTACTCTGAAACAGTAAGAGTTCCCAAATTCTCAAATTTCAAGCCTATCAAATTACATATGCCAGTTTTTCTAGACTTTTCTGGTCCTCTCTCATTCTGTCATTTAAAGGGTCCAGAACCTTCCATACTTCTTCAGTTAGTATCTCCAGCCAATGATTTGTACACTGTAGTGCAGGATGGGAGACCACTGCCACCCAGCCCCCAGAGACGCAGGCCGAGGCTCACCCAGCTGGCTAGTCCACGGTGACACCGGAACCAGGACCCAAGTCTCCCATTAGCAGGCCAGTGTCACCCCACCGCAGTGCAGGCCTCAGGGGGCTGAGCTCATAGCATCTGAGGACATGGCTTCTCTGTTCCACTAACCAATAATAACTCACTCCTCAGGACACCAGATGGAGACTCAAGAGACCCCACCTCAGCTCTTTGACTGCTGGCTGCTCCAACCACACCTAAACCATCAGATGTTCCCGTAGGTGATCTACTAACCCCCTCCCTGCCGACTCAACCAGTTACAATAAACTATTCTCTCCTGTTTCATCTGACAAAATGACAAACTGTATATATCCAGATACCACTTCAAACACGTATTTCTTTTGAGAAAACAACCATCTTTTCCCTCATAACTTGTATCTTTTCCAGTGCTTTGAATTAGCAGCTGCATTGCCAGCCAGGGTTCTTCTCTTTGATAGGCTATTTACCAAATACATATGAAATATACCAGGTTTTGAGTCTTTTCTCTGGAATCCAACTCGGAAGCTCGAGCCAGATGAGAAACGTTCACCATCTCTGTGCACTCCAGCTCCCAGGCACTCAAAGCTCAGCCCTCTCTCGTGGAGGTGACACACGCATGTACCCCACGTTACTGACCCCGGGGGACACTCACAAGCAACCAGGGAAAACGATGTAGCACACACACCATATACTGTATACAACAGGGCACACATTATCTATATACGTGTAACATTTATGTAACAGTTCACCAAATTAATTAAAGAAACACAAAGATCAGTAACAATTACTATGGTCAATAAACTAAACTCTGGTATTCAGAAGGAATCGTCTGAAAAAATGATGATGTTTGGTTAATAGTTTACATTTTCATTCTACAAAGTTAGGTACACTTCCTATTAACTCCTACATAACAAACCTCTTACTACACATGGGAGATGGCTGAAATTCAGAGAAAAGTTCAAAATCAATTACATGTAAAACTCTGCCAGATCCTTTCCAACAAGCTTAGCAGATCGAATCCTCCCGATACTCGTGAACATTTCGATGGTGGCGTGGGACAAGTCCTGTGGAAAAGCAAAGACCGAATAACTCTGTACTTCAAACTTAATGCTATATAGACCTGACATTCATTTACCCAAAGCTGAAGCAAAAGGTTTCCTTATTAATATAACAATTTTTTACTCTGGATCTTTTTATGTTATTTGCGTTTTTACAAAACAGTGATTTATGCAAAGTCATCAACTTGTATATAAACTATGAATCATAATAAGGAAAGAAACAAACTCAGCAGGCATAGAATAATTTTTTTCAGTGTATTTTCCACATGCAGGTAACATTTTTCACTCTTTGAGTAACAGAGGGAACTGTCAGATGCTCTTCAATTAACCGTGACCTGGGAACGCAGTTGGTCCACTGAACTTCTACTGCACTGCATTCTAAGACTGCCCAAATGTAAGTCCTTTAAAATCAAGTACAATCAGCCCTGTTCAGGTTCAAACTGTTCCTCTATACAGAAAATCAATCACTAGCCTTATGGCACCCCACTCCAGTACGCTTGCCTGGAAAATCCCATGGACGGAGGAGCCTGGAAGGCTGCAGTCCATGGTGTCGCTGAAGGTCGGACATGACTGAGCGACTTCACTTTCACTTTTCACTTTCATGCATTGGAGAAGGAAATGGCAACCCATTCCAGTACTCTTGCCTGGAGAATCCCAGGGACGGGGGAGCCTGGTGGGCTGCCGTCTATGGGGTCACACAGAGTCAGACACGACTGAAGTGACTTAGCAGCAGCAGCAGCAGCCTTTCTTACAATTTTTGCTCTACTAAATGAGTAATCTTATGGGGAACAGAACAATAAATATCCAAGGATGCGTCTATGCCCAATTATGGCACTGTGGATACTGACCCACCAACTACTCCAGGTGCATCCACAACTCACTAGGAAACTGAGGAAACTTAACAGGCCAGCAAGGAGGAGGTCCAAGACACCAGCTCACTCCCAATCCGAAATGCTACAAAGGTAGCCAAGTCTCAGAGACAGGCCCTCTGCCACCAGTGGACAGGGGAACACTTGAAATACTTACTAAGTAGTGCTTTTCAAAAGCTTCTACTGATGATAACGCTTCTTTGAGTTTCTTATAAGGACTCTGAGCTGTGTTGGCTTAAACAGAAAGAAATAAGAATCCTTATTCATCTTCATTACATCCAGTCATGACTTTATGTTCAGCCTCAAATGTCACAGGTACAGGGCTTTGTCTGATGTTTGCGGAAACTACCAACACACCCATGTCAGCTGAAACCACACTACTACTCGCGTTCTGGTCCAGTTAATATACTCATGAAATAGTCTAAACACGTTGTGCAATGCTTTTATCTTTAACTGAGGCTAGAAGTCGTTAAGCATGTATTACAAACCCTACGATGAACTGAGTTACTTTCTGAATGCTGTGAAGCGGTCTCAGGTTGAAACGGAGCAACACACTCATCATGCGCTCTCCCTGAGGAACTGACCCGAGACCAGAGGGGTTCCCTCAGGTCACTAGTGCGCTTCAGTCAGCACCAGCCCTGCTAACTCGCACTCACCATTACGCTAAAAGGATCAGCAATGCTCCTTTCAAAGTGCTCTATCACCTAGGAGCGATTGACTCAATAAAAGGACTTGTCTGGCCGTACTATCGGAAAAATAAATCACCTGTAGCTGTGGGGAGACTGGTGCATTTAAACTTCATGCGGGCTGTACAAAGTCCTGACCAGCTCAATATAAGGCTACCAGAAACTCAGACACAGTTTTAAGAACCCTTATACTTTCTTAAACTATTTCTGACATCTCTTTATGTGATTAAAGGGTAAAATATCCCATGTCTTAATCTGGTCAGCTAATAATGAGTGTAATGTCCCAAATGGTGGGTAGTTCTATTGACAGAATCTGAGTTATATGTGCTAAGCACAGCCCACGTTCTGGGTGCTTTTGGGTACATTTCAAAAAGTACCTGTCTCGGGCCGCTCGGCTCCCAAACCCGCCAAAAGATCCACAGTCCTATTGAGGTCCTCTGAATTAGGTCCCTTTTCTGACACAAGTCCACACAGATAGCCCAGGGACTTCAGCTGTTGAGATAGACCCCAAATATCAATTAATCTGCTATAGCAACCAGTAGAGAATTTACAAATTTAAAGTTAACATCCATCTAAATGCAAGAAATTTAGCTTTCCTACCCAAAAGATTCTTATCTGGATATAAAAACACATCTTGCTATGATCGTTTCAAACTGAAACCATCCTGGGAGTGCCTCTGCCTCTGGTCATTCCCAAGCTGCAAGACCCCCACTCTGCACTGCCACCAAGCTTTTCTGCTGCCACATGGGACCACTGTGCTCATCTGATTTCTGCATGGGTTTCACGCTCACCCTGCTTTGTCTCCACCACCCTCATTTCTGGAGCAGAAGTCCACCTTTAGCACGAGCACAGCAAGTGTCTGACGTCTACTGGAGTCAGACACTGGCAGGGACCCACCGCGTCCATGTTGCTACTGGACGCCCCTGAAGCAGCCAGAGCCACAAGGAGGGACCGCATGTGCAGCACTTCTCCAACAGCGAACTCCATCCCCACCCCAGGGGCACAGCCCAGACAGGTTCCNTTCATAAACATTCTTTACCTTTCTTCAAACCTCTCTCCTTTTCTGATATCAGTATTATTGGTCATGGTAAAAGCTGTCTGACCATTTTCCAAGCATAAAATTAAAGACATTCTTTGGTCTTTTCTAAACCTATGTTTTAAAACATAATGCAAACGCTGAAAACCCCAGTGTCCTATATGAACCACAAAGGGGCCATGCCTACCACACACCTCCCAACACATCACTGGTGCCTCCTCGTGAACTCGTACACACGAGATCAACACGCAGGCATGTCTTGGGTCTGACTCCTCCAGCTCGACTCTGCGTCCACAGCCTCGGCCACTCCAAGTTCATTGATTTCTGCTGCCACACCGGTCTGCGGTCCGCACAGACAGCAGTGACTGCCTCCCTCATACAGGNGCAGGCATGTCTTGGGTCTGACTCCTCCAGCTCGACTCTGCGTCCACAGCCTCGGCCACTCCAAGTTCATTGATTTCTGCTGCCACACCGGTCTGCGGTCCGCACAGACAGCAGTGACTGCCTCCCTCATACAGGATGGGCATTTGGGTTATTTCCAGGGTCTAGCAGTTACGGTAAGGCCACCACGAGTGTCCCTGCACTGCCTCCTGGACAGAGCAGGAACAAATCACCGGCTCACAGGCAGCACAGGTTTGGCTCCAGCAGATGCTACCACACAGCTTTCCTAAGATGGGTGCCCATCCCTACTCTTCTTGTCAAGGAAAGAACTCCAGGTGCTCCCTGCTCTCACCAACACTGATCAAGCCCTTCCACTTTAGCCACTTGAGAGGGGGGTGGTAGATTTCACTGTTATTTTGGTTTGCATTTCTCCATAATAAATGAGACTGAGCACCTTTTCATCTGCTTACTAGCCAACTGGCTATCTTCATTTGCCTACTTTCTATTGATTTTTCAGTCTTTTAAGCTGATTTGTAGGGGTTCTTCCCATACTCTGGGTAAGAGTCCTCAACTATACAGCCTATGGACCTTTGTCCCCTCCTGGCTGCCCTGTCACTGGGCCCCCCCCGACCCCCGTGGTGCTGATTGATGATGAAAGGCTCTGATTTCCAGGCTGCCCATTTTCCACACTCTTCCCTCCTGGCCAAAGCCTTTCTGTCCTACTTAAGCAACATTTGCTAATCTCAAGGTCATAAAGATACTTTCCCACATTATCTTTCAGAAGCCTTGCTTTATCTTTCATAAAATAATAATTATTTGTGGGTGGTATGAGATTCAGTTGACTCAGACCCATTTATTCATTGAATCCATTTATATTCCATTTATTCAAAGTCTACCCCAGGGCCTTTGCTCCGCCTCACGTTTCTCCCCAGGTCTCGGCCGAGTCTCCAACTCTTCTCCACCATCTCCTCCTAACCGGGAGCCTCTCTCTGCCCTCACCTCTCACAGCACCCCAGCTTTCAACCCAAGGGTGGCTCCCACTAGTTGTAGACTAAAAGCCAACTCTCGAGGTGATGTATGCTTTCAAACCTGACTTCCAAGACCTCTGGGGCCTCACCTCCATATCCTGCCTCAGCCCTAAGTTCTACCAAGACTAAGCTCCTCGAGAGTTCCTTCTCAACAGTGAGTTCTCTGCCTGGAACTCACTCTCTCTGCCTGCCACCCAGGCCATGTCCACCTGGTGGGTCCGGACTCAGCTCACAGGGTGAGGAGGGGTGACGCTGGTCTGTCGTGCTCACTGCTAAAAACACAGCTCCTAGAGTGAGTGCTTGGCTAGCACAAAACAGGTGCTCAACGAGTAACTGCTGAATGAATGAAACTTTAAAACCCAGCTCACACAAGACCACCTCTTGACCCCCACCCCCAGACACATCAGGCAGCGTCCATGCACCCATACAAGCTGCCCCTCTCTCTTTGATTCCACACCCACCCACCCCACCCCACCGTGGAACAGCTTGCTCTGATGGCCCAGCAGCTCTGGGCTCTGACAGCCCACTCACACAGGTGGCTCTGTGCACAAACTGTGGGTTTCTTGAGGTCAAGCAGGACTCGTTTGTTCCTCATGTGTGGGCCCTCTCTCCCCTCACCACTGTGTGTAGTCAGCTGCTTTCTGAATGGTGCTGGGCAGTTTCTTCTCTAACCCTTTTCCCCCTTCCTGAGGCTCAACGGCTCTTATCGACATCAGCACCTTCCCCGGTTACTTCCCGCTCTGTCCACTCCCACTCCTCTCACAGTTCAGGTTCTCCCTCAGGGCTCAAGATCACATGATGAGCAAGTACTCGTNTGCTGGGCAGTTTCTTCTCTAACCCTTTTCCCCCTTCCTGAGGCTCAACGGCTCTTATCGACATCAGCGCCTTCCCCGGTTACTTCCCGCTCTGTCCACTCCCACTCCTCTCACAGTTCAGGTTCTCCCTCAGGGCTCAAGGTCACATGATGAGCAAGTACTCGTGGACCCTGAGGTTCGCTCCTCCGCAAAGCCTCTGCTCTGTCCTCCATGGGGCCTGAACCCAGAAACGCTAACGCCAGCTGGCAGGCCTGGATGGCAGGCCTCGTCCATCCTGGTCAGCCTGCAGCTTTTGCCACACACAGTCTGGGCGTGGGCCTCTCACGCACAGCGCTGGCCAGGCTCTAGATCCTGAAGAGTCCTGATCCCTCTTGGCCAGCCCTGTCTATGAACATAATCAGAACCTATGCTGATAAAAAGACAAGCCGGTACCGAGAAAAACACATTAACACAGAAATCCTTTGGGTAGTCATTGTAACAAACATAAAATGACATTCTAGAAAATATCTTCCTTAAATTATTCTCACTTATCAATCTGGTAAAGATGAAAATATATACACATATTACTTTTTTTCTTACCAAAGATGCAGGAAAAGAGTATTACTAGTGCAACTAGAAATGGGACGATCTTTCTAGAAGACAATTTGAAGATGTACACTAAAAGCGTTAAAGACAAGTGCAGTCTTGAACTAGCCATCCTACTTGTGAATGCACTGAATAAGGGTGACGGACAAGGATACACACTCCTGCAACGGCAGACACTGCTGAACAATCCCAAAGTCTAAACAGTCCTTCCACACACAGAGAGGCCACAGACCAAAAGGAGAACCTCTTACTTTAGAATAAGCAATGACATTTTCTTCTGCAGATCTGTCTGTATCTTCCAAATTTATGCAGGGAATACACTAGACTTTTGGTAAATGGGTGGGGGTCGGGGGGTTAAATGTTTAGACAACAAAGAGATACTCTGTGACAGAGTCACCTGAGCCCCCACAGACCTGATGCAACTGTAGGGCTATCGCTCCTGACGCCAGCAGCACTGTGGGCAGGCGCCCTTTCCACGTTCACACACTGCCAAGCCCGGAGCTGGCCCCCCGCCTCAGCAGGCACCACTGGGGGTGACGACCTCAGGCTGCACCACAGAGGTGGCATCTGGCCACTTCAGCATCCCCTACTCTCAGAGAAGATACTATAAATCAACTGATGCACCAACAAGGAAGTCACCACGACTTGCTTTACAAGCCACAAAGAGCAAACACAGGCATTTTCTGCAAAAGAAACGTCACAATAAGAAATCCACAAAGTGGCTGCAATACATACGCTTTTGGCTTAAAAAGGATAAATGACCAAACCTGACCCTAGAATCACCAAGTACTGGCCCCACCTGCAAGCTGCCCGAGGACTGACTCTGCAGTGGCAGTTCTGCCCGGCTCTGTGTGGGGGAACCCAAGGCTCTGCACTGGCCTCTGGCCATGGACATGACCGTCAACAGCAATCACCAGAAAGAAAGCTAGCAGACACAGGAAATGAGTTCCAGTTTTGAGAGCAGAATTAAATATGCAGAAAAAATAAATAATTTTGAGTCTTGAATTTTCATTGTCTCCATAATAACTTAAAGAAATTCTAAGAATAAAACTTATCCACTTTATTGCCACCCACAAAACTTCCTTAAGATATAAGGACCACCCCCAGCTCCCAAAACAACCCAGAAGAGAGAATCTGAGATGAGAAAGTAGAGAGGAGCTCTGTGTCTGACGCCCCACACGCCCTCTCCAGTGAGAACGCCCATCACTAGGTCCTGAGGAGCCCTCCTGGGAGACCCCAGTTTGAAGGTGCCAAGGCTGGACTGCTTGGGCTCTTAATACACTCCCATGTTTCCCCCTGACCCACTAACAAAAGAAAATCTCTCAGTTNCTTAAGATATAAGGACCACCCCCAGCTCCCAAAACAACCCAGAAGAGAGAATCTCAGATGAGAAAGTAGAGAGGAGCTCTGTGTCTGACGCCCCACACGCCCTCTCCAGTGAGAACGCCATCACTAGGTCCTGAGGAGCCCTCCTGGGAGACCCCAGTTTGAAGGTGCCAAGGCTGGGCTGCTTGGGCTCTTAATACACTCCCATGTTTCCCCCTGACCCACTAACAAAAGAAAATCTCTCAGTTAGTAAATGTCTAGGCCCCATGAACACAGGCGGCTCTGTCCCATTAATGAAGCAACCCCCTCAGCCCTGGAGTCTGTACAACTAGAGCGGAACAGCCAAAGGAGACTATCTCAACCTACTCGGTGACAGGTGGCCACCAAGTGTTCTTTTTTTCTCACGTGCTCGATTAGATGTCCAAAGAAGAAAAATAATTTGATGAAAAGTCCTAAATTCTCAAGTTTGTGACTCAGCTAGGCTAGGCATCTCTTCTTTAGAAATTAGCAAAACAGTTTATCTTATTGAGTCTGTTATTTAGCTTTTTAGGGAACATAAAACAGAAATGTCTATGATATGAAAACTACCCCTACCACCAGTGCCCTGGGTCTTCATTAACTGTGCCCCCAGAGCCCTGGTGTGGAGCCCAACAGAAAGGACTGCAGCCTGCCGGGAGGATCTGAGTCTGTGATGAGTTAATTATGTTACCTGTAAGTCACCTAACCACTCCCATACCCACTTTTCTCCTTTATAAAATGGAATTAGACCACCCTCTCAGTTCTTAACCAGGGAGTGGGAGTGGGTGCCTAAGAATCCTCTGAAAGTATATGTAACATTTGGAGTGTGCATATGTGCAGTTTCCCATGTAAAGAGGTCACTAAAATAAAAAGGTGAGAACCCCCGGAACGGGCAGTCATTAGAGCTCCCCTACCTCACTAAAATGTTTACGACGCTNCCCACTCCAGCGTTCTTGCCTGGAGAATCCCAGGGACGGGGGAGCCTGGTGGGCTGCTGTCTCTGGGGTCGCACAGAGTCGGACATGACTGAAGCGACTTAGCAGCAGCAGTACTCTTCTCTCATTTAGTTTTCAAGAAGGTGAAGAAAAGAATATGCGTATTAAATCTATGCAGGGTCTCTATTCCATTTTTTTCTCATAGCCCATTTCTTATTTCTTTTATCTTTCTGAATGTTTGAATAATGTAAACTTGTTTGAAACCCTTTCTAGATCACTCCACATTTCTTCAAATATTATTAAATTCTTCCATTTGTTGAATTGTTTTCTCTCATTCATAGCACTGGGCCTCCTCAATAGTTGAGTAATTTTCCTGTAAGAGAATTCTCCCCGTTCTGAACATTCTTTATATTACATTTTGGTAAATAAATACATTTCCTTGTAACACTAAGGCACAAAGATTACACTAGATTCAACAGAGACCCTGGTAAAGTCATCCAGAATGTTAATTCTTCACATCAGGAGGGTAAAAACTGGTGGTCAGAAAGGAATAACGTAGCAAGAAACAGAATTACATGAGCATGAATAACAATAGGAAATTTTTCATTCACCTTGGTTAAAATCAGACTGCCAGTATTAACAGGTATTAATAATATTAATATTATTAGTAAACAGTGTTAACAATCCAAACATTTTCTACAAATAATATCTAATCTTACCAGAAGTTAGTTTTTCAGTGAAATAATTCAAACTCAGTTATTTCCTCAGAACAAGTCATTAGAGGAACAATTACAAACAACAGAGCCAATGGGAGGACTGGTCTGATGGCACTCCTAATTTTAAAGATCATCCTCTGTCCACTTTCTCATCCTTAAGAGAAGAGCCCGGGCACTCGGGTGACAAAGCCCTGGTTGAGACACAGAGGCACCAGCTCTACTGAGGAACACAGGTGCACATCTCCGTAACAGAATGCCACCAGGAGTCAGACGCCACCTCTAT
>SJYW01032639.1:7712-27661 GCA_006410735.1 Raphicerus campestris | reverse complement strand
CTCTGGGTGGTGAAGGACAGGAAAGCCTGGCGTGCTGTAGTCCATGGGGTCGCAATGAGTTGGACCTGACTGAGTGACTGAACAACAACATGATGTCCACAAACACGAAATACATCTTGCAGTAAAAATGTAAGACTTTTATGAAAAATGTTACAACACAGCACAAAAGAACATAAAGAAGCCATAAAGAATGGTTCCCAGAGGAGAAGATAGACCATCGTTAAAACTCCTCTGAGATGAATGTATTAACGATTTCAAGGCAATCCCAATCAAAGCACTTCCAGCGAGCGCTCTGCTTTCTTTGCAGTCAGTCACCTATGACTCTGTAACAAGCTGGTACAGAGCAGAGGGGCCCAGAACACGGACTGTCCCCGCGTGTGCAGCTCGTCTGCGCCGCCTGGTGGCAGCTGTGGCCCTGGGGTATGTTTAGAGTCACATCTTTAAACACCTAGATCACTAAAAATTTAAGACTGAAGATAAATGCATTTCCAACGTCAAAACCACTCGGAAAAGAACAAAGTAAACTACAAGAAGACAAAAGGAAGGAGACAGTAAAAAAAAAATGAAAGCAGAAGTTAATGAGATAGAAACGCACCAACAGTGTATCAGACTAACAGATGAAAATCCCGGTTCTGGAGGAAAGGGGAGACTCAAACTAGCTAATTTCATCAAGAAAGGAAAAAAAAAAACACCAATATACAAAATAAGAAATAACAATGGAGAAATAACTATTAACACAGAGCACATTTTAAAAGTCGAAAAGATACTACTTAATCCATCTCAATGGAAACAGATTTTAAACTTTAAGTGAAATGTAAAATTTGTAAGAATAACACGGTTTATCAAAGTAGACAAATGGCTAAAACAGACCAACTTCCATGGAAGGGACACAGAACATAACCAAGAAACTATCCTGTGAGAGTGCCAGGCCCAGATGGCTTCTCAGGAGAGCTCTGGCAAGTTATAAATCAAGCGTAACAACGATAGCTAAACCTTATAAACACAATACACAAAAAAGCTGAAGACCAAGCACTTGTGAATGCAGATGCAAAAAATCCTACATAAACAGACACCAACGTCACATTAAGAAAATACTACTCTGACCAAGTGGAATACACCGGGAATATACGAGTATGGTTCAAAAATGCCCATTACCAGTAATGTTATTCAAAATATTAGTAGACCTAAGTGAGATAAATCATGATTATCTCTACCAGGTATGACAAAGCCTTTAACAGAATTCAACAGTGTATTCCTAATTTTAAAAACTCTCAAGAAAATAGGAATGGATGGAAGTTCCTTCACACACTGACTCAAATCCACCTGATTCCCACAGCCAGCGCCCTACTTACTGGGGGGTACCAATCATAGGCATTCCCACTGAATCAGGAACAAGGAAAAGATGCCCACTGTCTCCACCACCAACAGACCATGTCCTAGACCAGGAAAGTAATCTGAGACACAAGAATTGAAAAGGAAACAGTAAGACTCTCTGCAGGTGGCATCACAGGACGCCTGGAAAACCCTAGACTCTGGGGCCTGCAGACACTGGTTTTGGGAACCAACGACAAAACAAACTCAAACAATAAAAAAAGTTCAGCAAGGTTAACATGAAAAATAAATAAATAAATGAAACCCAACAGTCTCCATGCACACAGAAAATCACCAACTGGAAGATACAATGTGAGGAAAAAATCCCATTGACCATATCAACAAAAAAGGTAAAATACTTAGAAAAGGAATTTAATACTAAGGTTCATATGAAAAAATAAACATGCCAGGGTAACTAGGCAAACACCGAAAGGTCTGAACATGGACTGTCAGGCCAGGGAAAGCACGCACTGCACACAAGCTCCAGACTCTTCTCAGCCAGCCCGTTTCAGGCTGTCGTGCGGGTACAGCAACTCTGAGGCTGTTCTGGGCACCCTGCAGCCCTGAGCAGGTAAGTGAATGTGCCCATGTTGTCTGGGCCAGGGTGGATATAAACACAGAACAGGTTAAGGCAAGAAAGCGCCCTGGGGTAAGGCTAAAGTCAGAGGCGTCAGTATCGAGGCATGAGTTCTAAGACATGTGCTCTCAGAGCCCTGTGGGGTCCACTGGCGCAGCAGCAGGACCACTCCCGCCACGCCAGGGGGATCAAGGCCTTGAGAAAAAAACGGCTGATTCCAACACAAGGGTAGCAAAGGGACAAGAACCCAGAATATTCTGTGATGCTGAAAGTTAGAAAGTGCTCAGAAGGCCACAGGAGCCAGTCTGAAGTGACTCCCACTGGCCAAATCTGAGACAACTTGAACATCAAAACAAGGACGCTGAAGTGCAAAGCACTGAAAGAGAAACCCACACAGGTTTCTGATAACTTGGCAAGAGGTGTGTGCAGGCTGTGGTGATGTCTGGGTCAGGAAGAGTCAGCCTTGGGCTAAGTCCAATCTGGATATTGGAGGATCCCTGTCACTGTGCCATAGGAGTGCCCCCTGCACACACACTGCACCCATCACATGGCTTGTGCTGACCTCTGTGATTCCCAGGAGTTCAGAGCACTGCTACGCGCCAGGCGGAGGTTGCCTATGTGCCTGGTCCAATAAAACCCCAGGCGTCGCATCTCTAACGAGCCCCCCTGGTGGACAACACCTCACGTAAGCTAGCCTAAGAGTTCCCGGGGAAGAAGCCTGTCCCATGAGACTTCACAGGGAAAGGCTACCAAGTCAGCAAAGTCAAAAGCACGCGGGGTGAAGGGACCCAGGCGTGAGCTTCCAGCCCTTTCTCATTAGAACACAAAAACTGCTCTGCATCCTCAGATCCAGGTAAAAACGTCACAATGTATAATAATTCATGTACTCTGTACACAGCTAAATGCTTATTTTGTTAGAGTTGAAAGAGATAGAACAAATGACCCACAGAATTTTCTATTCGTTCATGAAAAAAAGAATTCAGGTTCATGAGTACAGAACTGTCGAGTACGAGTAAAGGCCAGGGTGCCCACAGCAGCAGTGTCCGCTCTCTCAACAGGCATCACCGAGCACCTCCTGCACCAGACTCGGGGGGTGAGTTAGGAGACAGCTCCCTGCCCACAGAGAGCCTGCCAACCAGCACCAGAGACAGACAAGGATTCTCAAGGAGAATAACAGCCATGTGGTGACTACAGGGTGCGAGGTGTTAGAAATAGCTAGTGCCCACCAGGACACAGGAAGACGGCTCACAAGAACTGGAAACATAGGAAGTAATGTGGCAACTGTACTTGGTGATCACGATGAGTACACTGCACTGCGCCAGAGCAGAAATAAGACATGGCCAAGTCATGCACTGAAGAACGGAGTAGAGAATACCAAAAAATCGAAACAGTAAGTTTCAGAAGTATAGCTGTCTCAGCAAAACCCAGACCTGTGAGCTCTCAACCCATTATAACGTTCCCCAGAATGAATACTCACACAGCACTCTGTCCAGTAAATGTGCAGGAAGGGGAAGGTCAGCAGGGCTTTGTTCCCTTCTTTGGGCAGCAGCTCCTCTTTGAACTGAACAAAGTTAGACTCCAGGTGAATCATCTTTGGAGCCCGGCCATAGGACCTATCAACAATTGTGAACGAGTCAGAGAAACATGGGAGTGTTCAGCAGAAGAAAAAGGAGGAAAAGACAACAAGCGAATCACATCTATGCGTTCAGAAGTGCATAGGTGATATTAAACCTGAATTTTAACTATTATATGTTCCATTTGAAAAGATGCTATAAGTTACTTTAAACACAGTTCATGTGTCAAAGCTCTTCATAACTCCATTTGCAACAATACAGACTTCTGAGAAAAATGTCAGTTTACAGTCACCATAAAAGAAGCGGAGTGTTTCCCAAATGTCAAAAGTGCAGTTTGAAACTACCAAAGCTTTAAACTGCTCTAGTATTTTTGCAACAAACTGCATTATCCGAAAAAAGAGAACTGTCTGGTGAAAAAGAACAGGTTTCTGTTTGCACAGCATAAACAGTGGTAACCACCCATTCTTCAATTTTTTTTTAAAGACATCTCAAGAAAAATTTTTAAATAATTTTTTAAATTTGTTTTCGGCTGCGCGGGGTCTTTGCTGCTTTTCGTGGGCTTTCTCTGGTTGCAGCGAGTGGGGGCTACTCTTCGTCGCAGCCCTCAGGCTTTTCTCGCTGAAGGGCACGGGCTCCAGGCATGCAGGCTTCAGCAGCTGCAGTGCTATGGCTCACGGGCTCAGTTGTTCTGTGGCACACAGGGCCTTCTTGGAACAGGGATCAAACCCACATTGGAAGGCAGATTCTTACCCACGGCATCACCAGGGATGTCCCGTCCTCCAATTTTCTTCAATCCAAGAACAAAGATCCCACAAGCTACAAGCATCTAATCGATGGCTATCATAGAGTATGGACGCTGTTTAATTATACTTCTAAAAATAAATTAGACTACATACATCTCTTTTCCACACCTCTATTTTCCACCTCTAGTGAGTTGTATCTCTTTTAATTATCTACAGACGAATTTTATTCTTTTTGTCTAACCTAAGGAGTCTCCATGATGAATAAATTGAAAACAACCATACTGAATGTTATTATGCATTAACTTGTGGATTTTCTATTTCACGCTAGTTTTTTTCTGTCCTTGGTGAGATTAATCAAGTTTTCTTTTTCCTTCCTTGTTCTCTGTTAGCTTGAAAGTTTAATCTTCTATTTCTTTTGTTATTATTTACACTTTAATATTTAAATGCATAAACTTTAATTTCCCTTTCAAAAAGTACAGTTAAGTGACTATCGCTCCTTGAACAGGACAAAGACACTACAGTTTTCTTTCTGCTTTCTTCCACATTCTGAAATTTTAGATTTTTAATTTTTAAAAGCATTGACACCATAAAATAGTGAAATATTTGTTATGACTTGCTTTCAGGCAGCTGCTCCCTTCACTCTGTGAATTCAGGGTTCATGTTCCTGACACACGTGTTTGCCTTGATACACATTCCTTAATTACTTCAGAGACAGTAGTACAGCTTCTGATCATGCACATCTGAAGGTGTTCCTGTTGACAGCATGTTTCCAGCTATTTCCATGCTGTGGTGGCAGCGAATGTAAGATGGGAGCAGGGCTCTGGAAAGCCCGGTGTGGTGGTGTGCAGACACCCCAGGCCCAGCCGGTACCCTGTCTCTTCAAGGCTAGGGGGAGGCTGAGACTGTCTTCCCGCTGTGTGACTGTGAGTAATATACAACTCTAGAGTCAAGGTGCGGAGAAGGCAATGGCACCCCACTCCAGTGCTCTTGCCTGGAGAATCCCAGGGACGGGGGAGCCTGGTGGGCTGCTGTCTCTGGGGTCGCACAGAGTCGGACACGACTGAGGCGACTTGGCAGCGGCAGCAGAGTCAAGGTGGGGCTTCTCAAAACTCAACTCTCAGTCTCCTCAGAACTCAAGTCAAGGTGGGCCATCCCTTGTGGCTCAGCTGGTAAAGAATCTGCCTGCAATGCAGGAGACCCGGGTTTAATCCCTGGGTTGGGAAGATCCCCTGGAGAAGGGAAAGGCTACTCACTCCAGTATTCTGGCTTGGAGAATTCCATGGACTGTATGGGGTCGCAGAGTCTGACGTGACTAAGAGTCAAAGGATAGCCTTCAGGTCAAGGTACCCCTCTTAAACGCTCTATCTTAGGCTGCATTTTAATTGCTGTTAGAGACTGCAGACTCGGTTTTTCTTTTCTCCCTATTTCCTGATGTGGCTTTTTGCTTGCTTGGTTTTGTTTTCATTGTGCTTCACATCCAGCAGCCCCCGAAATCTCTGAACTCACTTCTGGGAAAACCTGGATACCAGTTCCTCAAGCAGGGCCCGTCTCTCCACCCGCTCCACAGTCACTTCTGAAATACCTACTACAGGGACATGGAAACCTATGGACTTAGCCTTCACGGCTCAGCTTTCCTCTCGGACCTCCATCTCTGGCTCTCAGCTCTCAACTCCGGAGTTCCCAAGTGCAATCTCCCAATTCATCATTGTTCTTCAGCTACATGGAAGTTCAGTGCATGAAGTCAAGTTTCTGCTTCAATTTTGTTTCCCAATATCTAATCAATTACATTTTTGCCAAAGTGAAATATACACACTTTAACATGTCAGACAGTACTAAAGACACACACACACACACAAACCCCTCTGCACTTGGTCTTGGTCTTGCCCTTTCCTCCCAAAGTCCTGGGCCCTGTCACCTGTTAGGGACTTGCCTGCTTCTCAGGGTGTCCCCTCTGCAGACACACAGAGGGCTTTCCCTCCCATTCCTTTGTCCATCCTTCTGCTCCCAGAAAGATATCCATGTCTCCCCTGCTGCCGCCTCCACCTTCTCTGTGCTTAAACATTTAGGCCTTTCTAGTACTCTAGCGAAGGTAGTTGGAGGAGGCAATGGCACCCCACTCCAGTACTCTTGCCTGGAAAATTCCATGGACAGAGGAGCCTGGTGGGTTACAGTCCATGGGGTCGCAAAGAGTCGGACACAACTGAGCAACTTCACTTTCACTTTTCACTTTCATGCATTGGAGAAGGAAATGGCAACCCATTCCAGCATTCTTGCCTGGAGAATCCCAGGGACGGGGGAGACTGGTGGGCTGCCGTCTCTGGGGTCGCACAGAGTCGGACACGACTGAAGCGACTCAGCAGCAGCAGTACTCTTCTCTCATTTAGTTTTCAAGAAGGTGAAGAAAAGAATATGCGTATTAAATCTATGCAGGGTCTCTATTCCATTTTTTTCTCATAGCCCATTTCTTATTTCTTTTATCTTTCTGAATGTTTGAATAATGTAAACTTGTTTGAAACCCTTTCTAGATCACTCCACATTTCTTCAAATATTATTAAATTCTTCCATTTGTTGAATTGTTTTCTCTCATTCATAGCACTGGGCCTCCTCAATAGTTGAGTAATTTTCCTGTAAGAGAATTCTCCCCGTTCTGAACATTCTTTATATTACATTTTGGTAAATAAATACATTTCCTTGTAACACTAAGGCACAAAGATTACACTAGATTCAACAGAGACCCTGGTAAAGTCATCCAGAATGTTAATTCTTCACATTAGGAGGGTGAAAACTGGTGGTCAGAAAGGAATAACATAGCAAGAAACAGAATTACATGAGCATGAATAACAATAGGAAATTTTTCATTCACCTTGGTTAAAATCAGACTGCCAGTATTAACAGGTATTAATAATATTAATATTATTAATAAACAGTGTTAACAATCCAAACATTTTCTACAAATAATATCTAATCTTACCAGAAGTTAGTTTTTCAGTGAAATAATTCAAACTCAGTTATTTCCTCAGAACAAGTCATTAGAGGAACAATTACAAACAACAGAGCCAATGGGAGGACTGGTCTGATGGCACTCCTAATTTTAAAGATCATCCTCTGTCCACTTTCTCATCCTTAAGAGAAGAGCCCGGGCACTCGGGTGACAAAGCCCTGGTTGAGACGCAGAGGCACCAGCTCTACTGAGGAACACAGGTGCACATCTCCGTAACAGAATGCCACCAGGAGTCAGACGCCACCTCTATTCAAGGGGCCTGCGGCTCCGAAGATGTGTCCCATTTCTATCATCCTAGGTCTTGTTCAGAAAACAAGCCTTAAAAAAAGGCTCACAGATTACGGGGCCCTCTTCTCAGTCTCCTTAGAACTCAGGCTCTCACTTTCACTGCTTCACTCACTCACACAAATGCCTACAAAACAAGGAGGAAGATGCCATACCTTCTCCATTCCATCGGTTCTCTTGGAAGCTGCTGGGAAAGTGTCGGGTAAATGGAGGTAAATAAATTCTGATCTCCAGCACCTACAACAGGAATGAACATGGCACTGTTGATAAATATCGGGAAAAAGGGCTCTAAAATGTATTAATTGGTATTTTTAGACAATTTAATAATTTAGCAAAATGACATCACAAAACAGGTTGTTTTGTATCTTTAAAGAAGTGGTCTCTATAAAAGCCAGCACTTGATCTAACTTCGCCCCCACCTGGCCTCCCTGAGGAGATAAATTCTCCCCAAGAGTAAGAGGAGGAGGAAGAGGTCTGACAGCTAAGGAGGGCGGAGCTGGACCAACCCCGCCCAGTGTTGGTGGAGTACCTGTGTCAGCTCCTACAGCCACTTCTTCAACTTGGACAAAACAGCCATGAAACTCCAGGCAGAAAAGGAAGCCAGGACATTTGGATGTGAGTTTCTTCACCGAATTCTAGCAGGAGCAGAGACACACAGGCTGCTCTCTGGTACCCAGAACACCAAACACACCTGCTCTCACTCGTTCTCATGGGAAGCCCTGGAGGCAGATCCGTCCACACACCGAGGACAGAGGGGCTGCAAGGGCCGCGTTCAGAGTACACAGCTTGCTGGTGGCAGAGACCAGTGAGGAACTCGGGAGTCTCTGCCTTCACAGCTCAGCTGTTAACTCGGCTCTTTCATCTCAGCCTTAACAGAACTGAAAAATCCACTTGGCTCTCCTAAAATGACAGTATAGCCACATCCTACTTCAGCCTAGAAAGAACCTTTCAATACCAATAGCTCAGTCTCACACTCAGGATCCTCTACCGTTAAGTGAAACCTTTTTCCAAGCTGCATTTATATTGATCTTAAAGAAATCACTGGGAAGTGATGTGGGCCACTGACATACTTATTTTGCCACCACAAGCCTAAAAGAAAAAGAAAACGAAAACAAAACAAAACGGGGCCTTTCCCAAACCACATAACAACATCAAGTCACTACAGAGAGGAGTGATGTTTCTGGGCAACTGAGCGGATCCTCAGAGAGGCAGTGAGGCATGGGGACTGGACACAGATATTGGAAGGTTCACCACCTGGGTCCCTTCTGAGCTCCACCACCTGCTAGCTGAATTAGCTTGGGAAGACCATGTATCCTTTCTGTGCCTCAGGGACCATCTGTGAAATGGGAAAATAAGAATAGCTTCCAACAGGGTTATTGTGAGACTGAGTCAACACAATAACCTTGAACAAGGCCCAATACAGAATAAATCGTTAATAAGGGTTACTACTAATAATTTATTGTTACCATAAAAACAGCTTTTAGGTTTTAACTCATCAGTTTTTATTGCATTCATGTCTTTGGTAATTGTCTTAAAAATCATTAAAGTAAGAAAAACTTTAGTTAGCTTCTAATTTCTTATCTTTGAGTGCCAACTCCTGCTGCCTCTTGATAAGGTTCTAGAATTAACATTTTAAAAAAAATCACTACTCTCTGCTAAAAAGAAATTAGGACAACCACAGGGAAGCTTTCTTCTCTTTCACTTGGTTTTTTATATACATGCTCCTTGCAATAAAGTCTCACATAAAGGTATAAGTAACCTCTGCAACAGGGTAAACAAATGAAGAGCCTCCTACACATCCCCTTCTCAGGTGTCTCCCACAGGAAATCTTGTTCTACAATATAAAACTTGTCCAACTGGAGGCTGTAAAGTAACAATTTTTCTTACATTCAATCATGAAATAAATCTTTAATCTGTGTCCTAAATTTAATTTTAAAAGATTACAGGTCAATTAACACATCTGTCAAGGGCAGAGATATCATCTGATAATAACTGGGCACTGAACATGTGACCATCTGACCTCAGCCCCTGTTAAGGAGCTGACCTGTGTCCTAGCAAAATCCATACACTGAAACCCCAAGGCCTCAGCACCTCTGTTATGTGACTGTATCTGAAAGAGGTGATTAGGTGAGAACAAGGGTTTTTGAATGGGCCCTGATTAAATCCCTTCAGAAAGAAAGTGAAGTTGCTCAGTCATGTCTGACTCTTGGCAACCCCATGGACTGTAGCCTACCAGGCTCCTCCATTCATGGAATTTTCCAGGCAAGAATACTGGAATGGGTTGCCATTTCCTTCTCCAGGGCATCTTCCCGACCCAGGGATCGAACCCGGGTCTCCCACATTGCAGCCAGACACTTTACCATCTGAGCCACCAGGGAAGTTGATTAAATCCCTCAGGGATCCTTACAAGAGAAGATGTGGACACACGGTCACCGGGGCGAGAAAGACCACGTGTGGACGCAGCAAGAAGACATGGCCCCCGACAGGCCCCCAAGGGAGGCCTCACGGCCAGCCCTGCCGACACCCTGACCTCACCTCCAGCCTCCAGACAGTGAGGAAATAAAAGCTCTGCTGTTCAGCTCCCCCACCCCCAGCCTGGAGGGTTACCCCGAGCACCCGAGCAAACTGACACAGCACCCTGCTTTTCATTCCCACCCACTGAAACCCTGTGTTGACTGAATGTGAAGAAAAGCCACCATGATTTTCTCAGAATACATGGCTATTATTAATGATAATACTCACAAGTTTTTATACTGTGTATTATGGAAAACAGAGGGAAGTATCTTTGAAGAGCCATAAAAGACAGACAGGAAAAAGCTTATATGTAAAACCTCAGAAGAATAAAATCTCCATTCACTTGACAGGTAATTAAATTAACAATGTGTATTAACACTTTGTAATGCCCCCAAACAGCCCCACCAGTTAGTAGAAAAGCCACTGGAGAGCTGAGGTCTGAACTGTAGGAGCAACTCTGTTTTGATCCCATGAGCCGCACAGGGGCATGAGAACAACAGGGGCTCAGCTGTTAGAATACAGCTACTAGAAGCAAAAGCGAGGCTTAAGACGACGTGTTGCGAGAACTTTGTTCAGAAAACTGCTGTGCTTATTTTTCTTTCTCAAGAGGGCTACTAAGATTCACTCGGACTTCCCTGGTGGCCCAGTAGTTAAGAATCCGCTTCCAGGAGACGCAGGTGTGATCCCTGGTTATGGAACTATGATCCCACACACATGCTGCGAGGCAACTAAGCCCCATGTTCCACAACAGGAGATGTCTGAGAAAAAGGCAGGCAGAGCCCTGGGTTTCTGACTACCTACGCCTCTCTTATGTCTGCCTTTTGTGATCAGACTCTGGTCCACACACTCATATCTGAGGCAGACCTTCACTATTTTCTGAGTTAGGACTGCATTCTCTGAGATTTTTAGAAGCATATATTTATGTATTAATCACACAATTTTAAACTTTTTATTTTAAAAGCAGGTAAGAACTAATTAAACATGGCCAGTGTGTGTGTGTGGGGGGGGAGTGGTTAAAAAAGATGATTTCAGTGACTTAAGTATATATGGGTCACATTTCAATAAACTCAGCTGAACATTTTCTTAAAATTTTAAAAACAGAAGGACTTGAGAAATCAATTATAAAATANTGTGGGGGGGGGAGTGGTTAAAAAAGATGATTTCAGTGACTTAAGTATATATGGGTCACATTTCAATAAACTCAGCTGAACATTTTCTTAAAATTTTAAAAACAGAAGGACTTGAGAAATCAATTATAAAATAGTTGACTTTTACCAACATTGAGAAGACACTGACACACATCCAACATAATATAAGTAAATATAGACAAAGATGTGTCATTTAGATTTTCACATGCTAGCAAGGTAATGCTCAAAATCCTTCAAGCTAGGCTTCAACAGTACCAGATGTACAAGCTGGATTTAGAAAAGGCAGAGGAACCAGAGATCCAGTTGCCAACATTCACTGGATCACAGAAAAAGCAACGGAAAAAGAAAAAACAAGAGAATCCCAAAAACGTATCTACTTCTGCTTCACTGACTAAGCTAAAGCCTTTCTGACTGTGTGGATCACAACAAACTGTGGAAAAGTCTTAAAGAGATAGGAATACCAAATAGGAGACTTACCTGTCTCCTGAGAAACATGTATACAGGACAAGAAGCAACAAGGAGAACCAGACATGGAACAATGAACAGGTTCAAAACTGGGAAAGGAGCACGTCAAGGCTGTATACTGTCATCCTGTTTATTTAATTTATATGCAGAGTACATCATGCGAAATGCCAGTCTGGATGAAGCATTAGCTGGAGTCAAAACTGGGAAAGGAGTACAACAGGGAGAAATATCAACAACCTCAGGTATGCGGATGATACCGCTATAATGGCAGAAAGTGAAGAACTGAAGAGCCTCTTGATGAAGGTGAAAGAGGACAGGGAAAATACTGGCTTAAAGCTCAACATTAAAAAAACTAAGATCATGGCATCCAGTCCCATCACTTCATGGCAAACACATGAGGAAAAAGTGACAACAGCGGCAGCTTTTCTCTTTTGGGCTCCAGAATCAGTGTGGACAGTGACTGCAGCCATGAAATCAAAAGACACCTGCTGCCTGGAAGAAAAGTGAGAGTGAAAGTCGCTCAGCGGCGTCCGACTCTTTGTGACCCCATGGACTACACAGTCCATGGAAGTCTCCAGGCAAGAATACTCAAGTGGGTAACCTTTCCCTTCTCCAGGGGCTCTTCCCAACCCAGAGATCGAACCCAGGTCTCCCACATCGCAGGCCGATTCTTTACCAGCTGAGCCACAAGGGAAGCCCAAGAATATGTGAGTGGATACTGGAAGAAAAGCTATGACAAGCCTAGACAGTGCATTAAAAGCAGAGATATCACTTTGCCGATAAAGGTCTGTGTAGTCAAAGCTAATCTTTCCAATAGTCATGTAGAGATGTGGGAGGTGAACCATAAAGAAGGTTGAGTGCTGAAGAATTGATGCTTTCGAACTGTGATGCCGGAGAAGACTTCTGAGAGTCCCCTGGACTCTCCCGGACAGCAAGAAGATCAAATCGGTCAATTCTAAAGGAAATCAATCCTGAATATTCGCTGGAAGGACTGGTGCTGGAGCTGAAGATCTAATACTTTGGCCACCTGATGCAAAGAGCCGACTCACTAGAAAAGACCCTGACGCTGGGAAATATTGAGGGCAGAAGAAGAAGGGAAGCAGAGGATGATGGTTGGATGGCATCACTGACTCAATGGACATGAGTTTGAGCAAGCTCTGGGAGATGGTGAAGGACAGGCAAGCCTGGTGTCCCTGGGGTCGCAAAGAGTCGTAAACAACCTAGCAAGTGAACAACAAAAAGAGACAGTAAGAAAGTGGCTATTTTTGAAACAATTCTAATTTTCAAAGAAGTCAATTTTAACTAAAAATAGAAACCTGCAGCCCAGGCAGTCTTTTAGACCCAACACACCATCACTAAGATCAGAGTCTAAGCAGTGCCGAGTAACACGTCCAGACCAAGCCCAGGAGGGCGAAGCAGACCCACCCAGCCGCACTCAGGGCCACTCACAGCTGAGGTCAGTCGCACAGCATCGGCTTCACCCTCCATCAACACAAACAGCAACGGAAACTTTCACTTTCAATCATTTTCCTGCACAAAACTTTTATTTTAGGATCCACTAGAACCGCTTACTCCTTGGAAGGAAAGTTACTACCAACCTAGATAGCATATTCAAAAGCAGAGACATTACTTTNATAAACAGCAATGGAAACTTTCACTTTCAATCATTTCTCTGCACAAAACTTTTATTTTAGGATCCACTAGAACCACTTACTCCTTGGAAGGAAAGTTATTACCAACCTGGATAGCATATTCAGAAGCAGAGACATTACTTTGCCAACTAAGGTCCGTCTAGTCAAGGCTATGGTTTTCCCTGTGGTCATGTATGGATGTGAGAGTTGGACTGTGAAGAAGGCTGAGCGTCGAAGAATTGATGCTTCTGAACTGTGGTGTTGGAGAAGACTCTTGAGAGTCCCTTGGACTGCAAGGAGATCCAGCCAGTCCATTCTGAAGGAGATCAACCCTGGGATTTCTTTGGAAGGAATGATGCTAAGGCTGAAACTCCAGTACTTTGGCCACCTCATGTGAAGAGTTGACTCACTGGAAAAGACTCTGATGCTGGGAGGGATTGGGGGCAGGAGGAGAAGGGGACGACTGAGGATGAGATGGATGGATGGCATCATGGACTCGATGGACGTGAGTCTGAGTGAACTCCGAGAGATGGTGATGAACAGGGAGGCCTGGCGTGCTGTGATTCATGGGGTCACAAAGAGTCGGACACGATTGAGCGACTGAACTGAACTGAGAACTGTAATATCACAAGGTTATTTAGTGTCAAAGCATTTTAAAATCCTGATCTTCAGTTAACAGTCAACTGCGACCAGAACAAAATCAGTCTTATGCTGATACTTAAAGAGCAGAGGCTGAGTCCAGGGTCCTGTTGTGTGTGAAAGAGCCTCCAGCAGAGGAAAGGCACATGAAGCTCAGCCCTGTGGGAATCAACATCCAACCAAGCCGTGTGAACTGGCTCCGTCTGGGGTGGAGGTTAGAGAGAGATCCCCATCTGCATCTCAGCAACGCTGGGTATCTAGACTAGGCTCACATAAAGGCACCTATTCTCTTAATTGAGAAGAAAATATTTGTATCTCTGTTCAAAAAGCTATACGTTTGTTGTTGCTAATGTAGCTGCAATATTTATGGTTATCCACTCCAGTGTTCTTGCCTGGAGAATCCCAGGGACGGGGAAGCCTGGTGGGCTGCCATCTATGAGGTCACACAGAGTCGGACATGACTGAAGTGACTTAGCAGCAGCAGCATATGCAGTATTTATGTATATGTACTATTTATGTAATCATTTTTTTTAATTTTAAGATTTGATGATGACATACGACTGCATTTAGCACTAAACCATCTACAGAAAGGGTAGCGTAAATGAACAAATGTGGTGCGAGTGCTCCAAAGCTACCAATCATGCCTCGGGGGGAACAAAAGGTTACACAGAAAAGTCACCTATTTTGGGGGAAGAACACAGGGCTTTCATACTTATAGAATCAGATATGTGTCAAGGGCATTCAGAAATTGACAGAATCGTCCTGTTCCCCTGGGCCTGTGAACATGTTACATTACACAGTAAGGAAGAATCAAGGTTGCAGATAGATTAAAGCTGCTAGTCAGCTGACCTTAAAGAGATGATCCTGGCTTATCCGGACAGGCCCACTGTGCTCCCAAGGGTCCTTACATGGGGAAGAGCCACAACCAGAGAGATGATGTCACGAGAAAGACCGAACTGGGGCCCAGAGAGAAGTCAAGGGAGCGGGCGCCTCCAGCTGCTGGAAAGGGGATTCTCCCCTGGAGCCGTCAAGGAGCAGCCCTACCCATGTCTCAGTCCAGAGAGAACCATGTCAGACTTCTGAATTCCATGACTCTGAGAAAATACCTCTGTGTTACTTTTAGGCACAAAGTCTAGGTAATTTGTTACAGCAGTCACAAGAAACTGACACAACCGTGAAAAGTGAAGTCCTGGGACTGATTTAAAACAAAGAAAAGCATTTGATTTGCCACTCCCCCGTCCCCAACCCCCCCAATCTATGTACTATCCCGATCTGATGATCCGGGAGGACTTGCTGTTAGCACAGGAGGGTTTGGTCCCAGGTGAGAACTAGCTGACTGAAGTCAGAGGGACCACTCGTTTACTGCGCAGTTGCTCATGCACTGTAAGCACGCTGCTCAGTCACCCGGAGTCCTCCCAGCAGCCCGAGGGCCACCCCGCACAGGCAAGCCCGGGCGCCCATGGCCCCCGCCAAGGTGAGTCAAGCAGCTCGTCAGAGTAAAGCTGCCCACTCTGGACTCAACATTAGGCACTGCTGCTGCAAGACGCTTCTCTCGTTTTATTGTTTCTTGGGCTTCCTGGGTGGTTCACTGGCTGCAATGCAGGAGATGTGGGCTTGATCCCTGGGTTGGGAGGATCCCCTGGGGAAGGAAACGGCAACCCACTCCAGTGCTCTTAAATCACAACCCGGCCCATCCTGCCATCTCAGCACTGGCTTTCCTGACAGGCCTGGTCACCAGCTTCCGCAGCCTGCTAGTAACAGACACCTGCTCGCTCTCCCCGTGCAGCTTCCCTTGCTCCTACACCCAGTTACGCAGCCAGCACCACCCCGCCCGCAGGTGTGGCCAAAGGGACGAAGTGCAGCCGAGTTCCAGGCTGGGAGTTTGCAGAAAAGAAACTACAGCCGACGCAGAGGCCGCACAAGACAGAAAGTCCCAAAGTCCCCTTTTTTAAAGAAGACAAGATAGTAATGACCTTTTCTAGCACTCAGAGACCACATTAGATCCAAAACCCAGGAATTTACCAGAAATAGAAAGACTGGATAAGTGCGTCTATATATAAGAAGACCGAAGAATCAGCCTTTGAAAGCCTACGTATTTTTAAAATACAGGGAATGCAGTCAAGCTGCAGCCGTTTGAATCACGGTATTTGCGATTCAAGAGGACATCTTGCTCGCTCCAGGCACACCTGGACCAGAGGCTTCTCCCAAACCGCTCTTTCCCTGGATTTCCCTCACCTCCTCAAAAGTCCGTTCAAAGATCACTCACTTTCTCAATGGGGTCTCACTATCATTTTCAAAAGCAGCACCGTTTTGAAGGGGGATTTAAACTAGCAAAACTGTGCTTACCACAGCCCAGCAATCCTCACAGTGACAGACCCCAACAGATACTCTGGGAAAATACATTTGACTGCAAGACTGTGTCAAACAGCAAAAGATGAAACCATTCAAATCCCACTGATGGGGGGCCAGAGTAAACTATGGCATGTCGACATAACAGGGCTCTCAAGACTGTAAACAGGAGGGTAACCATCTCTACACTCTGTTCTCCCAGAAATCTTGGGGGAAAGCAAAGTTGGGAATGTGTGTGCAGTCTGTGATCTCTTATCTAAGAAAGGGAAATATTAATACAACATGTATGACTATTTCCTACAGAAGGAGACGCTCCAGGTCAGGGAGGGACAAGGCAGAGAGGAAGGGCTACACACTACATTGTTGCACTGCTGGTGGCAGTCACAGGGCTGTCAGAGGCTGTGTGAGGTGGGCTGAGGAGGGCCCGGGACCCACAGCACCAGGATCACCTGGGCATCTGTGAGAGGTCCTCGCTCCCAGTCCCCACCCCATCCTGCTCCATCAGAAACTCTGGCCTCCCACGAGCACTCCACGGGACTCTGATCCAGTCTGAGGACCTTGTTCTATCATCCCCAAGCATGCCTGAAACTGGAAGAAAAAATACACGAGAGAGAGAGAGCAGGGAGAAAGCACACACAGAGGACAGAGCAGTTAAATCAAGTCCTAAAGTCCTGAGTTTGAACTGAAAAGATCAAAGTGAATTTAGAGCCCAGCTCTTTCCCCTATAAAGGCCCAGCAGCACCTAGAAGCCCAAGCACACAGACTGGGGTCTCCAAATACCATCTCCCGCCAGAAGGAATCGGGGCTCCCTGAAGAAGGGCTGATTCCAGGGCCAGAGCAGGAAATGCACAAAGTGAGTCTGGAACATCATGTCACACCAGAGAGCAAAGAAACTAAAGATTCCTCCAACAAGGATTCCTACAGCTCAGAAGCCAGCTGGCAGACAGACACAGGGCACACCCTAGACTCTCCAACAAGCGATAAGGAGCCACAGAGGGTGGAAGGGGGACGAAGATTTCAAGACAGAATGAAAACATCAATCTAAAAACCTACCAACACTAAATAATTTAAAGAATTTTTTTTAAAGACATTTCAGACACACTGGAAATGTAAACACTCAATATTTGATACTAAGGAATTGTATTTTTAGACGTGATAAAGATTTTCAGTCATATTTTTTAAAGTCCTTCTCCTTCAGGGCTACAGGCTGTCTTAGCTCAGGCTGCCACGACAGAACACCCCAGATGGAGTGGCTTAAACAATACATACACCTGTTTCCCTCCTTCTGGAGGCTGAAGACCAAGGTGCCTCCTTGTGGCTTCCCAGTGAGGGCTCCCCCCTTGCTGACTTGCTCTCCCAGCCTCTCCTCCTCTTATGAGGCTGATGACCCCCACCATGAGGTCCCCACCCTCGTGATCCAAGCCAATCCTAATTATCTCCCAGAAGGTCCCATCTGCAAATACGACATCAGTGGTCTGGGCCTCAATGTAGGAATTTGGGTGGGGCATACAAATATTCAGTCCACAACACATACACTTACCGATAAATGTGTGATGCGAAGGTTTGCTTCAAAATAACAACAGGACTGGAAGGAATGGGCGGGGGTATAAAGAAGCAAGATTGACCACTTAGTTGTTGAAACTGAGTGACAGGCTTGGAGGAGTTCTTCANATAAATGTGTGATGCGAAGGTTTGCTTCAAAATAACAACAGGACTGGAAGGAATGGGCGGGGGTATAAAGAAGCAAGATTGACCACTTAGTTGTTGAAACTGAGTGACAGGCTTGGAGGAGTTCTTCACACTATTTTTTTTTAATACAAGTTTTCAAGCTTCTATAATAAAACGTTTGAGATGTTAACAATTCTCCTATTTCTCTTACCTTTTTCTCCTTCTCCTTTCTTGCTAGCATGCATCACCTATTACATGATATAATGCACCCTGTATGCACACAATCTATGCTCTCGCTGGAACGTAAGCTCTAAGCCGGCCAGGAAGAGATGCTGAGGACAGGCTCTGATGGTGAATCCAGGGCCTAGTTCTACACCAAACAACACAGGGCCCCCAAAGGCCAGGACATCCTACAGCAGATGGAGTGACGGCGCTGGCTGTCAGGTCCTCAGAAGATGAATTTAATTTTAGAATCAGTAAGATTACACTAAAAACTGCCAGTACAGNTGGACAGAGGGAGGAGGAGGTCAAAGTTCTTCCAAACTCTACCAGCTCCCTGGTGGTAAGTGGGCTATTTTTCCCCTAAGCAGACCTAGCGGAGGTTTTATTTTTCACGTGGGAATTTAGAAAACGCTTGAATTTAGCACACATTCTGGTTTAGTGATCCCTTTTAATACTGGTGAAAATGATGCTGCTATTCCTATTAATTGACGTCCGCTGAGTGTTTTTGTTTTTTCCCTGGATCCTTTTCTCCTGAGATAGCATTTGCTTTTTCAAAGGTTGCTGGAACTGGAGCCCAAACAGTGTTTCCTGGTAGCCCATTACGCCATCTCCAGGCTGCAGAAAACCTGATCAATTATGTATTGGGATATTGCAGATGCTTCGTCTAAAGGGAGGCCTCACAGAGTTTGCTCTGCCCCACCACTCAGGCCCGCACCACAGACGGCTGCACCAAAACCAAAGGCCAGGCAGCAGCTGCTCACAGCAGGTTTATTCCTAGTAGCTGCAAACTGGAAACCACCCAGATGTCCTTTGATGGGTGACTAGTCTGACAATTGGCACCGCAGAAGACTATGCAGCAGAAAGACTAAAATGTTGATATACACAACCACCTGGATGGGTCTTGACAGAACTATGCTAAATGAAAGAACTCCAGTCCCCAAAGGCTATATATCATTGAATTCCATTTCTCAAACACTCTTGAAAGTGACAAAGTTATAGACACGGAGAACAGTTTAGTGGCTGCTGAGGGTTAAGGAGGGGTGGGGTAGGGAGGGAGTGGATGTGGCTACAGAAGGGCGGGAGGGGCCCTGTGGGCACCAATGTTCTGTGTCTGGACAGCACTGGTATCAGCTCCCTGCTGTGATGCTGTGCTAGAGTTTTACAAGACACCACCATTGGCGGAAACTCGGGAAAGTTTACCCAGTCCAGGCTTACACTACATACCCCTCAACAAGCCAGTAAATCGAGAGACCAGCAGAAAGCCAGCAGACCGAGGACAGGACGGACTAGTGTCCCAAAGAGCCATCTTGCCCAGCTTTATCTTTTTTTTTTAATATTTACTTATTTATTTGACTGTGCCAGGTCTTAGTTCAGAGAAGGCAATGGCACCCCACTCTAGTGCTCTTGCCTGGAAAATCCATGGACAGAGGAGCCTGGTAGGCTGCAGTCCATGGGGTCGCTAAGAGTCGGGCACGACTGAGTGACTTCCCTTTCACTTTTCACTTTCATGCATTGGAGAAGGAAATCGCAACCCACTCCAGTGTTCTTGCCTGGAGAATCCCAGGGGTGGGGAAGTCTGGTGGGCTGCCGTCTATGGGGTCGCACAGAGTTGGACACGACTGAAGCGACTTAGCAGCAGGTCTTAGTTGGGGCACTCGGGATCTTTGATTGTAGTTTCAGCATGTAGGATCTAGTTTCCTGACCAGGGACTGAACCCGTTCCCCCCCGCCCCCCTCCCCACCGTGGCATTTGGAGCATGGAG
>SJYW01032638.1:0-21594 GCA_006410735.1 Raphicerus campestris | reverse complement strand
GCTATGGCCTGTAGCCCACAAAATTCCTCTGTCCATGGAATTTTCCAGGCAAGAATACTGGCATGGGTTGCCCATTTCCTTCTCCAGGGGATCTTCCCATCCCAGGGATCGAACCTGCATCTCCTGCATTGGGAGGCAGGTTCTTTACTGTCTGAGCCAAGTTCCCCAGAGCACCTTTTAAAGTATCAGCTCTAGGGACTTCTGGTCTAGTAGCTAAGACTCCAAACTGCCAGGGCAGGGGGTCCAGGTTCAACCCCTGGGCAGGGAACTGGACCCCACAGGTCACAACTAAGAGTTTGTATGCTGCAACTAAGACCCAGTAGAGCAAAATAAATAAATACAAATATTTTAAAATTCCTGCCTTCCCTAAATTCATAGGCAGCATCTGCAATCGTGGTCTCTGCTCAGAGCCATAGGCGAGCAGTGTTCCTTTCAAGGGACACCCAACTTAGGAGGTTTGACCACAGGTGATGAATTTGGAAGGGGTTTTCATGTTGGGCTTCCTCTTATTGAATTTAAATCCAAGGTGGCAGCATTTTCTAAGGACATGGGAACTAAGACCTGTTTACCATGATTCAAGGGGAATTGCTTTGTGCTGAAAAGAACAGATGGGAGCCGTTAAGGATGTGGTCGTTGCAGCATGAACTGCATAGAGTTCCTCCCGTGGTGTGAGCGATGCCTTCTGTCCTGCTGGTGAATGGACGGGACGCAGTAGGGGAGAAGGCTGGCTGGCGGGGAGCCTGACCGGCTCGATCAGCACAGGGTGGAAGGGCTGCGGTTTCACCCTGCTCTGGGGTGTTTATTAACCACAGAATGTCAGAACTGAAAGGGACTTAGAGAGCCTGTCTGTCATCTCCTCTGATGCACTGAGAAAGTGCCCACTCTATCCGAGATGTGGCAGTCATTGCATGCTGGCCACTGGTCCAGGCACACAATTGGCTTCCCCAGTCCCCCCAGTAGTAGGCTGTTATGAACATTCATGACAATTAACACTACAACTATTTTATAGTCCATTATTATAAGCAAGACATTGAATATACAATAAACTGACATATACAGAATGCTACAGTGTTATTGATACAGCTGTAAATAAGAATCATTTCAGTGTGATTAATGACTGGATGGCCATCCCTGCTGCTCCGTGTTATACACAATGCAGTGAGCTGGTAGCGTCAGTGCCCTGCCCAGCGTCACACAGTCAGTTCCGCGAGGTCAGGATCTGGAGTCTCTAGGGGGGAGGCGCCCATGACTGCGTGCGCCCACCTTTCCTCCCATGTCTCAGCTACTTCCTGTCCCTGTGGCCACGGTAGCCTCTGACCTCCTTCCGCCTAGTCCCCCGTGTGTCCTGTGAGGCAGGAAGGCTGTCTCGGGCACCTTGGGCTGGGGTTCGGGGGGCTGGAGCTTGGAGAGTGGAGAGTGGGTACTAATGTGCAGAGATGGTTCAGACTGGACTCCTCAGGGACTGGGCCTTTGTAAGGAGTGTGGGGCCAGCGAGGCTAAAGGAGCCGGGATTCTGGGCACGTTCCCTGGGCAGCTGGAGGTGGTGGTGGTGGCATCTTTCATTAAAACTGGAGATGACGGAGGACGAGCAGGCCAGCGGGGCAGGGGGCGGGGCGCCCAGCGCTGGCTGTACTGAATGTGGGAAGCCTGTGGAGGGGTGCTCTGGCTCTCAGCTGTGCAGATTGCAGGCCCAGCAAGCCGTGCTGACTGACCACCTACTGTATCCTGATTACCTTAGGCAGGCTGCCTTGTTCCACCGCGGCTGAGGCCCCTGGAGGCTTGAAGGACTGGCCCACTCTTGGCTCACCCCCAGGTCACTCAGCACCCTCAGGGGCTACACCCCTTCCCCCGTGCCACCTGCCATCAGTCATACACACAGATAACAGGGCTGATGCCCTCAAGCCCAGATGACCCCATCCCTGCAGCTGCTCTGTGGCGCCAGCTCCTCCCCAGGTACAGTCCACGCCCCTGCGCTTGGCCCAGCTCCACGGCCAGCTCACAGCTCCACCCCATGGGTGCTCCCCAGCCTGCAGGACCGTGCTGTGCCCTCTGTCATTAACTCGCTCGAGACTTTGTTTCCCCCTTCCTGCCTGTTCTGCAGGACCCTTCCTTGTCACTTTGCTCTGGGAAGCCTCCTTGCCCCTTTTCTCTGGGGTTGGGCATGACTCTGCCTTCCCAGACCACCTGCACTCGCCACACCTGTCCATCAGCTGTCCCCACCCTGCTAGTGCTGGCAGAGAGTGGTACCCAGTGATGGCTTTACAGGGAAACAGGATTACACAAGTTCAAGCCAGGTTCGGAATCCAAGCCCTGTGAAATCCCAAGTTCCTGAGCCCTTTCGACTCTCCCCAGATGCTTCCCAGTTGGGAATTATTCCAAGTAGGCAGAAGAGATACGGTAGATTATAAAAGGGGATGTGTCCCTAGGTGCGACGCTTTGAAATTGTAGGTAAAGAAGCTATGTTTGCACAACAGGAGCCCTGCCTGCTGGAGTGGCTGCAGCTGCGGCGGGGGTGGGGGTGGGGGTCCAATGTGCAGAGGACATTCAGATGGACCAGGTCAGAAAAAACAGGAGACGCCAGGCAGAGGATGCATGCCCCACAGGCGGTGGGGAAACACCATGAGGTCTTTGATCAGGGAAGAGGCATAGTGAAAGTTGCTTTCAAGAGAATTAATTTGGGAGTGGATCAAAGAGTGACTTAAAATAAGAGACAGAAAACTTACCTAGGAAGCCCAGGGGAATTGATGAGACCTGTTAACTGCCTCCTTCCTCTGTACAAGGATGGAGCAGGTAGCCTGGCTCCGTCACTTTCTGGGGTGTGTGAATGAAAGCCTAACAACTTCAGTTTCCTCGTCTGTAAAATAGCAATGATCCCAGTGGTGCCTGACTCACAGGGTTGTTGTGAGACTTCGGTAAGATCACAGGTGTAGAGGGCACAGCCGGGTGCCTGGCTGGCCCACAGTTCCTCTCCCAGGAGGAGCAGGAGGGTGGGAGTCCAGTGCAAACTCAGGCTGGAGGAGCGAGACAGGAAACCCTGGGAGAGGGAAAGTGAAACTTGATGGCCTGGTGAGTGAAAGGCGTTGAGAAAGTCAAAAGTGAAATAAAGGGCCTGTTAGCACGTCTGAGCTGAAAACGCTCACCCTTTGCGGTCCCCCGCACTCTCCTGAGTGTCAGCAGGATGTCAGCGGAAACTGCCCTCGTATTGTTAAAAGGTGTTGGGGTTTGTAACTTTTTTTGGTAGTTGTTTGTTTTGCTTTCCACTTGAAATAAGGAGTTTTCTCTTCACGAAGATCCTTTTATTCTAAATCAGACGCTGAACAGAGGTGTCACTACCGCAGGGGCCGGAAACAGATACCACACTCAGCTGGGTCTGCAGGCGCTACTGGTTTCACCCACTGGGGAAGCCGCCAGCCTGCCACAGCCAGGACTGGCGCCCGCAGCACAGCCTCCCCGAAACTCCCGGGAAACTCACAGGGCCCCGGGCAGGAAGAGGCTGACGTCAGCCCGGGCCGCGGGGATTTCAAGCAAAACTTGTAAAAACGGCTCCTCTGCCCTTTAACTATGTCACAGTCTTTCTCTGAGGAGATGGACCGATTCACTCCAAGGCCTTCATTTCATGAGACTATGTGTATACAGTTATACACACATATATGTACACATTGTATACATGCGTAATAAGATCATGGTCCCATCACTCCATGGGAAATAGATGGAGAAACAGTGGAAACAGTGTCAGACTTTATTTTGGGGGCTCCAAAATCACTGCAGATGGTGACTGCAGCCATGAAATTAAAAGACGCTTACTCCTTGGAAGAAAAGTTATGACCAACCTAGACAGCATATTGAAAAGCAGAGACATTACTTTGCCAACAAAGGTCCATCCAGTCAAGGCTATAGTTTTTCCAGTGGTCATGTATGGATGTGAGAATTAGACTGTGAAGAAAGCTGAGTGCTGAAGAATTGATGCTTTTGAACTGTGGTGCTGGAGAAGACTCTTGAGAGTCCCTTGGACTACAAGGAGATCCAACCAGTCCATCTTAAAGGAGACCAGTCCTGGGTGTTCATTGGAAGGACTGATGCTGAGGCTGAAACTCCAATACTTTGGCCACCTCATGAGAATTTACTCATTGGAAAAGACTCTGATGCTGGGAGGGATTGGGGGCAGGAGGAGAAGGGGACGACAGAGGATGAGATGGCTGGATGGCATCACCGACTCTGTGCACATGAGTCTGGGTGAACCTCAGGAGTTTGGGGAACTTAGGGAGGCCTGGCGTACTGCGATTCATGGGGTCGCAGAGTCAGACAGGACTGAGTGAATGAACTGAACTGAACTGAAATATACACACTGTATACATGTGTATAGTTATACACACATATATACACATTGTACATGTATACAGTGCACACACATGTACCTGTATATATCATGTGTGTATGTATATACATATAGTGTATATATGCATATTTGTGTATATATATGTATACACATGGGCTTTCCTGGTGGCTCAGTGGTAAAGACTCTGCCTGCCAATGCAGGAGATACGGAATTAATCCCTGGGTCAGGAAGATCCCCTGGAGAAGAAAATAGCAACCCATTCCAGGACTCTTGCCTGGAGAATTCTATAGACAGAGGAGCCTGGGGGGCTGCAGTCCATGGGGTTGCAGAGCTGGTCACAACTTAGCGACTAAACAAACATATATAGAGAGACACATATATGTACATAAACACACACATACACGTATATATCCACAGTAAATATATGTATGTGTATACATATATACACTATATATAGCATGTGTATCAAACCTGTATATATCAGGTTGGCCAAAAATTTCATTCAGGTTTTCCTGAAAGATGTTACAGAAAAATGCAAACTTTTTTACGAACCCAATATATATATGTGTGTGTGTGTGTGTGTGTGTGTGTGTGTGTGTGTGTGTATACACATATATAGTTTAAAAAAACACTCTTCCTTTTAAATACCTAGCATAACCAGACTGACTGGGTTCCCTTCATCGCTTTCTCGGAGAGGCAGGTCCCTCCTGGGTGATTGAAATTGGAAAGTGGCTTACACACTGGTGAGGAGGTGCCGTCTGTCAGCTCTGCATGTTAATGGTGTGTCTACAACACCCGTGGGCTGTGGGAGCCATCTGTTTCTCCTTTAAGGAAAGTAACTGCTCCCACCAAAAATGTTCCTATTTTCTTGCTCAGGGAGTTTCTTCTGCAAAGGAAAGCTTCTGCACATTTTCTCACTATGCTGTTCTAAATTCAAAATCTACGGTGTTTGATTTCAGTAGCTTTAGTAATTAGTAATGACAGAGCAATGCTGTCAGCCCTTGTTTCTGTCCCAGGTATTAGGACGGTGGGGCAGTTCTTGAGTGACAATGTCCAGGACCTGCATAGGAACAAATGCCCGTCTGTGTGGCCGTCCACTCTTTCTTCGTATTTGCGTTCTGAGTCTCAGCTCGGTTGGCACTATCTGTGCGATATATTTTTTCTCCTGCTGGATGATGGGTTCCTGGAGACCCAGGGCTGGGTTGCACCCATCTCCCGACCCTGTATCTGATACATAGTATTTGCTTAATAAATGTTCGCCAAGTGAATGAATGAACAAAGGAATGACCGTCCCCAGCCGCCCTNCATGGGAAATAGATGGAGAAACAGTGGAAACAGTGTCAGACTTTATTTTGGGGGCTCCAAAATCACTGCAGATGGTGACTGCAGCCATGAAATTAAAAGACGCTTACTCCTTGGAAGAAAAGTTATGACCAACCTAGACAGCATATTGAAAAGCAGAGACATTACTTTGCCAACAAAGGTCCATCCAGTCAAGGCTATAGTTTTTCCAGTGGTCATGTATGGATGTGAGAATTAGACTGTGAAGAAAGCTGAGTGCTGAAGAATTGATGCTTTTGAACTGTGGTGCTGGAGAAGACTCTTGAGAGTCCCTTGGACTACAAGGAGATCCAACCAGTCCATCTTAAAGGAGACCAGTCCTGGGTGTTCATTGGAAGGACTGATGCTGAGGCTGAAACTCCAATACTTTGGCCACCTCATGAGAATTTACTCATTGGAAAAGACTCTGATGCTGGGAGGGATTGGGGGCAGGAGGAGAAGGGGACGACAGAGGATGAGATGGCTGGATGGCATCACCGACTCTGTGCACATGAGTCTGGGTGAACCTCAGGAGTTTGGGGAACTTAGGGAGGCCTGGCGTACTGCGATTCATGGGGTCGCAGAGTCAGACAGGACTGAGTGAATGAACTGAACTGAACTGAAATATACACACTGTATACATGTGTATAGTTATACACACATATATACACATTGTACATGTATACAGTGCACACACATGTACCTGTATATATCATGTGTGTATGTATATACATATAGTGTATATATGCATATTTGTGTATATATATGTATACACATGGGCTTTCCCGGTGGCTCAGTGGTAAAGACTCTGCCTGCCAATGCAGGAGATACGGAATTAATCCCTGGGTCAGGAAGATCCCCTGGAGAAGAAAATAGCAACCCATTCCAGGACTCTTGCCTGGAGAATTCTATAGACAGAGGAGCCTGGGGGGCTGCAGTCCATGGGGTTGCAGAGCTGGTCACAACTTAGCGACTAAACAAATATATATAGAGAGACACATATATGTACATAAACACACACATACACGTATATATCCACAGTAAATATATGTATGTGTATACATATATACACTATATATAGCATGTGTATCAAACCTGTATATATCAGGTTGGCCAAAAATTTCATTCAGGTTTTCCTGAAAGATGTTACAGAAAAATGCAAACTTTTTTACGAACCCAATATATATATGTGTGTGTGTGTGTGTGTGTGTGTGTGTGTGTGTGTGTGTATACACATATATAGTTTAAAAAAACACTCTTCCTTTTAAATACCTAGCATAACCAGACTGACTGGGTTCCCTTCATCGCTTTCTCAGAGAGGCAGGTCCCTCCTGGGTGATTGAAATTGGAAAGTGGCTTACACACTGGTGAGGAGGTGCCGTCTGTCAGCTCTGCATGTTAATGGTGTGTCTACAACACCCGTGGGCTGTGGGAGCCATCTGTTTCTCCTTTAAGGAAAGTAACTGCTCCCACCAAAAATGTTCCTATTTTCTTGCTCAGGGAGTTTCTTCTGCAAAGGAAAGCTTCTGCACATTTTCTCACTATGCTGTTCTAAATTCAAAATCTACGGTGTTTGATTTCAGTAGCTTTAGTAATTAGTAATGACAGAGCAATGCTGTCAGCCCTTGTTTCTGTCCCAGGTATTAGGACGGTGGGGCAGTTCTTGAGTGACAATGTCCAGGACCTGCATAGGAACAAATGCCCGTCTGTATGGCCGTCCACTCTTTCTTTGTATTTGCGTTCTGAGTCTCAGCTCGGTTGGCACTATCTGTGCGATATATTTTTTCTCCTGCTGGATGATGGGTTCCTGGAGACCCAGGGCTGGGTTGCACCCATCTCCCGACCCTGTATCTGATACATAGTATTTGCTTAATAAATGTTCGCCAAGTGAATGAATGAACAAAGGAATGACCGTCCCCAGCCGCCCTCCTGCGTCCCCCCTCCACCTGCTACACCTGTCCTGCGTGTCCAGCTCAGCGGCAGTGTTTTCACTCCAGAGAACTTCACAGCAGAGCGAACTCCCTCAATCATGCCTTGGACGCACACCTACCCTCGCACACCTACCCTTTGTTTTCTTATTGCTGAGGCTACAGAAAGCAGGGAGGCTTCTGAAGGAGGTATCTATTTTGGGCCCAAACAGAAGAGTGGGTGATTCTGTGGGCAGAGATTCCTGAACATGGTGATGTTGACTCATGCCTGAAGGTGCTCAGAATTTCCTTGCTTCGTGGGCGGCTGGGGCAGACGTGGCTTGACTCGAGTGCTTTCTTTGAAGCCCAGTCAAATGCAGGAAAGACACCCCGAGCTACTGTTTGGCAGGTAGGAGGAGGAGAGAGCAGGATTTAGAGAATTTAAACTTCAGGGTTTCTATGGGCCTGAAAAGCCAGCCCCTTGAGCAGACAGCAGGCGGCTACTGGGTGTCTGGGATTGGATGCGGTCGGAACAGACTTTTCATTTATCGACAACTACAGGGGCAGTGGGGCCTACTCAGAGCAGACTTTCAAAAGGAGAAACTAAACTTCTTTATTAACAACAGTTTACGAGAATCATCAACAATGCAGGCCCTGCATGGAGCCAGCCTGCCTCCCATCCGGCACCCCCGCACCCCCTGTTGTATTCCATGCGATAAGTGATTCACCTCCGTGAGACTCAGTTTACTGGGTACGAGAAGGGGGTGAGAACAAAGTGGACCTGATTTTGAGGATTAACAGAGGCAACACAACGTTTTCACGTAGTGCCTGTGAAAGAGCTGTAAATATGAGCTCTTCTCGTTATCACTCGTGTTTCCAACGTTTCTTGGGGATGTTCCTGGGGGTTCAGGGTTAGAACTTGGTGCTTTTACTGCCCGGACCCAGGTTCAGTCCCTGTTTGGGGAACTAAGATTCCACAAGTCTTTGTAGTGCATCACCCTCCAAAAGTGTTTCCTGGCACAAGGCTGAAGTCAAAATAAACCTCAAAGGGAAAAGTGGGTGCTGGGATCAGGGTTTGTGCGGGGCCTGCCCCAGCCCGCCAGCCGTTCTGCAGTTCACAGCTCTGCCCACCGTCCTCATCTCCCTCTCTCCTGAGGGCCTCCTGGAGCCCAGTGGGCTTTCCGTGCTCCTTAGAGTAAAGGGCTCCATCACCGCCTTAGCATGCACTTTGTAGTCTTTGAAAACCTGCTTCTCTTTCTTCTTTTCAGAAAGAAGCATTTCACTCTTCCTATTCTCCTGATCCACCCGGCCCTTTCGTTGTGGCCGGAGTGGTGGGTGGGGAAGAGGGCAGTGGAGGCCCGACTCCACTGGCCTGCACCGGCCACCCCGCTCCTTCTCAGTGGCCTTCTGGTCACCCCGCCTGGGGCAGCCACACTTTGGTGCCTTAGAGTTTCTGCTGCCTGAAACCCTCCTGGATCCCTGGCCCTGGACTGAGCCGCTGCAGGCACCATGGCTGATGGAAAGCCATGTGGACAGGATGGGTTGGGGCAGACGGTCACGTGGGCAGACAGGATGGAAGCCCTGGCACTCAACAGAGGTCGGGGCAAAATTTGAATGTGGGGAAATAAGACCCCGGACTTCTTGACTGTTACCCAGAGGTGTCATGAGGTCCTAGTGAGGCTGACTCAGTGGCCCATTGTGGGAGTGCAGACTCCAGACCCCAATGACTTGTGTTACTAGAGGAACAAAGCGAGAGGGCAAGAACCCAGGTCCCTCTTGTCAGAACAGAAGTACTAGTTTTTATAGGATCACTAGGCATTTGAGCTTCATTTTTGTTCAGCAAGCATCCAACACAGAGTAGGAAATATTTGAAATGTGGGGCATTTGTTTCTTTGCCCTCATGAACGCCTCAGTTTTCAGTTTGTTGCTCAAGGAGCGTGAGTCACATATACAACTTTAGCCACCTCATTGGGAAACACCACCCCTCAGCCAGCTCCTGAGATTTACAAGTGCAAGCTCAGAGCCACCTTCTCCAAGAAGGCTTCCTGAATGCCCCGGGAAGCACCTCTGGATGCCATGGTGTCATCAACTCTGCCACCTACCACGATGCTATGTTCAATCTTGTGTCTTTCCCAGACTGGTTTTCCCATTTTAGTTGCAAGTTCTTGTGGGGTGGACACAGCACCCGCTTCTTCTCTCCCATGACAGCTTTGCTACTCAAACTGGGGTTCAGGCACCAGGTGCTTGAATCTCATGGAGGAGCTTGTTTGAACCAGAATCCCCTCCCTCACCCCAGGTATCCTGAATCAGAATCTCTCACAACAAGCCCCCTGCCTCACCTGTATTACAGGTGATCTCTAATACATTGAACTTTGGGAAGTACTATGCTAGGGCATCTATTCCCAGTGAATAGGAATAAAACAATGGACTCAGACCAACCATGGAATCACTATTCTGTGGATTTCGATCCTAACTGCATCTTGAATCATTTGAGAAGCTTAAAAATAATGCTAGCCTTATGTCCAGTTCTAATCCCCAGAGAGTCTGACCTAACTGGTCTTGGGTGGGACTTGGACATCATTTGTGAAAGTTTCCCAGATGCACATTTAATGTGTAATTCATGCCAGAAAGCGCTGCTCTAAATACATTTCCCAGTTAGACTTGTGTTTTCTCACTGATGGAAGCAAATCCCAGAGTAAGCTCCAAACAAGTCAAAAGCTGGAAAATTCCTGGGTAATCTTAGAGTGGAAAATACCTAAAAGACCCAAAGATGATTCTAGTATTGTTTTCCCCGAAATGGGTGACTTATTTGAAAGTCTGGGGAAAGGGGGTATTCAGTGACGGCTGTTGAGTCATTGTCAAATACTGCTGCCTCCCTTGGCAAGTCTTCAAGGTGAGAGTTGCTCAGCAGATGTTTTATGTCCAGTCTTAGGCCAGGAGCAGTTTGAGAGCAAAGACCTTTTCCTTCTCAGTGATCCTAATGCATGGATAGATTGATGAATGGATGGATGAAAGAAGGAAGGAGGGAAGGATGTATGGATGGATGGATTGAAGGAAGGATGGGTGGATGGATGGAAAGTGGATAGATGGATGTATGGTTGGATTGAAGGAAGAATGGGTGGATGAATGGAAAGTGGATAGATGGATGTATGGTTGGATTGAAGGAAGAATGGGTGGGCAGATGGGAAGTAGATGGATGGATGTCACTGAGAGCTGATGTGAAGACATATGGGGAATATTGTACCGGAATATGAGAGGCCTGGATTCTAGTCCTAGATGTCCACTTTTCTTGCTTCCCTGGTGTCTTTGGTTTTTCTTTGGCAACCTTTGCTTCCAATCTTGTCTAGGCACCCAGGCCTTTTAGGTTACTTTGGCCAAGCCAGCTACCTCTCCCTTACTAGTAAGGGTGACATCCTGTGTCTCATTCTCTGTGCTCAGAGTATGGCTGTTCAGATATTAAAGAACCTGATCGGAGGTCTTACCTGGAGACCCTGGTTGACAGGGAGGTTATTACCCCAAATATTGCTCTCAAAATTTTGTGCATAAGAAAGGTTTTCTAAGGGAATAAGTAGCAGTGCTCCCCAAATTTTCTCAAGGACTCGCTACTCAAGAAAGATGGAGCTAGGCAGAGTGTGTCTATCACATTGCTCTTCCTGTTGGGAGTTTCAGAGCATGTACAGGAGTAACAAATGAGGGCCATCTTTACATGGTAAGGTCATCTCTGGGCTGTTTCCCACTACCACCTCCTCCCCAGCCCCCACCCCGGATAATACCTGGGACAGCAGCTGACTCCACCTAAGCAGAACTTCCTGAAGAAATTACTAGAATAGGTAGCAAAAGAGGCGGATGAGGGCGCACATTAGTGGCCTCCAATCTCTCCTTCCTGATACATGCCTGGATGAAGAGCAACAGACAGCAGGGTAGTAGGAAGTTTAGGGAAACCCCCCTACCCCGCTATGGCTTCAGGGGCTTCTCTGGTGGCTCAGAAGGTGAAAGAATCTACCTGCAATGCAAGAGATGTGGGTTTGATTCCTGAGTCAGGAAAATCCCTTGGAGGAGGGCATGGCAACCCACTCCAGTGTTTTTGCCCGGAGAATCCCATGGACAGAGGAGCCTGGTGGACTGCAGTCCACGGGGTCACCCAGAGTCGGACACAACCGAGCAGCTAACAATACTGTGACTTCAGAGGGCCCCTCTGGGCTGCGGTGACGCACACTGTTAGCCTGGAGACAGGAATCCTAGGTCCTGAGTCCAAAGGGCTCCGAGGCCATCCCTTGAGCCCCCTTGCCCAGCTCTTCATACCACTTGTGACCAATGTTCTCCTAGGCTCTGCTCATACTTCCGGAGAAAGGGTGCCCAGGACTATCTGGGGAGGAGAGGGTGGAGGGGCCATTTCCTCTGACTGTTGAGCTCCAGGGCGCTCACCAGAGAAAATCCACAGCCCAGGTCTTACCTCTTCAGTGCCAACCTCCCCCACCCAGCCTCAAGCCCCTTCCTGCTCAAGTCTCCTTCCTTCTCAGTTTCTCGCTGCCACCCAAAAACTGGGGCAGGGAGCAGATGAGGAATGAAAGCCAAGAATCACTCATAAGGCCGAGGACCCATGGGTACGCGCTTGGGTGCTCTGACGTGTGAAAACTACGAATATCATCACATATGCATATGTTCATTTTCTCAGAGGGGAAGTTAAAAAACAGGAATTGGAGGGGCTTCCCTGGTGGCCCAGTAACTACGACTGCGTGCTCCCCATGCCGGGGCCCCAGGTTCCCTCCCATGTCAGGGACTAAGCTCCCACGTGCCGCAGGTAACCATCTCACATGCTGCAGCTGAGACTTCACAGGCCACAACTAAAGACGCCACAGAACTCAGCACAGATCAAAGAGCCCATGTGCCACGACTAAGTCCTCTGCAGCCAAATACATGAACGAAAATCAGTATTAAGAGAAACAGAGACTGGAGGGGAGCAGAAAGGGAAAGTCGCTCAGTCGTGTCCGACTCTTTGCGACCCCATGGACTGAGAAGCCTGGTAGGCTACAGTCCATGGGATGTTTCAGGCAAGAGTACTGGATTGGGTTGTCATTTCCTTCTCCATGGGATCTTCCCGCGCCAGGGATCGAACCTGGGTCTCCCACATTGTAGGCAGATGCTTTACCCACTGAGCCACTAGGGAGGGGAGCAGAGAAGAGCCAAAATTCTGCCCTGACTGCCTTCCTGGCCAGCACATGTGCCCCTCTGAGGCTCCCCCGAAGTGGTTAGAAAGCCTCAGTTTAACCGCTTTCAAGGATGCAAGGGCTTATAGCTTTTTGAAGCAATTGACTGAATGAAGATCCTCTTTCCTTTCCTCCCAGGGAATGGCCTGGGATGAAGAGAAGAGAAATAGGTTCCTGCTCACGTAAGCCCTCCCCTATGAGAAGCAAGGACGTCGACTGAGGGCAAAAAGGCCTCAAGAGCAAATAGCAGAAGCCTCCCCAGCAGGGAGCAGTATTACAGCTGTCACCCTCCCTGAAGCCATGGTCCCGGCCCAAGCGCAGGGTGGAACTTCCCAGAGGCTGGAAATAACCCAGATGACACGTCAGCCTTGGCACTTGGGCCTCCAAAGGCCTCTCAACCCAGACCCTGCTGTCTATGCCTTCGGTTTGGAAACTTTTTCATCTGAAAGTACCCCAGCTTGCAAAGGCTTTTTGACAGAGCTTATTTTATTTCCTGTCCAGAATTCTTGACATACAGCAAGAGAACCAGAAGGCAGTCTCAGGATCAGCCCCATCAACCTTCTCATTTTACAGAGAAACTGAGGCCCACGGAGATCCAGCAGTTTGCCCCTAAATCACGCCCTTCACCCCCCTGCAAAATTCAGCTTCCTCCTAACATTTCTCTGCCCTGACCTTGGGGGGACATGGCCCCACTTCCCAAAGGAACTCTCTGCTGGTCATGAGGCGGTGAGGGGGCCAGGAGTGAGTAAGGGCTCAGGGGAGGGCCAGCCCGACTTGAGGGTGCCTGTCTCTCTGATGGGAACGATCTCAGCAAGAGGTGGCACAGGCGCCTCCAGACCACTCGAGGCTTTGCTCAAAGAAGCTAAGAGCTCTTCTCTTTGCACATCAGCCATTCTTTACAGCAGCTGACTGTCAGCAAAGCCAGCTCTTTTTGGTGCCTTGATACTCTCAGATCTCAAAAGGAGCAGAGGTACAGGTGATAAACAGCACCGCCTACTTAAGAAATACTGTTTTTAAAGAAAGTAGCAGCTGTTTTATGAGATACTCCCTAAGTTTACCAAATCCATACACACATACATGGTTATGATCTATCCATCTATCCATATACACTACCTTCTCCAAGGCGTATCTTAAAAGATAAGCAAGGAACATGTGGTAAACACTTTGGGATCTAGAGAAACTGAATGATTGAATGTGAAGGGTTAAACGTTTGTGTTTTAATGACAAATGTGACGATGGAAATTCCAGTGTGGGCAGTCATCTTTACAAGAAGGGATAATTAGATGAAAATATCATCTTCATGGGTTTCCACACTGTGTGTGTGTTTTTGAGTCTAGGGCATGCAGATTTGATCACAGAATTCCTAGAATGAAAGCAAGATGATGAAGGCACAGATAAACTCTCAGAATTTCCACAGTGCTGAGAAAGGCACCATCAATAACGTGCCCAATGGCAACATCAGGAGAATTCTCTTTTCAACCACATCCCAGGACCCAGTAATACAGAGACTAAAAACACCCACGTTGACCAATACACTCCCTATCAGCAGCCCTCACGGTTTTAAATGGTGGCTTTGGAAATTTTCAGAATGAAAATCAGCCTTATGAATCAGCTAGAAATTGCATCTGTTGACAGTATGATTGATTTTGCTAGTGACCTCTCCCTTCCTAGGAATAAGATTTGTTTATTTTAAGACTGGGCTCCTCTGGGGGTAAAAATTCTGAGAGGAGATTATTTCTGACCCTGGAGAGGTTCTTAAGCCATGTGTGGATCCCAGAAATTCAGCCCTTGTCATTCTCTTTGGCTGCCAAGTCCTTACTGGTCTCTGGAAGAGGCCATTGCACACCTTGTCTGCCCACCTTTCTCTGTGGAGTNGGGCATGGCAACCCACTCCAGTGTTTTTGCCCGGAGAATCCCATGGACAGAGGAGCCTGGTGGACTGCAGTCCACGGGGTCACCCAGAGTCGGACACAACCGAGCAGCTAACAATACTGTGACTTCAGAGGGCCCCTCTGGGCTGCGGTGACGCACACTGTTAGCCTGGAGACAGGAATCCTAGGTCCTGAGTCCAAAGGGCTCCGAGGCCATCCCTTGAGCCCCCTTGCCCAGCTCTTCATACCACTTGTGACCAATGTTCTCCTAGGCTCTGCTCATACTTCCGGAGAAAGGGTGCCCAGGACTATCTGGGGAGGAGAGGGTGGAGGGGCCATTTCCTCTGACTGTTGAGCTCCAGGGCGCTCACCAGAGAAAATCCACAGCCCAGGTCTTACCTCTTCAGTGCCAACCTCCCCCACCCAGCCTCAAGCCCCTTCCTGCTCAAGTCTCCTTCCTTCTCAGTTTCTCGCTGCCACCCAAAAACTGGGGCAGGGAGCAGATGAGGAATGAAAGCCAAGAATCACTCATAAGGCCGAGGACCCATGGGTACGCGCTTGGGTGCTCTGACGTGTGAAAACTACGAATATCATCACATATGCATATGTTCATTTTCTCAGAGGGGAAGTTAAAAAACAGGAATTGGAGGGGCTTCCCTGGTGGCCCAGTAACTACGACTGCGTGCTCCCCATGCCGGGGCCCCAGGTTCCCTCCCATGTCAGGGACTAAGCTCCCACGTGCCGCAGGTAACCATCTCACATGCTGCAGCTGAGACTTCACAGGCCACAACTAAAGACGCCACAGAACTCAGCACAGATCAAAGAGCCCATGTGCCACGACTAAGTCCTCTGCAGCCAAATACATGAACGAAAATCAGTATTAAGAGAAACAGAGACTGGAGGGGAGCAGAAAGGGAAAGTCGCTCAGTCGTGTCCGACTCTTTGCGACCCCATGGACTGAGAAGCCTGGTAGGCTACAGTCCATGGGATGTTTCAGGCAAGAGTACTGGATTGGGTTGTCATTTCCTTCTCCATGGGATCTTCCCGCGCCAGGGATCGAACCTGGGTCTCCCACATTGTAGGCAGATGCTTTACCCACTGAGCCACTAGGGAGGGGAGCAGAGAAGAGCCAAAATTCTGCCCTGACTGCCTTCCTGGCCAGCACATGTGCCCCTCTGAGGCTCCCCCGAAGTGGTTAGAAAGCCTCAGTTTAACCGCTTTCAAGGATGCAAGGGCTTATAGCTTTTTGAAGCAATTGACTGAATGAAGATCCTCTTTCCTTTCCTCCCAGGGAATGGCCTGGGATGAAGAGAAGAGAAATAGGTTCCTGCTCACGTAAGCCCTCCCCTATGAGAAGCAAGGACGTCGACTGAGGGCAAAAAGGCCTCAAGAGCAAATAGCAGAAGCCTCCCCAGCAGGGAGCAGTATTACAGCTGTCACCCTCCCTGAAGCCATGGTCCCGGCCCAAGCGCAGGGTGGAACTTCCCAGAGGCTGGAAATAACCCAGATGACACGTCAGCCTTGGCACTTGGGCCTCCAAAGGCCTCTCAACCCAGACCCTGCTGTCTATGCCTTCGGTTTGGAAACTTTTTCATCTGAAAGTACCCCAGCTTGCAAAGGCTTTTTGACAGAGCTTATTTTATTTCCTGTCCAGAATTCTTGACATACAGCAAGAGAACCAGAAGGCAGTCTCAGGATCAGCCCCATCAACCTTCTCATTTTACAGAGAAACTGAGGCCCACGGAGATCCAGCAGTTTGCCCCTAAATCACGCCCTTCACCCCCCTGCAAAATTCAGCTTCCTCCTAACATTTCTCTGCCCTGACCTTGGGGGGACATGGCCCCACTTCCCAAAGGAACTCTCTGCTGGTCATGAGGCGGTGAGGGGGCCAGGAGTGAGTAAGGGCTCAGGGGAGGGCCAGCCCGACTTGAGGGTGCCTGTCTCTCTGATGGGAACGATCTCAGCAAGAGGTGGCACAGGCGCCTCCAGACCACTCGAGGCTTTGCTCAAAGAAGCTAAGAGCTCTTCTCTTTGCACATCAGCCATTCTTTACAGCAGCTGACTGTCAGCAAAGCCAGCTCTTTTTGGTGCCTTGATACTCTCAGATCTCAAAAGGAGCAGAGGTACAGGTGATAAACAGCACCGCCTACTTAAGAAATACTGTTTTTAAAGAAAGTAGCAGCTGTTTTATGAGATACTCCCTAAGTTTACCAAATCCATACACACATACATGGTTATGATCTATCCATCTATCCATATACACTACCTTCTCCAAGGCGTATCTTAAAAGATAAGCAAGGAACATGTGGTAAACACTTTGGGATCTAGAGAAACTGAATGATTGAATGTGAAGGGTTAAACGTTTGTGTTTTAATGACAAATGTGACGATGGAAATTCCAGTGTGGGCAGTCATCTTTACAAGAAGGGATAATTAGATGAAAATATCATCTTCATGGGTTTCCACACTGTGTGTGTGTTTTTGAGTCTAGGGCATGCAGATTTGATCACAGAATTCCTAGAATGAAAGCAAGATGATGAAGGCACAGATAAACTCTCAGAATTTCCACAGTGCTGAGAAAGGCACCATCAATAACGTGCCCAATGGCAACATCAGGAGAATTCTCTTTTCAACCACATCCCAGGACCCAGTAATACAGAGACTAAAAACACCCACGTTGACCAATACACTCCCTATCAGCAGCCCTCACGGTTTTAAATGGTGGCTTTGGAAATTTTCAGAATGAAAATCAGCCTTATGAATCAGCTAGAAATTGCATCTGTTGACAGTATGATTGATTTTGCTAGTGACCTCTCCCTTCCTAGGAATAAGATTTGTTTATTTTAAGACTGGGCTCCTCTGGGGGTAAAAATTCTGAGAGGAGATTATTTCTGACCCTGGAGAGGTTCTTAAGCCATGTGTGGATCCCAGAAATTCAGCCCTTGTCATTCTCTTTGGCTGCCAAGTCCTTACTGGTCTCTGGAAGAGGCCATTGCACACCTTGTCTGCCCACCTTTCTCTGTGGAGTCACCACCATAGAGCTTGGGCCCTGCCCAACAGTGAACAGAAAGAGCACTCAGCGGAAAGAATCGGGTTTGAGTCCCGGCTGTGTCACTGGCTCTGTGGCCTGAGTCTTGGGGTCTTCTTCATCTCGTGGGTTGGTGACATCCACCTTGCAAAGGGACTATGAAGGTGGAAGGAAGACATGTGTCTGGCCTATACAAGGTACTTCGTGCTCAGCTGCTCAGCTGTGTCCGGTTCCTTGGGACCCCATGGCCTGTAGCCCGCCAGGCTCCTCTGTCCATGGGGATTCTCCAGGCAAGAATACTGGAGTGGGTTGCCATTTTCTCCTCTGCGGATCTTTCCAACCCAGGGATCGAATGCGCGCTTCTTGTGTCTCCTGCGTTGGCAGATTAATTCTTTACCACTGCTCCACCTGGGAAGCCCCATAAGGTACCCTATAAATGGTAAATTTCACTTTCTCATTGTCTTTGATTGATTCCCGAATGAAATTTAAAATCCTCAACTTGGGGTCATCCAGTCTTAATCCCCAGTAGCCCCACGTCTTCCTGGCGCTGTGCCGCGTCCCTGCGTATGTGGTCCTCTCTCTCTGGAATCCCCATGGAGGGAAATTCACCGACCCCTCGGGGCTCTTTGTGCTGCCGCTGTTGTGAAGCCTTCCCAGATGGCCCCTGCTCCCATAGATCTTTTCCCACCCCACCCACACTGGTGTTATAACTCTCTTCTCCTCACCAGGTTGTATCCCTTTTAAGGTGAGGCTATGTTTTGTTCACCTTTGTATTTCCTGCACTGCTGAAAAGGGGGACAAGAGGCATGGGTAGATTTTTGAAGATGTGAGTGTATGGCAGAGCACTGCGATCAGACCATTCACATTCTCAGATAAGTCACCAACACCTGTCAGTAACACACACTTACTTGAGATGTGCTCCCTAGAGAAGAGGCCCAGTCAACCGTAAAGACTTTTCTGTTCCCTTGGCCTGCCTCTCACTTTGCAAAGACCTGGCAGAGGCAGAAGTCACATTATAAGTCTTCCTAAAATCATGTCCACTTTTCACTTTAAAGTAAAGAAGATCCTACCCCTGGGTCAGGTCATAGCCCAGTGACTGGTCACTTCCCCTCAACAGGCCAAAAAGACCCATTATGCATCATTGTATTTCACTTCTTAACACATCTTTCTGTGGCCACTTAGCATTGTTATATGTCTAGAAATGAAGGATATTAAATTATACGTGCTGATATGTTTTCCTGCATAAGCAAGGGAGGACATTTTTAGAAAATTCACATGCCATTAGGAAGGAGGTTTGAGACTGAAATTGGTGGTTTCTTATTTCTTAAAAAAAAAAAAAAAAACAAAACAGAAACTGACAATATCTTTCTGAAAGGATGAATGAAATGCAAAACTTTCATATATGTACACATACACACACATATACATACATGCATAGCAGCAGCAGCAGACACATAAGAAGAATTAATGTTCTCAAAATGATATGCTTATATTTAAAAAAAAAAACTTCTATAAAGTTGCACGTACAAGGAGCTTCCTAGGTATCGTTTCCTAGTAAAAAACAAAGTACACATCCTTGAAGCTTAACTTGTCTGAGATCCTAAATGATCCCAGGGCTTCATATATGAGTTACTGACATCTGAGACACAGTCACCTGGTATTAGAGAGATTTCTATCAGATTTCTAGTATTATCCTTACGGCCAGTGGATGCAGTGGAAAACTAAATTCATTGGAAAATAAAATCTCTTGAGGAATCTGCTCATTAGTATCCAGTTAACAGTCAAATATCACACTGCTATGTTCTTCCCAGAATCAACTGTCAAAGACCTTGAGTGACAAGAACTCCCCATTCCGAGTTCTCTTTATAAGTCGGTGATGATTGAGGCAAAGAATGGGGCCCCGGTGGGCCATGGACACAGGGGCAGAACCGAGGGTCCCATCCCCTCCCTGTACTTTCTTCTTAGATGCCCCCTGTATTGTGTGATTGGGAAGAGTCTACATCCGTAGCCTGCCCAGGACTCCAAAGGCACCAGCGACCCCTTACCTGTCACGCACCCAGGTACCACGATGAATACGAAGAACCTCCACATCAGCAAGCTCGGCTCCATCCTCCTGGCCCCTGGGACCAATGCCGACATCGGGGCTGGGAAGAGAGAGCGGTGCTCTGCAGAACGCCGGGTTTCTTCTCAGCCTCTTGTTGGCATCGCGCCGGGAGACTGGGGAATGAAGGGTGAGTCCCCTCAGGTTGCCATCCTTGCCGGTCCGTCAACCTCCAGGCAGCCAGTGCTTGCTCTGTATAAGTATTAGCCTGGGTTCCTCAGCCAGGAAATTGTGCGTACCACTCTCTTCTCTAGTCTCAAATATAGGAAGTGGTTTTAACCAGGTTTTTTTTTTTCTTTCTCAAGTTCAGTTGCTGGGAGGTGTGGGCTGGAGTTGGTGAGAAGGATTGGGGTTCGTTTATGAATCCGTTCTTCGGCTTACCCCTGAAAAGGACAGGGAGATTCCCACTGCCGTTAAAGCAGGGTGAACAAGCGCTTCTTGGCAGTGGTCTTAGCTAGAGTTTCATAAGCTGATGTCACCGTGAAACTGAGGTCCTGGACTCACAGCTCCCTGGGGAGACGGCAGGTGCCACTCGAGATGGAGGGGCGCAAGGTCATGCCAAGCAATCTTGGCCCTAGATGGGAATGTCCTAAAGCTGTCTGACCACGGAGCCCTGGAAGAAGTCCACTGGGTCTCCGGATGGGGTCTCCAATACTCAGATAATTGAAGAGGAAGCACAGACTGCCCCACGCTCAGAACTCCTGAATACTCTCCCAAGACTTACAATCAGCACTCGCTATAATTCTCTCACCATGATGACCTGGGTTCTGAATATGAGTTGTCATTTTATAAGATATTTAGCCACCAGGCGTGTTTTTCTCTTGAAAGATCATTACTAAAAGTAGATTTTGGTTTTCAACGTTGGACTTTTTCTTTTCTTTTTTTCCAGAAAATTGAATCTTGCTTTCCTGTTTAATGATCAGAGCTATCTTCTGATTTTCACAGAATAGTTGACTATGTTTTGCCCTCTAGAAATTCATGGCATCGTGTATTTATAGTAAAGTAAAATTTAAAAAATATTAGCAAGTAAGCAAAAACATTGACAAAAGGAAGACTATCCAAGCATGCCAAAGCAGTTCATAGTTCCAATGTGTTATTGATAAGCTCTACGAATATTCTGACATTCTCTAAGAAAGACAATTACTGAGACTTCCCTGGCTAAGACTTCACCTTCCGATGCAGAGGGTGGAGATTCAATCACACATCCAAGGACCCAAAACATGAAACAAAGGCAACATTGTAACAAATTCAATAAAGACTTTAAAAAATGGTGTGTATGTCTTAGTAGCTCAGTCCTGTCTGACTCTTTGCAACCCCATGGACTGTACTCTCCAGGCTCCTTCTTGTGTGGAATTCATGGAACAAAATGCTGGAGTGGGTTGCCATTCCTTTCTCCAGGGGATCTTCTGAACCCAGAGATCAAACCCAGGTCCCCCTCATTGCAGGCAGATTTTTTACCGTCTGAGCCCCAGGAAAGAAGAAAGAAAGAAAGAAAATGAAAGGAAGGAAAGAAGGAGAGGGGGAGGGAGGGAAGAAAAGCAATTACCGTCTCTGAAAAGAGCCTTGTGCATGAGTGTGTGCGCGTGCAGTCCTGTCCAACTCTGTGACCCCATGGGCTGTGGGCCACCCGGTTCCTCTGTCCCTGGAATTTTCCAGGCAAGAATACTGGAGTGGGTTGCCATTTCCTACTCCAGGGGATCCTTCCGACCCAGGCAGGGATCAAACCCGCTTCTTTTGCGTTTCCTACTTTGGCAGGCAGATTCTTTACCACTGAGCCGCAGCCACCTGCAGATGAACTAAAAGTGGTTTCCAGACTAAATGCCAG
>SJYW01032637.1:13108-29340 GCA_006410735.1 Raphicerus campestris | reverse complement strand
AAGTTAAAAATAATTTGCAATAATCCAGCAATTCCACTTCAGCAAGTACACCCAAAAGAAATGAAAATAGATTCTCAGAGATATTTGTACACCCAGGGTCACAGCAGCGTTATTCATAGGAGCTGAAAGTTGAAAATGAAAGTCGCTCCGTCGTATCCCACTGTTTGCGACCCCATTAACTGTAGCCTGCCAGACTCCTCTATCCACAGGATTCATCTGGCAAGTTGGAAAGCGGAAAGTTAGAAGCAGCACAAATATTCATCCAGGAAGGAAAGGATAAACACAAGGTGGTCTATACCCACAGTGGAATATTACTGCCTTAAAAAGGCGGGAACTTCTGGCGCACGCTACAGTGTGGAGCTACTTTGAGGACATTATGCTGAGGGACCTAAGCCAGTCTCAAAAATACAAATATCGCAGGATTCCACTTCTATGAAGTGCTGACAGAGTCAAAGCCGTGGAGACAAGTGTAGAATGGTGGTTGGCCAGGGGCTGAGGTAAAGGGGAGCTGGGGAGTCATGGTTCAATGGAACACAGGTGAAAGTGTGCCAGGGACCGGGTGCACAACCACGTCAACATCCCTAACATTTTACACTTAAAACGGTTAAGTTGGTTAATGTTATGTGTATTTTACCACCACTTTAAAAAAATTGCTGCCCATGGTAAGTAATAGAACAAGCTTCACACAGTTACTGGGTGTAGGAAACCCAAAGGGGACTGAATATAAGTCAGCAAGAATTTGGTCCTCCACACATACCTAAATCTGTGGGTGTTCAAGTCCCTTACAGTTACCCCAATATCTGCAGAAGAGGACGAACCCATAGATTCCAAGGGCCAGAAGAATACAGGAGCCTGAAATCAGTGTCCGCATCATAACCCCTACCTAAGGGTAAGTAATCGCTAGTATTATTTGAACATTAGTAAAACTGTCTTAGAGTCTCACAGCACTGATCTAATCTCCNATATAAGTCAGCAAGAGTTTAGTCCTCCACACATACCTAAATCTGTGGGTGTTCAAGTCCCTTACAGTTACCCCAATATCTGCAGAAGAGGACGAACCCATAGATTCCAAGGGCCAGAAGAATACAGGAGCCTGAAATCAGTGTCCGCATCATAACCCCTACCTAAGGGTAAGTAATCGCTAGTATTATTTGAACATTAGTAAAACTGTCTTAGAGTCTCACAGCACTGATCTAATGTCCCCCACCTTTCCTTGCGCGCACACACACACACACACACACACACACACACACACACACACACATAGCGCAGACACTTTCATCTAGAAAGTGGTCTCTCCACCCTCCGGCTGGAGCTGGGTTGACCCCCTGCACTCTAGGATTGCAGGGGTCTCTTTGGGAGGATGTGAACTCAGCGCCCACAGAAGAGGCTGACCCCAGACTTACTGGATCCTTGGAGCAGAGGCTGGAGCGCTGGGTCAGGCAGGGAGGCTGAGAGTAAGCCGTGCGGGGCTGGAGCCGGGACATCTCCAAGAACCGAAGCGGGGAGTCCTGAGCACAGAAGACGGTCCTCACCCCTGGGCTGTTGGGGTGGGAGTGGAGTCGAGGGGAAACACCTGCCATGTAGCTATCGGCCCTGACTCTTAGGTGGTTACCATCAGTGGGTAGTTCTGAGATGGTCTTTATTGTGGTAAAACATGCGTAATGTAAAATTTACCATTTTAACCATTTTAAGTGTCCAGTTCAAAATTGTTAAGGACAAAAAAAAAGTGTTAAGGACACTCATAGTCTGTATAACCAATCTCTTGAACTTTTTTTCATCTTGCAAAACTGAAACTGTACACATTAAACAAAAATTCCCTCTCCCTCCACTGCAGTTCCTGGCGATCACCATTCTGCTCTATCAATCTAACCCCTCTCGGTACTTCGCTTAAGTGGAAACCTCCGGTTTTTGTAATGGCCACAAGGCTCCTCCATGTTGTAGCTTATTGGAAACATAGCATCTTTTTTTGTGATGGCACATCGGCTTGATTTTTTATGTATTTTTTTGCAGTCTTTCATTGGTGCTGTCACATTTGAGGAGCAGACTCGTCCTTCAGTCTGTGGTGGGTCCCTCGAGCTGGAGTATTCTGTTTGATGGTGGTGTTAATTCCTGGGGTTTCCTGTCTTTCTCTCCCTACACCTGCTCTACTTTCCTTGCTCCCTCCTGTGGAAGAATTCTTAAGCATTTCTGTCTGGTCTGCGATCCTAAAAGAAATCAGTCCTGAATATTCATTGGAAAAACTGATACTGGAGCTACAGATAAAATACTTTGGCAGCCCGGTGAGAAGAACTGACGCATTGGAAAAGGCTCTGTGGCTGTGTGGTGACTGCAGCCATGAAAGGAAAAGATGCTTACTTCTTGGGAGGAAAGTTATAACCAACCTATACAGCATATTAAAAAGCGGAGACATTACTTTGCCGACAAAAGTCCTTCTAATCAGAGCTATGGTTTTTCCAATAGTCATGTATGGAAGTGAGAGTTGGACTACAAAGAAAGCTGAGCGTCGAAGAACTGATGCTTTTGAATTGCGGTTTTGGAGAAGAGTCTTGAGAGTCCCGTGGACTGCAAGGAGATCCAACCAGTCCATCCTAAAGGAAATCAGTCCTGAATATTCACTGGAAGGACTGATGCTGAAGCTGAAAGTCCAATACTTTAGCACCTGATGCGAAGAGTTCACTCATTGGAAAAGACCCTGGTGCTGGGAAGATTGAAGGCAGGAGGAGAAGGGGATGACAGATGGTTGGATGGCATCACAGGCTCGACTGACATGTCTGAGGATGCTCCAGGAGTTGGTGATGGACAAGGAAGCCTGGTGTGCTGCAGTCCATGGGGCTGCAGAGTCAGACACGACTGAGCCACTGGACTGACCTGAACCGAGCTGCTCTTACCACTCACGAGGCTGCCTCCTGTCTTTGGATTTCCAGAAGGTGGCGCTGGACCTCAAGTCTGCGGGCACCCTCGCCCATAGCAGGGGCTGGATTTCTGAGCCTGCTCCTTCCCTACCAGAGCTGCCATGGGCGCTGCAGGGGGAGGGTCACACAAGGAGACCCCAGAGAGTGGGAGGGGGGCGCAGTGGGTCTTGCACCAGGGGCACTGAGGGTTCCCAGTGGACTCAGGAGGGAGGTTCCGGGGTGTGCTGCTCCCAGAGGCTTGTCAGTGAACTGCCTGTTGGAGCGATCACTTTCTTGCCCTTCACAGTATTGATCAGCCTCTTTACCCAAACCCTTCCTCTCCTTTGTCATGGGGGTCCCCCCTCAGGTCTCTGGTGCTGCTGTAGAGAAACAGGTGTCCCCAGGGATGTCCTGCAGAACTAGGCCAGCTTTTTCTGTGGTGGGACATCAACCCCATGGGATGTTTCCTCGTGAGGGGAGGGGACAGCTTCTGCTGTGTAAGCCTTGATCAGAGTCCTTTGTTGTAACTCCAGTCCTGGCCTCTCAGTGAAGGCTGCGTGCCTATCAGTCTCTCAGTCCTGCCCGACTCTTTGCGACCCCGTGGACCCTAGCCCACCAGGCTCCTCTGTCCATGGGATTCTCCATGCAAGAATACCGGAGTGCGGTGCCATGTCCTCCTCCAGGGGATCTTCCCAACCCAGGGGTCGAACCCATGACTCCTGTGTCTCCTGCATTGACAGGCGGATTCTCTACCCTTGAGCCATGGGTGAAGCCCCTAGTGAAGGTTGTTGCTGCTGCTGCTGCTGCTAAGTCACTTCAATCATGTCCGACTCTCTGCGACCCCATAGACGGCAGCCCAACAGGTTCCCTCGTCCCTGAGATTCTCCAGGCAAGAACACTGGAGTGGGTTGCCATTTCCTTCTCCAATGCGTGAAAGTGAAAAGTGAAAGTGAAGTCACTCAGTCGTGTCTGACTCTTCACGACCCCATGGACTGCAGCCAACCAGGCTCATTCGTCCATGGGATTTTCCAGGCAAGAGCACTGGAGTGGGGTGCCATCGCCTTCTCCGAGTGAAGGTTGACCTGCAAATCCCCTCCCTTGCATGGGATCTCTAGGTCAGTATCTGGGTTCCCACCACCACCATCACCACGATCACCGCCACCTCTGGCATCATCACCGTCAGAGGAGTCCGGGCAGGTTCCCTGCCTCTGCAGGTTCTGCAGCCCATAGCGAGGTCTGTCAGCCTGTGACCCGATGCACAGCAGACAAGAGTCCTCCAGGGCTCCTTGGGCGGATGGAGCTGTGGCCCCCACACCCACAGAGGTGCTTTTCCTCCTGAGTGGATGTCTAACTCGCTGTTTCTTTATTCAGATAGACTGGGTTTATGTTCCTTTTAGGTATACTACCTAGTGATTTTGGTATTTTTACAAATGCTGTATAATATTATGTGTAGAATCTGAAAAAATAATATAAATGAATGTATATAGCAAAACAGATACAGCCTTACCAATTCAGAAAACTGACATGGGGCTATCTGTGAAGAGAGGGAAGGGGGAAGGGGCAAATTGAGGGTACAGGATTAAGACACAAGGCAGGAGGAGAAGGGGACGACAGAGGAGATGGTTGGATGGCATCACCAACTCGGTGGACATGAGTTTGAATAAGCTCTGAGTTGGTGATGGACAGGGAGGCCTAGCATGCTGGAGTCAGTGGGGTCGCAAAGAGTCGGACACAACTGAGTGACTGAACTGAATACATAATCAGTAAGGATATGTTTGGAGCACAAGGAATTATAGCCATTATCTTGTATAACTTCTACTGGAGTATCATCTGTAAAAATACCAAATCACTGTGCTGTATATTTGAAACTAATGGTATATGGTAAACCAATGACACCTCAATTTTTTTAAGTTGATAGCATTTTTTATTTAAAGAATTAATTCATTTTAATTGGAGATACTTCAATTTAAAAAAAATACTGGTATAACAAATAGTTCACAATTGTTTACTTCTTATTTCTCAATAGAAACGAATGTTTCTAAGGGTTAAGAATTCTGATTAATATGTGTAATTAAAATGACTAAAATTACTAAGCAAACATCTCTGCATGCAAGGAAATGTTTCAAAGTTATCAGGAAACCCACTGAGACTTGTCGATCTGAGTCCCCTCTCCGTCTTTTGTTCTCTGCCTGGCCTGGCTAACATTAGTCTACCTACCATTTGTTTTTCCATCTTCATGTGAATTGCCTTCCTTCTCTTTCAAGTCCCAGACCACTGCCCCCAGCGCTCTCCTTAGTCTTTAACTGAGGATGGTATGGAAGGGAAAGGATCTGGTTATTCTGGCAAGTTGCTCAGTTTTCTTTGGTCTCTCCCCTGTATTGTTGCTCAGTCACTCAGTCCACGGACTGCAGCACGCCAGGCTTCCCTGACGATCACCAACTCCCAAGTTTGCTCAAACTCATGTCCATTGATTTGGTGATGACATCCAACCATCTCATCCTCTGTCGTCCCCTTCTCCTCCTGCCCTTGATCTTTGCCAGCATCAAGGTCATTTACAATGAGTTGGCTCTTCCAATCAGGTGGCCAAAGTATTGGTGTTTCAGCTTCAACATCAGTCCTTGCAATGAATATTCAGGACTAATTTCCTTTAGGATGGACAGGCTGGATCTCCTTGCAGTCCACGGGACTCTCAAGAGTCTTCTTCAGAACCACAGTTCAAAAGAATCAGTTCTTCAGTGCTCAGCTTTCTTTCTGGTCCAACTCTCATATCCATACATGACTACTGGAAAAACCATAGTTTTGAGTATATGGACCTTTGCTGGTAATATGCTGTCTAGGTTGATCAGAGCTTTTCTTCCAAGGACCAAGCATCTTTAATTTCATGGCTGCAGTCACCATCTGCAGTGATTTTGGAGCACCCCAAAATAAAGTCTCTCATTTTTTCCATTGGAAGGCAAGTAAGGTAATCTGGTATTCCCATCTCTTGAAGAATTTTCCACAGTTTGTTGTGATCCACACAAAGACTTTGACATAGTCAATAAAGCAGACGTATATATTTTTTTGGAACTCTCTTGCTATTTCAATGATCTAATGGATATTGGCAATTTGATCTCTGGTTCCTCTGCCTTTTCTAAATCCAGTTTGAACATCTGGAATTTCAAGGTTCATGTACTGCTGAAGCTTGGTTTGTATAATTTTGATCATTTTTTGCTAGTGTGTGTGATGAGTGCAATTGTGAGTTGGTTTGAATATCTTTTGGAATTGCCTTTCTTTGGGATTGGAATGAAAACTAACCTTTTCCAATCCTGTGGCCACTGCTGAGTTTTCCATATTTGCTGGTATATTGAGTGCAGCACTTTCACAGCATCATACAAAGTAATTACTGTATTAATTAATTAGATATTCATATTCTTTATTCCTAACTTATTTTTATGTTTCCCTTATAAGTTACAAAATTTGTTATCTGCATTTCTGAGTCATTTTAAATGATCATTTGACAAGCAGTATGTGGTTGAATTTATTTCAAACAGAATATCTTTTTCTTGAATCCTCCATTAACACCATTTTGGGGCAGAAACCATGCCTAACTTTATTTTTACGTATGTCCAGAGTCTTCCAAATAGGTGATGCTCAGTAAACATTTCTATTGAAAGAATGAATCAGAGAATTCATCAGATGCTGCAACTCTCAGAAAACGCCAAGGGAAGAAGTAAACGATACATGTGCTGTTCACTCAGTCATGCCCAACTCTTTGTGGCCCTGTGGGTGCAGCAAGCCAGGCTTTGCTGTCCTTCACCATCTCTCAGAGCTTGCTCAAACTCACATCCATCGAGTCGGGGATGCCATCCAACCATCCTGTTCTCAGTCTTCCCTTTCTCCTCTTGCCTTCGATCTTTCCCAGCATCAGGGTCTTTTCTGATGAGTTGGCTTTTCACCTCAGGTAGCCAGAGTATTAGAGTTTCAGCTTCAGCATCAGTCCTTCCAATGAATAATCAGGATTGATTTCCTTTAAGATTGACTGGTTTGATCTCCTTATAGTCCAAGGGACTCTCAAGGGTCTTCTCCAACACCACAGTTCAAAAGCATCCATTCTTTGGCACTCATCCAGCACTCATCCATTCTTTATGGTCCAACTCTCACATCCATACAAGCCTACTGGAAAGATTGTAGTTTTGACTATATGGACCTTTGTTGGCAAAGTAATGTCTCTTCTTTTTAGTAAATGGTGGTGGCACATTTCAGTTTGGAAACGTTTCTTCAAATAGAGGATAAGAGAGAGAGTCGTGGTAGCATTCATGGTCAGCACTGTGCTCTTTTTTATACTTCTCTGGAGTAAAGGACTAAAGGGCCAGGCAGTAGGATGAGAAAAGATTCTGCCACCATCCAGTGAAACCACACTGGAATAATTGCTACCTGTGGGCATGGAGCTGTACTTACCAAACTAATATTTTACCTGCAGATCCAAGAAGAAGAAAGTTGGCTCTGGCAATGGGGACTAAGTAATTTGGAATAATCTGCCCACTGAAGACCGCTGAAAAAGGTGGATAACACAGCAGGCACTTGTATAAAAAAAGAATGCAGAAGACTTTAACCCACTAATGTGAAGCATCTCCAGTGTATACTATTGAGAAAACAAAAGAAAGAAGCAGAGAGGCATATGTAGTATGCTACGTTTTATGTAAGAACAGCCAGGGAGGGGTGGTAATAAATAAATGTCTGTATAGAATATTTTTCTTTGCCAAAAAGAGATGAAAGGATAAACTTAGCAAACTAACATGACTAATGAAAATGATCACCTGTATGTGGATTCAGGGAACATGGTGGACAGAGAGTAGTGAAAATGAAACTTCTTTGACTTACCTTGCTTTAAGTTTTTGAACCTGGAAGTATATAAATATATTCAGAGAATAAAATTTAAAAGGAAATAAAGCAGTGTCTAAAATTTGAAAAATAATGGAAACAAATGAATCTAATTGTATGTGCCATAACCATAGAGAAAGAATTATTTCAAGTGATTTCAGAACATGGGTATTTTTACTATCTTTAAGGGAATATTATCTGAGGAGACACAGAGCTGCAAAGAAATCTTATGCCTCACTCATTAGTGATGTTGGTATTATTATATCAAAATATTTTTTGCTTGTTTTTAGTGTTATAGTCATTTATAGAATGCAAGTTAGTGATTATTTTAGTGTTTTAAGGAATCAAGATTTTAAGATATCAGAAAAGAAATTCAGTATAAAATTCAAATATACTAAGCAAAATCCTTCATTATTAAATGTAATTGGTAATGACAATATAAAGTTAAAGTTTTATCTTTCTTTATAATTATGTATTTCTTAGTTCTGTCCAGTGATGAAGCATAAAAGAAATAATAACTCAACAGAAATAAGCATCATGCTATTCAAATTGTCATCTCCAAAAACCATTCTACTCTGATATAAATGTATGTGTAACTGACTCACTTTGCTGTAAAGCAGAAACTAACAAACACAACACTGTAAATCAACTATACTCCAATAAAAATTAATTTAAAAAATTATACCTCAGTAAAAAAGAATACTATACCATCCTGAAGGGAACCAGGATTACTAGAGGAATGCCTGATTCCAGGTTTGGGGTAAAAATATGTAGATTTCACAGGGGAGATCCCAAAGACCAAAAGAGTTATCAAAGGATACTGAGCCAAACATGAGACAATTTGGGCATGAAAGAGATATTGAATACAATTAAATTGGAAACAGAATAAATACATTAAAACCAAGGGGTTGTAGTAATAAAACTACAGAGATAGAAGGAGACATTATTGGACACCACTTCAATAACTAGAGCAACAACTCCACTCTAAAAGTAGAAGACTATGAATCATATGAAAGAATTCATTGTATATTGTTTTTCCAGTATAAAACTATATTTTTGGACAACCAGATGCACCTACCTAAAAAGGGAAATTTCTTCTTTACAAAATTCCAAGCAATGAATAAGGAAAGAATGATGTAATTAGGAAATCACTGTTTTGCAACCCAAATAAAGCAGCAGAGTCAGGTAATGCTCATGAATTGATGAAGCCACAGGATGAGAGGTTGATGGGTAATCATACCAACGAGGCTTCAGGCAGTCCTCACCTGATCCCACTGATTGATCGATCTCAGCAGCAGTGAGATCCTGTCCTCTTGACCTAATTCACCCAAATTACACAGCACCACCTATGGATGGGCTTCCCTTGTGGCTCAGCTAGTAAAGAATCCACTTGCAATGCAGGAGACTTGGGTTCTAGCCCTGGGTTGGGAAGATCCTGGAAAAGGGAAAGGCTACCTGTTCCATTATTCTGGCCTGGGGAATTCCACGGACTGTATAGTCCATGGGGTCGCAAAAGAGTCAGACATGACTGAGCGATTTTCACTTCACTTCACTTTACCTATGGTATAGTAAAATCTGAGCCTAATCAAGTCTTTGTGGCTAATTTCCATTTACAAGAAAGATGGCAGATGAAGAAATAAGTTAAATGATCTCAGAATAAGGCTAACAGAAAAGTTGTGAATGTGTGATATTCTGTCAGACAACTGACCCAAGTTCTTTCATAAATTAATGGGATGAAAAAAGAAAAATAGAGATCTACTCTAGATCAGGCTTCCCAGGTGGCCTTAGTGGTAAAGAACCTGCCTGCCAATGCAAGAGACATAAGAGATGCTGGTTCAATCCCTGGGTCGGGAAGACCCCCNTGGTTATTCTGGCAAGTTGCTCAGTTTTCTTTGGTCTCTCCCCTGTATTGTTGCTCAGTCACTCAGTCCACGGACTGCAGCACGCCAGGCTTCCCTGACGATCACCAACTCCCAGAGTTTGCTCAAACTCATGTCCATTGAGTTGGTGATGACATCCAACCATCTCATCCTCTGTCGTCCCCTTCTCCTCCTGCCCTTGATCTTTGCCAGCATCACGGTCGTTTACAATGAGTTGGCTCTTCCAATCAGGTGGCCAAAGTATTAGTGTTTCAGCTTCAACATCAGTCCTTGCATGAATATTCAGGACTAATTTCCTTTAGGATGAACTGGTTGAATCTCCTTGCAGTCCACGGGACTCTCAAGCGTCTTCTCCAACATCACAGTTCAAAAGCATCAATTCTTCAGTGCTGAGCTTTCTTTATAGTCTAACTCTCACGTCCAACATGACTACTGGAAAAAGCATAGCTTTGACTATATGGACCTTTGTCGGCAAAGTGATATCTCTTTTTTAATTCACTGTGAAGCCTTGTCAGAGCTTTTCTTCCAAGGAGCAAGTGTCTTAAATTCATGGCTGCAGTCACTGTCTGCAGTGATTTTGGAGCCCAAGAAAAATAAAATCTGCCACGTTTCCATTGCTTACCCATCTATTTGCCACGAAGTGATGGGACTGGATGTCGTGATCTTCATTTTTTGAATGTTGAGCTAAAGACCCTCTTGATGAAAGTGAAAGAAGAGAGTGAAAACGTTGGCTTAAAGCTCAACATTCAGAAAACTAAGATCATGGCATCTGGCCCCATCATTTAATGGCAAATAGATGGGGAAACAATGGAAACAGTGACTGAATTTGTTTTGGGGGGCTCCAAAATCACTGCAGATGGTGATTGCAACCGTGAAATTAAAAGACACTTACTCCTTGGAATGAAATTATGACCAACCTAGACAGCATATTAAAAAGCAGAGACATTATTTTGTCAACAAAGGTCCATCTAGTCAAGGGTATGGTTTTTCCAGTAGTCATGTATGGATGAAAGAGTTGGACTATAAAGAAAGCTGAGCACAGAAGAATTAATGCTTTTGAACTGTGGTATTGGAGAAGACTCTCAACAGTCCCTTGGACTGCAAAGAGATCCAACCAATCCATCCTAAAGGAGATCAGTCCTGGGTATTCATTGGAAGGCCAGATGTTGAAGCTAAAACTCCAATACTTTGGCCAACTGATTTGAAGAGCTGACTTATTTGAAAAGACTCTGATGCTGGGAAAGATTGAGGGCAGGAGGAGAAGGGGACGACAGAGGATGAGATGATTGCATGGCATCACTGACTCAATAGACATGAGTTTGGGTGAACTCCAGGAGTTGGTGATGGACAGGGAGGTCTGGCATGCTGCAGTTCATGAGTCGGAAAGAGCCGGACATGACTGAGCGACTGAACTGAACTGATCTGAAATGCATTGCACCTTCATAGTTTATAGAGACTTAAAGTGCCCCTTTAACCAGAAGATTCCTCTAGCATATGAAGAGATTCCACATGGCATTTATGTCCTGTGGTTAAGATGATTCAGCAGCAGGGATGCCTGAGTGAAGAGTTTGGGAGGTGGAGGCTGTTGCTTCTAGTTCTCCTCCAGGCTCTGTCGGATCCCATAGCCAAAGTATATGGCAAATCCTAGTAGGGAAATGAGACGATGAGAAGAGAAAGTAGGTGCTCTCCTTACTGATACACAGTCGTGTACATGCTTGTGTGCACACTCAGTCCCTCAGTCGTGACTGACTCTTTTGTGACCCCATGGACCATAGCCCTGCAGGCTCCTCTGTCCATGAGATTCTCCAGTGAAGAGTACTGGAGTGGATTGCTATTTCCTCCTCCAGGGGATCTTCCTGACCCAGGGATTGAACCCATGTCTCTTATGTTTCCTGCATTGGCAGGTGGACTCTTTACCACTGAGACACCAGGGAACTCCACACTTGCTCACTAGGTCTCCTATGAAGGTGTCTGACAGAGAATAGGGGAGTGGTGTTAGGAAGAGGATGGAGATCAGTCAACTGATCCCAGAAAACGACTTACCAATGGCATTCCAGACACTGAATTGGATCCAGGCCCCAGAAGTCATCTGCATCATCAGATAAACGTTCAGAAAGATGCTCACCAGTGGGAGGACAGGCAGACCAGGGACCTGTGGACAGACTCACTTCATCCCTGAACAGTTCAGATGTCAGAAAAGGAGCCCACAACCCACATGTGGGCAGGAAGACTCCAGTCCTGTTGAAGCTATGTGTTCAGTGCCTACTAAAACTGAGTATGTGAAGCACTGTGTGTGGATCAGGGAAGGGTCCATTGGTTTCAGCAATTTCCCATTTCACATGTTCAGTAAAGGATGTTTAGACCTCAAAGGAGGTAGACTTCATTCACTCGAGGTGGGTAGTTTGGGCACATAAGGTCACCTACTTTTAAAAATTAATTAACTAGTTAATTTGACTGCATCAGAACTGAGTTGTGACCTAAGAGCTTCTCTAGTTGTGTGGCATGGGCTTATTTGCCCTACAGCATATGGGGTATTTTTCCCCCAACCAGGAAGCTAACTTACATCCCCTGCATTGCAAGGTAGATTCTTAACCACTGGACCACCAGGGAAGTCCCTCACCTACCCTGAATGGAAGAGGAGAGGGGTCCTGGGGCTGCCTCCAGATGATGACCGTGATCCCAGTGATGAGCAGCAGCAGCAGCACAGCCACGGCTGTGAGCCCGGGGTCTCCAGAGAACACCTGGCTGGGCCACTGGGCCAGGATCAGGCTCAGGATGGTCAGCAGGAGAACTGCAAGGATCAAGGAGGAAGAGGACAGGCTGGACCCAGAAGACAAAGATGTCAGGACCTCAGGCCACACCCCTCTCCAGGCTGCCCACATCAGGAAGGGCCATCATATCTCTACTACTTCATAACTGAAAAAGACACATATTTCCAACCCATCCTGTCAATTTCAGAATACCACCAAAGAGAAGTCCCATTGCTCACCAAGCAGGAAGGCACATCCATAGACAATCTGGCCAGATTTCCCAGTGGGGATGGTGCCAGTAGGGAACCACAGACTCTTCAGAATGTTTGAGTTTCCTGCTTCAGATACAGGCTCTGAAGGGTTTTCTTCAACTTCAGGCTTCATCTCAATTTCCTCCTCTGTTTTCTCCTTGCTGAACTTCTGATCTGGGTGGTACCTGAGTGAGAGGATATTAAGGCAATATTAACAACAGACCATATACTCCTCCATCACCAGAGAGTTTAATCCAACTCTTTCCCAAATTCAGCAAAGCAGGACATGAAGCTAGAAGAGTTTTAGCTTCCCTTGAGTCTGTGACCCCGAGCCAAGGTGTAGCGGAGTCTCACCTAAGGACAAGCACAGAGAGAGCCACCAGGGAGTAGGCAAGCAGGGTCCCGATTGATAAGAGGTCCACCAGATCGCTGAACTTGAAGAGTAACGCCATGACCGCTAGGATGAGGGCACAGACAAGATGGGGAAGGGACTGAGAAAGAGCCAGAAATATCAAAGATAAGGAAATGATCAAACAAGGGATGGGTTTTGTTTATTCACCTGCAAGGTTTCCAGAAGACATGATGGCCATGACAGGGGTGCCCGTGTGGCCATGGATCTGGGCAAGGCCCCTAAAAAGGAGTCCGTCTTCTGCCATCACATACATCACCCAAGGCATGGAGAACATATCACCTAGGAGACTGGAAAAGAAAATGGAAACGTATATGAGGACATGGAGAGAGGGGAAGGAAGGACCAGCACTTCTGTTCCCTTGTCTACTTGGGTCAAGGTGTCCTTCCCTCTTGTCTCTCAATCCCAAGGGCTGGGATACCAGAGCATCTGACAGTCAATGGGGAGAAAGTCATGATACTGACCTGGATGTGAGAGCACAGAGGGCGCCAACAGCCACCACATATCTGGCAGGGCCCCAGCCAACAAGGAGGAAAGCCTGTGGCAGGGGGCTCTCAGGATGAATCTGGTAGTAGGGCACCATGAGGGTGAGTGCCGCTGAGACACCAAACCACACCACAAAGCAGATGAGGATCGTGAGCATGGTGCTCACGGGGATGGACCGCTGAGGATTTAGGGCTTCTTCCCCTGCAGGATGCACCGAGGTACTAGGTTAGGAAAACACAGGGCGTGAAAGAAAGCACAATATCCCCTTTCCTCTTGCACCATCAAAAGCAGCCTAACCTTCTACCAATCCCTATGCCCAAGGGCAGCCTAATCTGTGCCCAAACCCCTGATGAGAAGCACAGTGACTATGTTACCTTTAGTGACAATGGCATCAAAACCAATAAACATGTAGAAACACAGAGCTGCTCCCTGGAGAATCCCATCAAAGCCAAAAGGTGCAAACCCTCCGGAACCCAGAGGGCCTAACCTATGGTGAGAGANTGTTACCTTTAGTGACAATGGCATCAAAACCAATAAACATGTAGAAACACAGAGCTGCTCCCTGGAGAATCCCATCAAAGCCAAAAGGTGCAAACCCTCCGGAACCCAGAGGGCCTAACCTATGGTGAGAGAGGAATGAGGAAGAACACGGGTGAGGTGAGTTCAACCCTCCCTACTGGACTCTTCCCTTCCTACCACAAGTGCTGGGCTCCAGGACCCCCATCACTTAGACCCATCAGCCCAAGTCTCTTTGGTGGTGGTTTACTCATTTAGTCATGACCGACTCTTTCGACCCCATGGGAGCCTGCCATTGCCAGGCTCCTCTGTCCGTGGGATTATCCAGGTAGGAATGGTGGAGTGAGTTGCCACACTTTAGTCCCCACCAGATTTCCAGACTTGGACTCTCCGCACCACAAGTGTCACTATGGACAAGAGAACCCTCCTAACCTAGAGGTGCCACTGGATCCAGACGTGTCCAGTGTGTAGTCCTGCTCCGTGAGCTTCCAGTTGTGCGGGTCTCCCTTAATGAAGCCAGAGATGATGATGAAGCCGAGAACCAAAATGTTGATGCCTGTGAACACTTTGTAAAGTAGGGTTGACTCAGGAGCTCCCAGATCCAGTAGTCCTGTGGGAAGGATGGAATATGAGACATCCAAAATTACCAAACCCGTAGAGACAGAAAGCAGACCAGGGGCTACAGTGTCAGGAGGGCTGATGGTGGTGGGCAGATGGGCAGTGACGGCTCAGTGGGGGCAGCGTTTCCTCTGCTTGTGATGCAAAAGTTTGGAACTAGATGGCGGTGATGGTTACACGACACTGTGAAGGTACCAAGTCCCTCTCAGTACACNTGTCCCTGTTGTCGCATGGGTCAGAATCTCCTGTCTTTATTCCTGAATGGTATTCCTCTGTAGGCACACATCACTTTCTGTCCATCCATTTTTTGTGGATGGCCATTTGGGCTGCTTTCATCTTTCAGCTCTTGTGAACAAAGCTGCTGCAAACATGGGTGTGCAAACGTCTCCTGTGACCACACTTTCAGTTCTTTTGGGTGTACACTTGTAAGTGGGATTGCCCAACCATGATGGCAATTTCAGTTTTGGTTTTTTGGAGGAACCACCATACTTTATCTGTAGGAACTGCACTATTTTATGTTCCTAATGACAGGGCTTGAAGGTTCAGCAGTAGCGTTTGAACAATAAGGAGACATAGGTCCAGAGAAGTATTTGACTTCTTCAAGGGCAGAGAGGTGTTCGTGGGGCCAAGATGCTAATCATAGCTTCCTGACTCTTTGAAGCCTGCCCTCAGTCATAGCAAAAAACTCGGACCTTAGAGTAAAATGGACAGAACCCCCCTGACCTTAACTCGTGTTCACTAGGNGGCAGAGAGGTGTTCGTGGGGCCAAGATGCTAATCATAGCTTCCTGACTCTTTGAAGCCTGCCCTCAGTCATAGCAAAAAACTCGGACCTTAGAGTAAAATGGACAGAACCCCCCTGACCTTAACTCGTGTTCACTAGGTCAGCCTAGCCTTGCAGAGCACTGTAATGCAGACGTTTTATGTCCCAAAGAATTGAAAACACAGTCTCTTGTTTCTGATTCAAAATGAAGATTAGTCCTCTCTGCTTTCAGGCAGGTGGGAGGTAATTTGTCTCTCCTTCCCCCCCCCTCCCCAATTTAATAATACTTTATTTTTTAAATTTTTACATTTTTTTAGTTGGCAGATAATCACTCTACAGTGTTGTGCTGGTTTCCGCCTTACAGAAGGAGCCTCGGTCATAATTCCATGTATATGGCCCCATCCCTCTAGTCACCACAGAGCTCTAGACTGAGCTCCCCACGCTCTACAGTGGCCTCCACGAGCTGTCTGTTCCACACATAATCGTGTGTAAATGTCAGTGCTACTTTCTCAGTTCGTCCTAGCCTCTCCTCCCTCAACTGTGTCCACAAGACTATTCTTACATCTGCATCTCCATTCCTTCCCTACAAATAGGTTGATCTGTCCTATTTTTTTAGATGCCATACATATGCATGATATACAATATCTGTTTTTCTCTTTCTGAGTTTCTTCACTCTGTATAACAGACTCTAGTTTATTTACCTCTCACTACAAGTGACTGAAATTTTTTCCTTTTTATGGCTGAGTAATATTTCATTATATATATGGACCACATCTTCTTTATCCATTCATCTGGCTATAGACATC
>SJYW01032635.1:9041-30840 GCA_006410735.1 Raphicerus campestris | reverse complement strand
GTTCCTCGCATCAGGAGGCCAAAGTATGGGAGTTTCAGCCTCAGCATCAGTCCTTCCAATGAGTACACAGGACTGATTTTCTTTAGGATTGACTGGTTTAATCACCTTGCAGTCAAAGGGACTCTCAAGAGTCTTCTCCAACACCACAGTTCAAAAGCATCAGTTCTTTGGCACTCCACTTTGTTTATAGTCAAACACACACATACAAACATGACTGCTGGAAAAACCACAACTATGCTCTTGGACCTTTATGAAAGTACTATCTTTGCTTTTCATATACTGTCTAGGTTGTTCATAGCTTTCCTTCCAAGGAACAAGAGTCATTTAATTTCATGGCTACAGTCTCCATCTGCAGTCATACTGGNTGGACCTTTATGAAAGTACTATCTTTGCTTTTCATATACTGTCTAGGTTGTTCATAGCTTTCCTTCCAAGGAACAAGAGTCATTTAATTTCATGGCTACAGTCTTCATCTGCAGTCATACTGGAGTCCAGAAACATCTGTCACTGTTTCCATTGTTTCCCCATCTATTTGCCATGAAGTGATGGAACCGGATACCATGATCTTTGTTTTTGAATGTTGATTTTTAAGCCAGGTTTTTCACTCTCCTCTTTCACTTTTGTCAAGAGGCACTTAAGTTCTTCTTCACTTTCTGCCGTAAGGATGGTGTCATCTGCATATCTGAGGTGATTGACATTTCTCCCAGAAACCTTGATTCCAGCTTGTGATTCATCCAGCCCAGCATTTCCAATGATGTACTCTGCATATAAGTTGAATAAGCAGGGTGACAATGTACAGCCTTGATGTGCACCTTTTCCAATTTGGAGCCAATCTGTTGTTCCACGTCCAATTCTAACTGTTGTTTCTTGACCTGCATACAGATTTCTAAGGAGGGAGGTCAAGTCTCTGGTATTTCCATCACTTTAAGGATTTTCCACAGTCTTTTGTAATCCAGTCACAGTCAAAGGCTTTGGTATAGTCAATAAAGTAGAAACAGATGTTTTTCTGTATCGCACTTGCTTTTTTGATGATTCAATGGGTGTTGGCAATTTGATCTCTGGTTCCCCTGTCTTTTCTAAATCCAACTTGAACATTTGTAAATTCATGGTTCACGTACTGTTGATGCTTGGATTGGAGAATTTTGAGCATTACTTTGCTAGCGTGTGAGATGAGTGAAATTGTATGGTAGTTTGAGCAATTTTTGGCATTACCTTTCTTTGGGATTGGAATGAAAACTGACCTTTCCAAGTCCTGTAGCCACTGTTAAGTTTTCCAAATTTGCTGGCATATTGAGTGCAGTATTCTCACAGCATCATCTTTTAGGATTTGAAATAGCTCAACTGGAATTTTACCATCTACACTAGCTTTGTTTGTAGTGCTGCTTCCTAAGGCCCACTTGACTTTGCATTCCAGGATGTCTGGCTCTAGGTGAGTGATAACACCATCGTGGTAATCTGAGTCTTGAAGACCTTTTTTGTATAGTTCTGTGTGCTCTTGCCACTTCTTCTTATCTTCTGCTTCTGTTAGGTCCATGCCATTTCTGTCCTTTATTGAGCTCATTTTTGCATGAAATGTCCCCTTGGTATCACTAGTTTTCTTGAAGAGATCTCTAGTCTTTCCCATTCTATTGTTCTCCTCTATTTCTTTGCATGGATCATAAGAAGGCTTTCATATCTCTCCTTACTATTCTTTGGAACTCTGCCTTCAGATGGGTATATCTTTCCTTTTCCTCTTTATCTTTAGCTTCTTTTTTCTCAGCNAGGTGATTGACATTTCTCCCAGATACCTTGATTCCAGCTTGTGATTCATCCAGCCCAGCATTTCCAATGATGTACTCTGCATATAAGTTGAATAAGCAGGGTGACAATGTACAGCCTTGATGTGCACCTTTTCCAATTTGGAGCCAGTCTGTTGTTCCACGTCCAATTCTAACTGTTGCTTCTTGACCTGCATACAGATTTCTAAGGAGGGAGGTCAAGTCTCTGGTATTTCCATCACTTTAAGGATTTTCCACAGTCTTTTGTAATCCAGTCACAGTCAAAGGCTTTGGTATAGTCAATAAAGTAGAAACAGATGTTTTTCTGTATCGCACTTGCTTTTTTGATGATTCAATGGGTGTTGGCAATTTGATCTCTGGTTCCCCTGTCTTTTCTAAATCCAACTTGAACATTTGTAAATTCATGGTTCACGTACTGTTGATGCTTGGATTGGAGAATTTTGAGCATTACTTTGCTAGCGTGTGAGATGAGTGAAATTGTATGGTAGTTTGAGCAATTTTTGGCATTACCTTTCTTTGGGATTGGAATGAAAACTGACCTTTCCAAGTCCTGTAGCCACTGTTAAGTTTTCCAAATTTGCTGGCATATTGAGTGCAGTATTCTCACAGCATCATCTTTTAGGATTTGAAATAGCTCAACTGGAATTTTACCATCTACACTAGCTTTGTTTGTAGTGCTGCTTCCTAAGGCCCACTTGACTTTGCATTCCAAGATGTCTGGCTCTAGGTGAGTGATAACACCATCGTGGTAATCTGAGTCTTGAAGACCTTTTTTGTATAGTTCTGTGTGCTCTTGCCACTTCTTCTTATCTTCTGCTTCTGTTAGGTCCATGCCATTTCTGTCCTTTATTGAGCTCATTTTTGCATGAAATGTCCCCTTGGTATCACTAGTTTTCTTGAAGAGATCTCTAGTCTTTCCCATTTTATTGTTCTCCTCTATTTCTTTGCATGGATCATAAGAAGGCTTTCATATCTCTCCTTACTATTCTTTGGAACTCTGCCTTCAGATGGGTATATCTTTCCTTTTCCTCTTTATCTTTAGCTTCTTTTTTCTCAGCTGTTTGTAAGGTCTCCTCAGACAACCAGTTTTCCTTTTTACATTTCTTTTCTTGGGGATTATTTTGATCACTTCTTCCTATACAATGTCCTGAACCTCCATTGTTCTTTGGACACTCTATCAGATCTAATCCTTTGGATCTACTTGTCACTTTCACTGTATAATCATAAAAGATTTGATTTAGGTCATACCTGAATGGTCTAGTGGTTTTCCCTACTTTCTTCAATTTAAGTTTGAATTTTGAAATAAGAAGTTCATGATGTGAGCCACAGTCAGCTCCAAGTCTTGTTTTTCCTGACTGTGTAGAGCTTCTCCATCTTTGGCTGCAGAGAATATAATTAATCTGATTTCAGTATTGACTATCTAGTGACGTCCATGTGTGAAATCTTCTCTTGTGTTGTTGGAAGAGGGTGCTTGTTATGACCAGTGCGTTCTCTTGGCAAAACTCTGTTAACTTTTGCCCTGATTCGTTTTGTACTCTAAGGCCAAATTTTCCTTGGGGTTGGGTGTATATATAATTACAAGTTTTATATCTTCTTGAATAGTCCCTTGATGATTATTCAGTGTCCTTCCTTATTTCTTGCAGCAGTCTTTATTTTAAAGTCTATTTCGTCTGATGTAAGTATTGCTACTCCAGCTTTCTTTTCATTTCCATGTGTATGGCATTCTTTTTCCATTTCCTTGCTTTCAGTCTACATGTGCCACTAGGTCGGAAATGAGTCTCTTGTAGATAGCATATATGTTCATCTTTTTGTATCGATTCAGTTAGTCTGTGTCTTTTGTTGGAGATTTCCTTTGTTCCAGTGTTTGGGTGTGTGTGTGTTTTTACTTTACAATATTGTATTGGTTTTGCCATACATTGACATGAATCTGCCATGGATGTACATATGTTCCCCATCCTGAGCCCACCTCCCACCTCCCTCCACNTCTTTTTGTATCGATTCAGTTAGTCTGTGTCTTTTGTTGGAGATTTCCTTTTTTCCAGTTTTTGGGTGTGTGTGTGCTTTTACTTTACAATATTGTATTGGTTTTGCCATACATTGACATGAATCTGCCATGGATGTACACATGTTCCCCATCCTGAGCCCACCTCCCACCTCCCTCCACATCCCATCCTGCTGGGTCATCCCAGTACACCAGCCCCGAGCATCCTGTATCATCCACCAAACCTGGACTGGGAATTCATTTCACATGTGACAATTTACATGTTTCAATGCCATTCTCCCATATCATCCCACCCTCGCCCTCTCCCACAGAGTCCAAAAGACTGTTCTATACATCTGTGTCTCTTTTGCTGCCTCACATACAGGGTTATCATTACCATCTTTCTAAATTCCATATATATGCTGTATACTGTATTGGTGTTTTTCTTTCTGGTTTACTTCACTCTGTATAATAGGCTCCAGTTTCATCCACCTCATTAGAACTGATTCAAATGTATTATTTTTAATGGCTGAGTAATACTCCATTGTGTATATGTACCACAGCTTTCTTATCCATTCATCTGCTGATGGACATCTAGGTTGCTTCCATGTCTTGGTTATTATAAACAGTGCTGGGATGAACACTGGGGTATACGTGTCTCTTTCAATTCTGATTTCCTAGGTGTGTATATTGGAATTTATAATCCATTTGTATTTAGGGTAATTATCACTGTGTATATTCCCATTGTCATTTTCTTAATTATTTTAAGGTGTGTGTGTGTGTATGTGTGTGTGTGTGTGTGTTTTATAGGTATTTTTTCCCCTTCCTCTTTGTTCTCTCTTCTGTTTTCTATCTAGAGAATTTAGCATTTGTTGTAAAGTTGATTTGGTTGTGTTGAATTCTTTTATCTTTTGATTGTCTGTAAATTTTTATATTTCTCCATGTAATCTGAGTGAGATCTTTGCTGAGTATGGGTAGGGTATTGCAGGGTTTTTTGTTTGTTTGTTTGTTTTTTCCTTTAAATATAACTTTCTACTCCCTTCTTACCTGCAGAATATCTTTAGAGAAAAAAGCTGATAACTTCATGGGGATTCCCTTGTATGTCATTTGTTATTTTCCCTTGTTTTCAATATTTTTCTTTATATTTAATTTTTGTTAATTTGATTAATACTTGCCCATTATCTGTGTCTTGGATTTATCCTCTATGGGACTGTCTGTGCTTCTTGTACTTGGGTGGCTATTTTATTTCCTCCATTAGAGAAGTTTATTTACTGTAATCTCTTCAAATATTTTCTCAGATTCTTTATCTTTTTTTCTTCTTCAGAGACCCCTATAATTCCAAAGCTGGTGAGTTTGATGTTGCCCCAGAAATCTGAGACTGTCCTCATCTTTTTATTCATTTACTTTTTCTTTATTCTATTCTGTGGCAGATTCCCACTATTTTATTTTTCATTGATCTTTCAGATCAGTACACTTATCTGATCTTTTGTTTCAGTTATTCTGCCATTGATTCCTTCTAAAGTGTTTTTCATTTCAGTTATTGCATTTTTCATCTGTTTGCTTATTATTTAGTTACTTTAGGTATTTGTTAGTCTTTTATCTTCTTGATCTGTGACTCCATTCCTTTTTCAAGATCTTGGATCTCGTTATTATCATTACTCTGAATGTTTTTAAGATAGATTGTCTAGCTTCTCTTCATTTGGTTGTTCCTGCAGGGTTTTTTTCTGGCTCCTTCATATGTCCTGCTTCGTGTGTAACATATTTCTTTGTCATCTTATTTTATCAGACTTACTGTGTTTATGGTCTCCTTTCTGCAGGCTAAGGAATGTAGTTCCTTTTGCTTCTGGTGTCTGCTCCAGGTGGGTGAGGATGGTGCAGAGGCTTGTGCTAAAAACTTCCCCCTTTGTTCTGTGGTTGTCACTGCCCTGTCAGGAGCAGGGTCTGCTCCCTTGTTGTTGGGATACAGGACACCAGATCTATTTATTTTTTATTTATTTATTTGGCTGTGTTGGGTCTTAGTTGTGTTATGTGGGATCTTCCTTGTGTTATGAGAGATCTTTCATTGCAACACACAGACTCTCTAGCTGTGGCACATGGGCTCCAGGGTGTGTGGGCTCAGTAGTTGCACCAAGTGGACTTAGTTTCTCTGTGGCATATGGTATCTTATGTCCCCAACCAGGAATCAAACCCACATTATTAATCACTGGACAACCAAGAACATCCCCAGATCAGTTTCTTGGTTGTAATTGCTGAAGTACAGCTCAAGGTGGGTGAAGTTGGAGCACCCACCCTGGGAGAAAAACCACTGAGTATTCTTCCTCTGGAATTGCTTTCACTTGCGAATGTGCTCTGTTGTGTCCCCCTTTGCCTGTGATGCAGACTCACAAAGTACACTCTGATTGACTCTACTTTTGGCCCCACCTTAATTCTGGGTATGTTTGCAAATAGGCTGGTGCCTCTCTGGCATTTTTCACAAGGACACTGGTGTAAATCACTGTTGTCAGGTCATAGGACTGCAGTAGTTGTGCACTTGGACCCACTGTGGGATCTATGGAGTCAACTCAGACCCTGGCCTGGCCCAACACAATGTGTATGTGCCCACAAAGCCTACAGCTATTAAAACCACAATGGTCCCAACTGTAGTAGAACTTATTGTCCTTTCAGATGTTTCACAGGTGATGAATTTAGAGTCATCAACAGAGGTGTAACTTGACGGTTTGCACAGTCACATGGAAAGATTTCAGCTCTTCTTCCTATTTACACAGCCCCTGGTTTTCAGTTGTGGTTTCAGCCCCACTTCTGGATCATTTTCTACTGGGGTAGCTTCTTTGTGCCCCCTCTGTGACAGAGTGGGCAAGTCCTGGTCCCACTGACAGATCTTCTAGTGAAGGTAGCTATCTGCATGCTCCCAGAACAAACGGACAGGTTCTTGTACCCACTGACGGATTTCCTAGTCACAGAATCTATTGGTACCATCCCAGAACAGTGTAGGTAAGTCTGGGGGCCCACTCACAGAATCCATAGTGGCAAGAGTTGTTTTCATTCTTCTCAGTAAGTAAGAGTGGGTTCTGTAAACTGTTTGTTGAATTCCTAGTGGTGGAAGTTATCCCCACCCTTCCTGGTCAGCATGGGTGGGTCCTGGGGCCCACTAGCAGAATTCTTAGTGGTAGGAGCTGTCTGCACTCTTCCAGGCCTGCAAGGGAGGAGGGAGCTGACTTCTGCCTGTGGGTCTAGAAGAGGAAGCCAGTGCCCTCCTCTGGAGCCCAGAATGACTGTAGCAATTTATGCCAGCCCCTGGAGCTCCCATTGGTGCTGCCTTCTTGCCTGGGAACATTCACAGGGAAAGAAGTTCTTATGGTGGTCCCACCCTTCTCCTCATGTGTCTCCCAGTAACCGTAGCTTGCCTCTCTGGGAGGCCCAAGCTTCTTCATAATTTTCCCTTAATTGTCATAGCTGACCTTTTCAGGTTGTTTCCATACTTAACTCTGGGCCTTTCCCTGGGCCTGAGCTCTGGAGTCTGAGCTTCAGCACCCAATCCCCACCTCCACTGACAGAGGAGTATCTCAGGTTGGGGGTCACAGTGTGGTGGTGTCAACCTTCTATGCAGGTTATTCTTAACAGTTTGCTGCTTTCTCCTCTTAGGCCGTGAAGCTCTTCCTCTATCCAGGTTGATCTCCCCACTGGTGAGGAGCCTTCCCAAGGTGCGGGAATATTTCTTCCTTCTTGGTTCCCTCCCAGCAGAAAAGGCCCCATTCTAATTATTTTTTTCTTTTTCCCTCTCTGATTATGTGGAGGTTTCTTGTCTTTTTGAAAGTCTAATGTCTTCTGTCAGCACACAGTATGTGTTCTGTATGAATCATTTCACTTGTAGATGCATTTCAATAGTATTTGCTATGTTTCTGTGGAAGGAGGTGAACTCTGCTTCCTACTCCTCTGCTATCTTGATCTCTTTCTCAGGTACTTGTTTGTTTTTCCCCTTCACTCACTCAGTCACTGTTTAAATAAAAACTCATTTAATTGTTCACTCTTTCATTTGAAAAAGGGGATAGGATTAATTTGACAGACAAGACTTGCACCCTCTTGAAGCTTTCTCATGCTCTTATCTCTTTCTTCGATTACAGTTGCTTATTTTTGCTTTGATATTTGTTTCTACTCTATTATTTCAGTAATATCTAGACTTCCCAGTGAATGTCTTGAATTTTGATTTATACCTCTATTCCTGGCACAGTTTGCCGTTCTAGTTTTGTCAACTCCTTTGATTTCAGTTGAGCAAAAACCAAACCAAAACAACACACATGAAAAAATTTTTCATCATCATGTAGCTGCAACTACAGAGATATGACTACTATGTATTGTCCTCCCCCAACCAGGGGGCATTCTGGAATCAAATATTGAACACTGAGTATAAAACATACAATAAAGTTTTTATTCATTCTACCTACAAGTAAACTTCAAAAACCAAACTTTATTGATCATATCATTATGTTATTTTCTAGATTGAAATGTTGATTGCTTTAATGAAATCTTGTCATCAATGTAATAGTAAAAATAACTATCTTGCTTTTTAATTTGTAGGAAAAAATATATGTTTCTCTAAAATTATTTTTCAGCATTAGAAAGAAAAGTTTACTTTTTTGTCCCCAGCTTCATTGAGAAATTATTGACAAATAAAAAGTATATGTATGTAAGATATACAACATGCTATTTTGACATACATGTACATTATGAAATAAAAAAAATAGCACACCCATCACCTTGCATAGCTACATTTGTATGTTTGCATGTCTATAGTGAAAAAACTTGAGACCTACTCTTTTACCAAATTTCAAACATACAGTATATTATTATTAACTATAGTCATCATATTGTACATTAGTCTCTAGAACTTATTCACCTTATAACTGAAAGTTTGTACCCTTTGACATCTTCCATTACCCATACCTTCAGCACTCAACAAGTACCAATCTACTCTCTGTTAGTATGAGTTTGACTTTTAAAATCCCCACATACAAGTGACATTATGCAATTTTTATCTATCTCTGTCTGGCTTATTTCATTTAGCATAGTGTCCCCCAGGCTCACTCATGCTGTCACAAATAACAACATTTTTTTCTCATTTAAGGCTAAATAATACAAATTATCTAAGCTGTCAAAGAAGAGACAATATGTGGGGCAAAGTGCAGCTAGACTTCACTGGGCCACCTTCTCTTGTACCTACTATTTAATTCCAGGATCTCCAATCAGTTAACATGATAATATGGGGTTATCAGGGATCCTTATTCTCTCTCTAATGCACTAATCGGCTTGACTCTGTCTTCCTCCACCTGCAAAAGATAAAATCAGACTAGGTTTATCAAAATTGTATTAGGCCTTAAGTGATAATAAGAGGGCAAAAATGAGAGAGGATAATATCCATATGGGTCCCAACCCAATTCATGTGGCAGATGAATGTGAAGTCCTTGAACTTGTCTGCCCCTTGGCAAAAATATGTAAGCCTCATCTTCCTAGTTTTAGGCCCTTGTCTTAAACTTCTTCCCCTGGATAAATTATAAACTTCTTTGGGAAAGCATACACTACTCAAAAGCAAGCATGCTTAAATATGATATGAACTAATATTTGCACTATAGAAATACCTATTCTATACTACAGATTTGAAGATTAGATATTTTACAACAGTTTAGAAGTACTAAAACAATAACCTAAATGTTATTTATAACCTAAGTGTATGATGCTCTCTGTATTGGGGCTTCCCAGGTGGTGCAGTGGTAAAGAACCCACCTGTCATTGCAAGAGACACAAGAGATATGGTTCAATCCCTGGGGTCAGGAAGATCCCCTGGAGTAGGAAATGGCAACCCACTCAGGTATTCTTTTCTGGAAAATTCTATGGACAGAGGAATCTGGTGGGCTAAAGTCCATGGAATCACAAAGAGTCAGACTAAGTACACACATGTACTAGATGTGGAACAATGAACTGTGTGATAGAGTAGTGCAAAACTCATTTTACAATATTGTCATGAGTTCAGGATTACAGCTTTCTATGTGACCATATTAAACACAAGATGTGTATAATTCTTCCCTTAATTTTATTTCCACAGAGTTAAAAAATAGATGCAAGGTATGATTTTTGTAGGAATTTGTATGAAGAATGAAACTATGAAATTATATATAAAACCAATGGTTTTGTGAGACAAAAATGGTTAAATAAACGATTACTCCTGATTGATTTATGGATCAATGAAAGGAAAGTGGAGAACCATATTAAAATTAGTAAAAAATAAATAAATAAATAAACTGGAAACAAACTATGTTACAGGTTACATTTGACACTCAGATAATTTTATTCATTTGATCTTTACAAAATTATTGATGAAAAAACTAGTGCCCTCCCCTTGCATGCCATCAATTAGTTGATTATTTAGTATTGCATGCTGTCATTTATTCATTTATCTGATAAATATTTAAGGCGTATATTTTCTTGTACTTAAAATACCATATTAGATAAATAGCATTGTATTACAAACAGGATTAATGAAGATAAATAAGCCCATACAGCATAAAAGTGGCAAATTTGGGACTGAAACACCATGTCCTTTAAACTACTTTTCTATATATTTTTGATATATAGTTCCTCTTTTCCTCTATATTGAATACATTTTGCTCTAGATGTAAAATCCCATGTATACATTTGCACATACACCTGAAAAGTATTAATTTTAAAAGAAGTAACAATGTTTGTAAACATTACCACAAACATTAAAAGCATTTTAAAGTGATTATTATTAGACTATAGCAGAAATGTTACAGTAGTTAAATATAAATATAAAAAGATCAAATTTTTTCTCCTTGTNATTCTCTCTCTAATGCACTAATCGGCTTGACTCTGTCTTCCTCCACCTGCAAAAGATAAAATCAGACTAGGTTTATCAAAATTGTATTAGGCCTTAAGTGATAATAAGAGGGCAAAAATGAGAGAGGATAATATCCATATGGGTCCCAACCCAATTCATGTGGCAGATGAATGTGAAGTCCTTGAACTTGTCTGCCCCTTGGCAAAAATATGTAAGCCTCATCTTCCTAGTTTTAGGCCCTTGTCTTAAACTTCTTCCCCTGGATAAATTATAAACTTCTTTGGGAAAGCATACACTACTCAAAAGCAAGCATGCTTAAATATGATATGAACTAATATTTGCACTATAGAAATACCTATTCTATACTACATATTTGAAGATTAGATATTTTACAACAGTTTAGAAGTACTAAAACAATAACCTAAATGTTATTTATAACCTAAGTGTATGATGCTCTCTGTATTGGGGCTTCCCAGGTGGTGCAGTGGTAAAGAACCCACCTGTCATTGCAAGAGACACAAGAGATATGGTTCAATCCCTGGGGTCAGGAAGATCCCCTGGAGTAGGAAATGGCAACCCACTCAGGTATTCTTTTCTGGAAAATTCTATGGACAGAGGAATCTGGTGGGCTAAAGTCCATGGAATCACAAAGAGTCAGACTAAGTACACACATGTACTAGATGTGGAACAATGAACTGTGTGATAGAGTAGTGCAAAACTCATTTTACAATATTGTCATGAGTTCAGGATTACAGCTTTCTATGTGACCATATTAAACACAAGATGTGTATAATTCTTCCCTTAATTTTATTTCCACAGAGTTAAAAAATAGATGCAAGGTATGATCTTTGTAGGAATTTGTATGAAGAATGAAACTATGAAATTATATATAAAACCAATGGTTTTGTGAGACAAAAATGGTTAAATAAACGATTACTCCTGATTGATTTATGGATCAATGAAAGGAAAGTGGAGAACCATATTAAAATTAGTAAAAAATAAATAAATAAATAAACTGGAAACAAACTATGTTACAGGTTACATTTGACACTCAGATAATTTTATTCATTTGATCTTTACAAAATTATTGATGAAAAAACTAGTGCCCTCCCCTTGCATGCCATCAATTAGTTGATTATTTAGTATTGCATGCTGTCATTTATTCATTTATCTGATAAATATTTAAGGCGTATATTTTCTTGTACTTAAAATACCATATTAGATAAATAGCATTGTATTACAAACAGGATTAATGAAGATAAATAAGCCCATACAGCATAAAAGTGGCAAATTTGGGACTGAAACACCATGTCCTTTAAACTACTTTTCTATATATTTTTGATATATAGTTCCTCTTTTCCTCTATATTGAATACATTTTGCTCTAGATGTAAAATCCCATGTATACATTTGCACATACACCTGAAAAGTATTAATTTTAAAAGAAGTAACAATGTTTGTAAACATTACCACAAACATTAAAAGCATTTTAAAGTGATTATTATTAGACTATAGCAGAAATGTTACAGTAGTTAAATATAAATATAAAAAGATCAAATTTTTTCTCCTTGTTAGGCATGAATCTATATATAAAATGAAATTCACTTTGAATCTCTTTGTCTACATGTTATATATGTTAGGCTAAATAAAACAAATAAAGCAAATACACCATGGTCATAGTTGAAATTTTATTCTCCTACAATTATAGAACAAGAGTGTTTCTTATCTACAAACAACTTCTCTTCATGACTGATGTCACTACGATTTAGCCCTTTGAAGTTAGTATTTATTGATTTTGCCTTTACTTTGATTGGATCTTACCTACCTCAGTGTTTCAGTAAATTGAAGCCTTCTGCAGTTCATAGAAAAAAGATGAGAACAAGGCCTTGAGAAAATCTACACTGACCTCAATTTGCTTCAGACTGTATTGGTAAAATCATTGTCACTGTGTTGCAGACGTGACCTTAACTGGATTTGTGCAAATTCAATCCATAATATTCTAGACAGCTGATTGAAAATTGGCCTAAAAGGTAAGAGCTAAAATATTTTTAAAATTAAAAATATAAATATTTGAGACCATTTTATTTAAATGCTACATATTCTTTGTATGTATTAACTTCTATACATACATTAAATCAGTTCAACAGTGTATGTGAATAATTATTGTGGCAATGTTATTGTCAAGTTTACAAAACAGAATGCAGTACAATCTTTCCCTTATAGAGTTTGCAAAATAATAAGGGCTGTACCAAAGTTAATTAAATTTTATAGTATGCTTTAACAAATTATGATGAACATTATATAAAATATGGGAATAGATTAAAACATGGTCATATAAATATGGTACAAAAGAGCTCTTTTGTGAGTAAAATGGATGTCACTGATAATTATGATGGAAAAATGATAATAAAAATATGCAGGGAATCTGAAATAACTGACATACTAATCTGACAGAGACAGAAGACTCCACAAGAGACATCTGAAATTAAATTTGAATTGGAATCTACTCAAAGAGAGAGAGTGGGCAAAAAGAAAGAAAATTTATGCATATAGTGCCCCGCATAAGCAGAACACTGAGAAGGAAGAGGACTTGAGAATTGTAGTAGATATGACTTTGGAGAAATTGAAGATAGATTGTGAAGTTGATTTTCTGTTGTGTAATTTGATATTTATGTTGTGCAAAGATTCAAACTTAAAGCATAGCTAAGTTGCCAAAATCTGCTGCATATTAGAACCACTAGGTAAACGTCTAAAAAATTAACAGCCTCAGTTGCATACAATACTAATTAAGTCAAAATGTTTAGAGGTAGAATTTAGATATTAGTAGCTTCTATGGATCAAATCATTCTAATTTGCATCTTCATTTGCAAACCTCTGGCTAAATCCACAAATAAACTCATTTCATGGCATTTGGCAACTTCGGAATAAAATCTTCACCTTACTACATGAGCCTTTTTAAAATTTCTCCAATATGCCAAACAATAATACGAACACTTTTTCATGACCTGTTTATTCTGACTACAATGTTCTTTAAGCAAATATTTTGCAGGAGGCTCTATTTAACTTTATTCAGATCTCTGTTCAATGTCACCTCTCCAGAGAGACATCCTCTGACCATTTGATCTCAAATAGTAATCCTCACCCCTTTTTAATCTAATAACACAAATCAATGTGTCTTCTCATTACTTATACCTACCTGATACCTTACCATTTTTTGTTTAACTAGTGATATCTACTTTCTGCCACACACATTATCTGAATATAAAATCATTGACAGCAGAGATATCACAGGCAGACTTTCAGATCTCTAACACTGAAACAGTGATACATAATAAGTACTCAGTAAATGATTGCTAAATGAATGAATTATTATGAAAATAATGAAAAGTAAAGTAACCATATTTTATCTCTGAGTATAGTTAAACTGTTTCCACTTCAAGAAGACAGAGACAGAGGAGTTTCAAGATGGCAAAGGAGGAGGTGGAGGTAGAATGCATCTGTATCAACAACATCAAGAAAACATTTACATATGCAACAATTCTCACAGAACATTGCTGAAAACTAGGGGAGACCTTGATCATCAGAAGGACCATACAGATCCAAGCATAACTTGGTAGGACAAAAGATGGGAAAAGGAGGATGAGAGCAAACAGGACTGGACATTCACCCCAGGGTGGAGGAGCTGAAGTGGGGAGAGATTCCTGCATACATGGATGTTGGTTTGGACAGAAAGGAAGCATTTGGGGTTGTTGGAAGAAGGATCAGCAGCTGTGATAGTCTGGAGAGAGTGAGAATGCCACAGAAAATCTATGGCATGTCCCTACAAACTCAGGACCAAGATACCTGTCCAATAATGTGCCTGGAGGCTGAGCCACAGGGGAAGCCCAAGAATACTGGAGTGGATAGCCTACCCCTTCTCCAGTGGATCTTCCCAACCCAGGAATTGAACTNTGATCTCAAATAGTAATCCTCACCCCTTTTTAATCTAATAACACAAATCAATGTGTCTTCTCATTACTTATACCTACCTGATACCTTACCATTTTTTGTTTAACTAGTGATATCTACTTTCTGCCACACACATTATCTGAATATAAAATCATTGACAGCAGAGATATCACAGGCAGACTTTCAGATCTCTAACACTGAAACAGTGATACATAATAAGTACTCAGTAAATGATTGCTAAATGAATGAATTATTATGAAAATAATGAAAAGTAAAGTAACCATATTTTATCTCTGAGTATAGTTAAACTGTTTCCACTTCAAGAAGACAGAGACAGAGGAGTTTCAAGATGGCAAAGGAGGAGGTGGAGGTAGAATGCATCTGTATCAACAACATCAAGAAAACATTTACATATGCAACAATTCTCACAGAACATTGCTGAAAACTAGGGGAGACCTTGATCATCAGAAGGACCATACAGATCCAAGCATAACTTGGTAGGACAAAAGATGGGAAAAGGAGGATGAGAGCAAACAGGACTGGACATTCACCCCAGGGTGGAGGAGCTGAAGTGGGGAGAGATTCCTGCATACATGGATGTTGGTTTGGACAGAAAGGAAGCATTTGGGGTTGTTGGAAGAAGGATCAGCAGCTGTGATAGTCTGGAGAGAGTGAGAATACCACAGAAAATCTATGGCATGTCCCTACAAACTCAGGACCAAGATACCTGTCCAATAATGTGCCTGGAGGCTGAGCCACAGGGGAAGCCCAAGAATACTGGAGTGGATAGCCTACCCCTTCTCCAGTGGATCTTCCCAACCCAGGAATTGAACTAGAATCTCCTGCATTGAAGGCAGATTTTTTACCAACTGAACTAATCTCTTCAAATATTTTCCCAGGTCCTTTATCTTTTTCTTCTTCTTTTGGGAGACATATAATTCAAATGCTGATGTTTTTAATATTATCCTAGAGTTCTCTGAGAGTGTCCTCAATATTTTCATTCTTGTTTATTCATTCAGAGACAACAGAGAAATCAAGCTTTTCATATAAGGAAATGTTAGGAGAATTCAGTACCACCAAACCGGTTCTACAAAAAATACAAAAGAAATTTGTCTAGGCAGAAAACACAGTAGAAGAAAAAGACTTAAACACACACATAAAAAGATTGCAAAAATGCTAATAGAAACATATGTATCAATAATTACTTTAATGTAAATGGATTAAATGCTCCAACCAAAATACATAAATGGGCTGAATGGACATGAAAACAAGACCCATATATATGTTATCTATAAGAGACCCACTTCAGACCTAGGGACACATAAAGCTGAAAATGAGGAAATGAAAAAAATATTTCATGCAAATGGAAATCAAAAGAAAGCTGAAGTAGTAATATTCATATCTGATAAAATAGATTTTTAAATAAAGGATATTAAAAGAGACAAGGAAGGACACTACACAATTAACAAAGAATCAATCAAAGAAGACATAACAGTGATAAAATATTTATGCATCAAATATAGTAACACCTCAATACAAGAGGCAAATGCTAATAATCATACAAAAGGAAAGCAACAGTAAGACAATAATAGGACTTTAACACCTAAGTTACAAAAAGTACAAATGATCAAGACAAAAAAAAAGTGTTAATAAGGAAATGTAGATCTTAAATGACACATTGGAACTGATGGACTTCATTGATATTTATAAGACATTCAATCCAAAAGCAGCAGAATACGTGTCTTTAATTGCAAACAAAATATTCTCCAGGATAGCTCACATCTTGGGTCACAAAACAAGCCTTCATAAATTTAAGACAATTGAAACTGTGTCATGCATCTTTTTTTACTACAACACTATGAGGGTAGAAATCAATTAAGGAAAAAACTAAATGCACATTCTTGGAAAAGATAAAATTGACAAAACATTATCCAGATTCATCAAGATAAAAGAGAGAAGACTGAAATTGATAAAATTAGAAATTAAAAAAATAATATTTTACAGCAGACACTGTAGAAATACCAAGAATCCTAAGATACTGCTACATACAATTAAATGCCAATAAAAAGCAAAACCTGGAAGAAATGGAAAAATTTTTAGAAAAGTGTAGCCTTCCAAGATTGAATGAGGAAACAATAAAAAATATGAACAGACTACTCACTAGCATTGAAATCAAAACTGTGATTAAAAAATAATCCAAANTATGTATCAATAATTACTTTAATGTAAATGGATTAAATGCTCCAACCAAAATACATAAATGGGCTGAATGGACATGAAAACAAGACCCATATATATGTTATCTATAAGAGACCCACTTCAGACCTAGGGACACATAAAGCTGAAAATGAGGAAATGAAAAAAATATTTCATGCAAATGGAAATCAAAAGAAAGCTGAAGTAGTAATATTCATATCTGATAAAATAGATTTTTAAATAAAGGATATTAAAAGAGACAAGGAAGGACACTACACAATTAACAAGGAATCAATCAAAGAAGACATAACAGTGATAAAATATTTATGCATCAAATATAGTAACACCTCAATACAAGAGGCAAATGCTAATAATCATACAAAAGGAAAGCAACAGTAAGACAATAATAGGACTTTAACACCTAAGTTACAAAAAGTACAAATGATCAAGACAAAAAAAAAGTGTTAATAAGGAAATGTAGATCTTAAATGACACATTGGAACTGATGGACTTCATTGATATTTATAAGACATTCAATCCAAAAGCAGCAGAATACGTGTCTTTAATTGCAAACAAAATATTCTCCAGGATAGCTCACATCTTGGGTCACAAAACAAGCCTTCATAAATTTAAGACAATTGAAACTGTGTCATGCATCTTTTTTTACTACAACACTATGAGGGTAGAAATCAATTAAGGAAAAAACTAAATGCACATTCTTGGAAAAGATAAAATTGACAAAACATTATCCAGATTCATCAAGATAAAAGAGAGAAGACTGAAATTGATAAAATTAGAAATTAAAAAAATAATATTTTACAGCAGACACTGTAGAAATACCAAGAATCCTAAGATACTGCTACATACAATTAAATGCCAATAAAAAGCAAAACCTGGAAGAAATGGAAAAATTTTTAGAAAAGTGTAGCCTTCCAAGATTGAATGAGGAAACAATAAAAAATATGAACAGACTACTCACTAGCATTGAAATCAAAACTGTGATTAAAAAATAATCCAAAAAATTAAAGCCCTGGGCCAGATAGCTTCACAGGTAAATTCTATAAAATTTAGAAAGGAGCTAACACTTATTCTTCTCAAGCTCTTCCAAAAAATTGCAGAGGAAGGAACACTCCCAAACTCATTCTATGAGACCACCATAATATTGATATAAAAATAAGACAAATATATTGTTTAAAAAAAAAAGAAAGAAAGAAAATTGCAGGCCAATGCCACTGATGAACATAGTTGCAGACATCCTTAGCAAAATGAAATCAAACAAAATCTAAAAACACATTAAAAGAATCATACACCATGATGAAGCTGGGTTTATCCAAGAGATGCTGGGATTCTATAATATATGCAAATTAATCAATGTGATACACCATATTAATAAATTGAAAGATAAAAGCAAATGATCATCTCAGTAGGTACAGAAAAAGATTTTGACAAAATTCACTACCCATTTATGATAAAAATAAAAAATCTCCAGGAATTGGGCAAAGAGTAAACCTACTTCAATATAATAAAGATCACATGCAACAAATCCATGGCAAACATTTTCAGTGGTGAAAAATTGAAATCATTTCCTCTAAGATCATGAAAATGACAAGGTTCCAGACCAAAAGAAAGCAAGAGTAGCAATATTCATATCAGAAAAATAGACTTTGAAATAAAGATCATGGAAAGAGACAAAGAAGAACACTACCTAATGATCAAAGGATAAATCCAAGGAGAAGATATAACAATTATAAATATGTATGCACCCAACATAGAAGCACCTCAACACATGAGTCAAATGCTAACAAGTATGAAAGGGGAAATTAGCAGTAACACAATAACAGTGGGAGACTTTAATACCCTACTTATACCTATGGATGTATCAATCAAACAGAAAATTAGCAAGGAAACAAACTTTAAATGGACCAATTAGTCCTAATTGGTATCTATTGGACATTTCACCCCCAAGCAATGAATTTCACCTTTTCCTCAAGTGTACATGGAACAGTCTCCAGGATAGATTACATCCTGGGCCATAAATCTAACCTTGTTAAATTCAAAATGATTGAAATCATTTCAAGCATCTTTTCTGATCACAATGAAGTAAGATTAGATGTCAGATACAGGGAAAAAGCCTATTAGAAAAACAAACATATGAATGCTAAACAACACGTTTCTGAATAACCAACAAATAATGGAGGAAATCAGAAAGGAAAAAAAAAATTCGTAGAAACAAATTAAAATGAAAACATGACAGCCCAAAACCTGTGGGATTAAATAAAAGCAGTGCTAAGGTGAAGGTTCATAGCAACACAAGCTTACCTCAAGAAGAAAGAGAAACATAAAATAAATACCCTAACTTTACACCTAAAGCAGGTAGAAAAAGAAATGAAGAAACCCAGGGTTAGCAGAAGGAAAGAAATCATGAAAATTAGAGCAGAGATAATTGAAAAAGAAACAAAGGAGACTATAGCAAAAATCAACAAAAATTAAAAAGCTAGTTCTTTGAGGAGATAGACAAAATAGATAACCCTCAAGGAAAAAAAAAGGGAGAAGAATCAAATCAATAAAATTAGAAATGAAAATGGAGAAATCACAACAGACAACACAGAAATACAAAGGATCATAAGAGACTACTATCAGCAACTATATGCCATAAAATGGACAATTTGGAAGAAGTGGATGAATTCTTAGAAAAGTGTTACCTTCCAAAACTGAACCAGGAAGAAACAGAAAATCTTATCAGACCCATTACAAGTTTGGAAATCAAAACTGTAATAAAAAGTCTTCCAACAAACAAGAGCTCAGGACCAGATGGCTTCACAGGTGAATTCTACCAAAAATTTAGAGAAGAGGTAACAACTATCCTACTCAAACTCTTCCAGAAAATTGTAGAGAAAGGTAAACTCCCAAACATTCCATGAGTCCACCATCATCCTAATACCAAAACCAAGTAAAGATGACACAAAAAAGGAAAACTACAAGACAGTATCACTGATGAACATAGATGTAAAAATCCTCAACAAAATTCTAGCAAATAGGATCCAACAGCTCATTAAAAAGATGATACATCATGAGCAAGTGGGCTTTATCCTAGGGATTCAAAGATCATCAATATCCACAAATCAATCAATGTGTAGACCACATTAACTATTTGAAAGATAACAGCCATATGATTATCTCAATAGATACAGAGAAAGACTTTGACAAAATTCAACACCAGTTTATAAGAAATATCCAGAAAGCAAGCATAGAAGGAACATACCTCAATATAATAAAAGCTATATATTATGAACCCATAGTGAATATTATCCTCAATATGAAATATTGAAATCATTTTCCCTAAAGTCAGGAAAAAAGACAAGGGCGTCCACTCTTAGCACTACTAATCAAGATAGTTTTGGAAGTTTTAGCCACAGCCTTCAGAGAAGAAAAAGAAATCAAAGAAGCCTAGATTGGGGGAAAAAAAAAAAGTAAAACCCTCACTGTTTGCAGATGGCATGATCCTTTACATAGAAAACCCTAAAGACACCATCAGAAAATTACTAGAACTAATCAACGAATATAGAAAATTTGCAGGATATAAAATTAATACACAGAAATCCCCTGCATTCCTATACATTAACAATGAGAAAACAGAAAGAGAAATTAAGGAAACAATCCTATTCGCCATTATGACAAAAAGAATAAAATACTTAGGAATAAATCTATCTAAATAACCAAAATACCTATATTATAGAAAACTGTAAAACACTGATGAAAGACATCAAAGATGACACAAATAGATGGAGAAATATACTATGTTTATGGATTGGAAGAATCAATACAGTGAAAATGAGTATACTAAACAAAGCAATTTACAGATACACTGCAATCCCTATCAAGCTACCAACAGCATTTTTAACAGAACTAGAACAAATAATTTCACAGTTTGTACAGAAATACAAAAAACCTCGAATACCCAAAGCAATCTTGAGAAAAAAGAATGGAACTGGAGGAATCAACCTCCCTAACTTCAGACTACATTAAAAAATGCTAGAGTCATCAAGACAGTATAGTAGTGGCACTAAGACAGAAATAAGATGAATGAAATGAAATAGAAAGCCGAGAGATAAATCCATGCGCCTATGGACACCTTATGTTTGACCAAGGAACCAAAAATATACAGTGGAGAAAAGACAATCTCTTTAGCAAGTGGTGCTGGGAAAACTGGTCAACCACCTGTAAAAGAGTGAAATTAGAACAGTTTCTAACACCATACACAAAATAAACTCAAAATGGAATAAAGATCTAAATGTAAGACCAGAAACTATAACACTCCTAGAGGAAAACAGAGGCAAAACACTTTTTGACATATATCACAGCAAGATCCTCTATGACTTACCTCCCAAAGTAATGGAAATAAAAGCAAAAATAAACAGTCAGTCAGTTCAGTCGCTCAGTCATGTCCAACTCTTTGTGACCCCATGAACTGCAGCATGCCAGGCCTCCCTGTCCATCACCAAATCCTGGAGTTCACTCAGACTCACGTCCATCGAGTCGGTGATGCCATCCAGCCATCTCATCCTCGGTCGTCCCCTTCTCCTCCTGCCCCCAATCCCTCCCAGCATCAGAGTCTTTTCCAATGAGTCAACTCTTTCCATGAGGTGGCCAAAGTACTAGAGTTTCAGCTTTAGCATCATTCCTTCCAAAGAAATCCCAGGGTTGATCTCCTTCAGAATGGACTGGTTGGATCTCCTTGCAGTCCAAAGGACCCTCAAGAATCTTCTCCAACACCACAGTTCAAAATCATCAATTCTTCAGCACTCAGCCTTCTTCACAGTCCAACTCTCACATTCATACATGACCACAGGAAAACCATAGCCCTGACTAGATGGACCTTAGTCAGCAAAGTAACGTCTCTGCTTTTGAATATGCTATCTAGTTTGGTCATAACTATTCTTCCAAGGAGTAGTTCAGTTCAGTTCAGTTCAGTCACTCAGTTGTGTCCGACTCGTTGCGACCCCATGAATTGCAACATGCCAGGCCTCCCTGTTCATTATCATCTCTC
>SJYW01032634.1:0-15717 GCA_006410735.1 Raphicerus campestris | reverse complement strand
ACTTCTGTCCCACTCAGAGCCTCCTTCTCTCTTGCTCTTGCCTTCATCCTGCCATGGCCCTTCAGGCAAGTCACCAGAACAGGAACAAGGGCGACTCAGGCATCATACCACATGGGTTGACATTCTAGCTTCAATGCCAACCAGCTGAGGACACGTGGGCCACTCACCTAGCTTCTTTCCACTTCAGATTTTCCATGTGTACGATGGAGATACTAATTTGTATTAACACCTCTACTGCATGGTGTTGAGATTTACAGTGAAACGATACACCTAAAAGGCGTAGCCCAGTGTCAGGTTCCAAGAAATGATCCAGTAAATGTTGGTTGCTAATACTCCTAGAATCCAGAGCCTACATCCTCCAATTTCCAGATCTAGGATGCAGCCTGGGAGTGTGTTATGGACGTGAATGCCGCTCACCACTTGTGTGGTGGTAGCAGAACATACCCTGGACCAGGTGCCTTGTTCCCAGAGCCTACAATTGCAAATGTCCTCTGAACAAGACAGAAAGTGCAATTCAGTTATGATGTCTGCCCAACAAGCAAACTTAACGATCTATTATGGAGCATTTTCTTTAAGGCCTTTGCATGTCAGTCAACATAAGGATAGAAAGACTCACTGACGGTGAGGCTCATGATTCTCCCCATGTCCTACCTTTGGGGTGGTGCTTCTCCCCATAGTAGCACTGCTGAAATGTGGGGATATGGAAGGTGTGGTTTTCTTTCGAGGCAAAGTGTCACTCAGATAGAGGCCTTCCTGGTGCTGTTTTTTCCTTTCTTCCAGGCTTCTAAAATGCTTTAGATGCAAATGTAAAGCAGAATAGCAAAACTTGACTAATTGAAACAGATCACTAAAGAAATTAAGAAGTATGCATTTACAAAGAAGCTTTGGAATTTTACCACAGACTAGAAAAAAATTATTCAACTTCTACTCATGTTCGCCAAGAGACCTGGGCTAACATTTGGTAAGATACATAGACATGAGAAGAATTTATTACTGAAAATTTCAGAAAAATCCACCTGTCACTTTGACAGTAGTGCCAGCTGCCTTGGGGGCCTCAGGACNGATCTATTATGGAGCATTTTCTTTAAGGCCTTTGCATGTCAGTCAACATAAGGATAGAAAGACTCACTGACGGTGAGGCTCATGATTCTCCCCATGTCCTACCTTTGGGGTGGTGCTTCTCCCCATAGTAGCACTGCTGAAATGTGGGGATATGGAAGGTGTGGTTTTCTTTCGAGGCAAAGTGTCACTCAGATAGAGGCCTTCCTGGTGCTGTTTTTTCCTTTCTTCCAGGCTTCTAAAATGCTTTAGATGCAAATGTAAAGCAGAATAGCAAAACTTGACTAATTGAAACAGATCACTAAAGAAATTAAGAAGTATGCATTTACAAAGAAGCTTTGGAATTTTACCACAGACTAGAAAAAAATTATTCAACTTCTACTCATGTTCGCCAAGAGACCTGGGCTAACATTTGGTAAGATACATAGACATGAGAAGAATTTATTACTGAAAATTTCAGAAAAATCCACCTGTCACTTTGACAGTAGTGCCAGCTGCCTTGGGGGCCTCAGGACAACTTACAAGTTATTATGATGGTTGCCATGTGGATGGAGGAACAGTCAGTGGACAAAGCATAAGTAGTTTCCCCCTTTGTCTGGCTGGACAGTTCTGTGCGATGGCACAGATCCCAGAGTGAGGAGAAGAAGAAATGGGAGAAGGAAGAAGATGAAGAGAAAGCACAAACAGGGAAGTTGGTTTAAAGATGGAATCATGTTTCAATCACATAAACATACTTCAAATCCACATGATGTTTCCATATAAGGCATCCTTCTAGACTGAAAAAAAGATCTTGGCCAAGGAGCCTCCATAGCAGTCCTTTACATTTAAAAATCCTCCTGTTGACCATTTCACTCTTTTTTTTTTTTCAGATTCCTAAGGCAACATTTTGCCAACTTGAAACCTATCCACATTTTTCTTGGCCTTCCCCCAAATGTCTTCGATAGAAAAGTTATTTTCTAATTAGAAGTTCTTTAGGTTGGATCATTTTAATACTAAACTCGGGCTTTTGAAATATCTAAAAATTAATGCAACTCTGAGATATCAAATTTGCTATCAATCTTCTAACATGTCAATCATGAAGAATATCTGCACTTTAACTTAACAATTATCTATTTATGCTAGACATTTATTAACCTAAAAGCAGTGAGGATTTATGGTCCTTTAACCAAAGATAATAGATAGGAAAGGTAGAGTTAAGAAAGGTAAGAGAAAGGCATAACCAACCAGACCTCACCTACTTTGGGAGGTCTATTGACTGACACCTTAGAATCTTCTGGGGCCAAATTCATGTAAGGATTTGATTATAGTTCAAAGTTTCAAAACAATTTTTTTTGGTGGTTTAGTTGCTAAGTCATGTTCGACTCTTGAGACCCCATGGATAGCCCACCAGGCTTCTCTGTCCATGGAATTCTCCAGGCAAGAATACTGGAGTGGGTTGCCATTTCCTTCTCCAGGGGATCTTCCTGACCGAGGGATCTAACATGGGTCTCCTGCACGGCAGGCAGATGCTTTACCAACTGAGCTACTAGGGCAGTCCATGAGTATTCATAAAATGTCCTAAAAAGAGGGCAACACATTTGGAATAAGAAATTATTTATTTTAAAATATGTAAAAAAACCTGTTGTTCTATGGACCAAATGCACTGCTTGGGATATGACTCTGGACAAGCTGCTTACCAACACTGAGTCTCAGTTCCCAACATAACAATACAGAGATAGCGCATATTTCATGGGATTGTTAGAAGGAAGAAATGAGATATTTGTAAAATGCTAAGGAAGTTTTGAATCACAGCAGAGGAATGGTGTCTATTATTACGGTTTCAATAATGTGTAAGGAAAATATTTTGTGTTGACATAGCAACTTTGTATTCCATGGATTTTATGGAAATGATTATTATGATTTTGAAAAATACCTGAGGTTGCAATATTTTGATTGAATGGGAACTGAAGCATGAGGATGTGAAACTAGCTCCAACATATCAAAAGCCAGGAGAGGACAAACAAGGTCTCAAGCTCTCTAACAATCCCCACACTCTTAAGTGAAGTCGCTCAGTCGTGTCTGACTCTTTGAGACTCGTGGACTATAGCCTACCAGGCTTCTCTGTCCATGGGATTCTGCAGGAAAGAATACTGGAGTGGGTTGCCATTTCCCTCTCCAGGGGATCTTCCCGACCCAGGGATTGAGCCCAGGTCTCCCACATTGGAGGCAGACGCTTTAACCTCTGAGCCACCAGGGAAGCTAAATGTTCTTTTTAAAAAAGGAGTATGCACCTTACTTTAAAAAAAATATCTTTAGAAAAACTGAATGAAAGATTTCACATCAGCAAGTTTGGTGTCAAGGTAAAATTTCCAAACTCTAAATGCCAGTTCCTAATTACCTGTTGGTCCTGCTGCTGTTGCCTTCTGTGTTTCTTAGCTGGTAGAGGAGGAGGTGTATCATTTAAAGGAAAAGAATCGACAGAGGTAGCCACGACTTCAGGCCAAGGGGCTGATGGAGGTTGAGTGATAGGATGAGAAGAAAGAGTGGAAGGAAACATAAATCCAGAACAGACAGATGACCTTTGCTTTAAAGGAGAAAAAAAAAGTATTTATGTGTCCATATGAAATGAAAGAATAAGACAAAGAAATGAAATCGATAATCTTGTTGTTCTGTTTTCTTATATGTTACTCAAGGAGTCATAAATGATGGGGAGTATCTTTAAATTTAGCCTTGTGTTCATATCCCACACTTGGATCAGTAGGAGGTATTTTAATTAACTATTATTTGTCTCGCCCCAGATGTTTTAAAGCAGAAGAAAATGAAAAAAGAAATCCATACTCTAACACAAAATCGAATACAAAATCAAACTGGAAATGTGCTTCAAACCAACAATTTTAGAAAGTCTCTTTGGTTTCTAAGAAAACTAGGCTGGGCTGAAGCACTAAGACAGAGTTTATTCTTCTGAACTTCCTTCTCCTAGTACTCTACACTCTGTACCATATTTCATGGTTTCAAGTATTATTATTAGTAGAGCATTACTTCCCAAGTTGGTCTGTTTTTCAAACTCAGCATCACTCCAGCCCTCTGGTCAACCAGACATATCTTTGTCTCACACACCATCGTTTTCTGTTAACCGTGGGTTAATTTTTGACATGAGGAAAGCAGTGAATGAATGAAACGGCGTGCCAACACACCTCTTTACTTTGTGGCTGGCTCATCAGCACAGCTGTGGTAGGCCCAGTGGCAGCAGCATCAGCATCAGCAGGGAACTGAGTGGAAGGGGGGAGATTCATGGAACTGCCACATGACTCATTAATTTCATTTACAATGATATATCCCTAAAAGGAGGAATTGATACATTAAACATGAGGAAAGCAAGAGCTGAAGCATGCGAGAGTATTAATGCTCCAGTACAATGGAGTTAGCTCAGAGCATCACAGCCAGATATCTGTGGTATTATCAAATGTTTCATTAAGGCAATCATCAGTTATTAAAATGGATGTATGGTGCTTAATCTTGAAAAATTGTATTTCCAACCTTAAAAATAAATTTTCAGATAAAATCAAAATGACTTATTATTATAAATAACCCAATACCTTTGATTTAAAAATATCCATCCATATCAGCATTCATTCTGTTGACTGAATAAGGTTATCACTACACAGCATTTAAAATAATCACAGACAAAAATAAATCTGAGACATAAAATCGACAATGCAACCACTCTCTGATTCAAGAGACTTTTCCATAAATCTTTAAGATTTTCTCTTTTTCTTCTGTTGCCTGACAAACTAGAGAGTGAATAAATATAGACTAAGGACTACCGACTCTTGCACTAAGACAAATAACAAAGCAGTAGTTTATCTGTAATGGAATCTAGCTTTTAGGCAACTCAACAAAATGAAAATAAAAAGGACACTATTCTCCTGTGAGCCTTCCCTAGCAAGAGAAATGTACACACACGCCCACACACACCCACACCCACNTTCTCTTTTTCTTCTGTTGCCTGACAAACTAGACAGTGAATAAATATAGACTAAGGACTACCGACTCTTGGACTAAGACAAATAACAAAGCAGTAGTTTATCTGTAATGGAACCTAGCTTTTAGGCATCTCAACAAAATGAAAATAAAAAGGACACTATTCTCCTGTGAGCCTTCCCTAGCAAGAGAGATGTACACACAGGCCCACACACACACACACCCACACACACACACCCTTAAGGCAAAGTTGTNAGTTTATCTGTAATGGAATCTAGCTTTTAGGCAACTCAACAAAATGAAAATAAAAAGGACACTATTCTCCTGTGAGCCTTCCCTAGCAAGAGAAATGTACACACACGCCCACACACACCCACACCCACACACACACACCCTTAAGGCAAACGTGCAGCTCAAGAGTGTTTCAGTTTAAGGCAAGTTCCCTCTAGAACAGTGAAATTTCAGTTACTTTTAAATTCAATGATTCAGTTGTGGCTTCAGCTTAGAGAAAATACCCATGAATCAAAATCTTTGAGAATAAAAATTTCTGAATTTACATTTGACGAAAGGCCCTTGCAAATTACCATGGAAAGTAATTTACAGACCATTCATATTTTCACTACGTAATAAAATAGTATGAAAAAAGTATAAAGGATATAAACTAGCATCTCTCTTTTAAAAGTAAATTGTGTTAAATTTAATATTTGAGTTCTACTTGTCCATCAGTCTTTTCAGACAGTGGCTTCAGGAAAGGTAAGATATTGTTATGCTGGTGAAGCAAAAATCCCAGATGGAAAAACAAGGTTTTCACTGAGAGTTTATAATTCTGACAAAGTAGAGAAAACCAGAGTTGACTGTTCATAAATTGAAGATATCAAAATGCTGCTGAATTTAGTTCTGCACTTCAGAAAGGGACAATAGATAGTATGTAAAGTTTTATAATTTAAATTGAAGAAAGGAAGTTGAAAATTGGGTTGTCAAATTTATCTTTGATAATGAATGAGAATGAAGAGTAGCAACTTGAGTTATTCTTTTGCTAAGTTGGTAGAATCTTTCAAAACCAAAATTTGATTCCTATATGATTCATATCATAACCTATTATAACTGTAATAACCTAATTAATTGCTTTAAAATGTATGTCATTTTTCAAAAGTGGGACTGATTNGAATGAAGAGTAGCAACTTGAGTTATTCTTTTGCTAAGTTGGTAGAATCTTTCAAAACCAAAATTTGATTTCTATATGACTCATATCATAACCTATTATAACTGTAATAACCTAATAACTGTAATAACCTAATTAATTGCTTTAAAATGTATGTCATTTTTCAAAAGCGGGACTTATTTAAAAGAGTTGGATATAAATTCATCATTCTTTAAAAAAAAGAGAGAGAGAATGAGAGAGCTGGGGGGAGAAAGATAGATGAGAGAGAGAAAGAAAAAACCTCTTCTGAGCCAAGTCTGCTAGACACGAGAGAACACATAGCCATGCAACAAATATGAGAGTTGCAGACACACAAATACAGTCAAAACCCCAATGGGCTTTCAACAACAGGAGGGCTGCAGAGAAAGAGTAACTCCTTAATAGAAAGGGAAAGATCTGATTCTTCTAAGAGGTAAAGAGACCTTAGACCCTATCTAATGCCCTTGGAAGCCACAAGCCCTTTAAACTCATGTCCAGAGTCAAACTGCATACCTTTCTACTTAAACCTATTCTTTCCCCAGTCTTCTTCATCTCAGTAACAGCTACTCACCATCCACCTCATTATTCAAACTGGAATTTTTAACAGCATCATTCCTGACAAATGCCCTTAACGTACTTCACTCCCACATCCAATCTATCAGCAAGAACTGTCAACTCTACCTCCAAAGCATTTCTGCATCTAGCTTGTTCTGTCCATCTTTCTTTATTTGCTCAAATTCAAGTCACAGCACCTCCAACTTATACTACAATCACTGCCACACTGGTTTTCCAGCAATTCTTCTTTATAAGCCAGTAGGGCAGCTCAGAATGATCTTTAGCAAATGGATCTTAAATAATGTCAGCTCCCTGCTTAAAACCACTCAGTGGCTTCCCATCCACATAAAATAAACCGTATTTCTTTAACATGACTCACAAGAGCCAGCCCCTGCCCACCTCACTGACATAATTTTATTCCTCTACACTCCATTCATAAGCATCCTTTATGCAGTGAATCTGCCAGTTCTGTGTTCTAAATAATGGAGAGAAACTCCATAACTGAATGGTCTAATAAAGCTTTTGTGGAAATAGTTCACAAAATGCTTCCAAGGTATGTATCAGTACATATCAGTCACACCTGTTATGTGATGAGCATTTACTTCATACACACACACACACACACACACACACACAGAAAATATTTTCTATGAAGGAATTCCTAACTTTACTGCTTTTTTAAAGCAGTTTGTAAAGTGGTTTTCCCTATTACAAAAAATTTTATGCATAAGCAAGCTTTTTCTTTAGCTTTTTGAAAAAAAAAGATCAAGAAAACTATTTCTTTCTGGTCAGGGTTCTAATTTTCCAAATTAGAGTTAAAATATTTTTACCATTATAGCAGTGTAGCTCTATAAAAAGATATTTGGGAAAGGGTGGTGATGGGGTCTTGAGAAAGATGAACGTTTGGGATAAAGAGGGTGTACAGCTTAATGTAAACAGGATTTTTCCAATTTAGGGCAAAATAATCCAGACAACACTGGAGGAAAAGGGCAAAATAACCCAGACAACACTGGAGGAAAAGGGCAGAGATGTTTGGGGGCTTTTCACATTCCAGAAGATGTAGGAAAAAGAGAAGAAAGTAGGAAAGATGAGAAACTGAGAAAGGAAAATGCAAGAGGAAAGAAGAGCTATTAAGACTAGTTTGGGTTTGGATCCTAAATGTTTGAAACCCCAAAGTAACCCACATCACTATTAAGCAAAGTGTACACACACACACACACACACACACACACACACACACACACACACACAGCATCTGCATCAGACATAAAGATAATCCCTGAAATTCTCAAAGCATAAATGAGGAAAGGCAGGAAAACCCCAAAGCACTGAGGGCTTTCACAAGTCACTTCAGTACCTGTTTCCCTCCCAGTCAGCTAATCCCAGAAACTGAGGCACAGCTCCTGAGTTCTAAGGTGATAACGAGTGGACATGTAAAATCATAGCTTACCTCTTTCAGAGTATTGGGGGTGACAGGAAACCCTTTCCCCCCAGAGAGGCTGGCGTATTTCTTTTCCAAATTACAAAGATTTTCCTTTTCCTGAAGAAACACAAAATCTATTAAGCTGAGTCAACTTTGTATTTTCCTGATGACTAACAATGTCAGTCTTTCATGGGATTTATTGACTCTTCACATAACTTCTTTTGTGAAATGTTTCAACTGCAGCCTTCTGTCTGTTTTTTAAAATTTTATTTGTTGGTTGTTTACTATTTTTGAGTTTTGGAGTTTCTAATATATTCTGTATACAGGTTTTTTGTCATTTACTCTTTAAGAAATCTTTGTTTACTCTGAGGCCATGAAGGTATACTTGCCCACCTGTATTTTCTAGAAACTTTATCTTGCTAATTTCTATGTTTAGGTCTATAATCTGTCTCAAATTAATTTATATGCATGATATGAGGATAAACAGTGTTGAGATTCATTGTTTTCCATGTTTGCCCAGTTGATCCAGCACCATATGCTGGAATTTCCTTTCCCTCTGGATTGGCTTGGAACCTTTGTCAAAAATCAATAGACAGTATATGTGAGTCTATTTCTGGACTCTGTTTGGTTCCTCTGATCTATATGCCTATTTGTATGCCAGCACCACACCCTCTTAAATGCTATGGCTTTACAGTAAAACTTGAAGTCAAACAGTATAAATCCTCCAACTTTGTTCTTGTTCAAAGTTATCTTGACCATGCTATGCCCTTTACATTTTCATGTACATTCAATTCCCATTATCTGCAGTGATTACCTTCTATAACATTGCCACGAACACCGAAGTAGTGAATACTGACCCACTGTTCCAAAGGGAAATATAAGGTTGGGTTGCTGTGGGCATCTGGTCACAATATTTTCATCAACTGATCACTACACAACTTTGTCTTAATGTGTGTTTCCATTTAAAGACATCTTATTTAATAGACAATGTTGATTATTAACATTAAATTCATGGCCATCAGCACTATAGTTTCTGCCTGAAAGCTGTTTATCTAGCAGATGTATTTTCACCATGAGGCACATTACAACCATCCTGCCCTTAGAACAGCAGACAATGCTTTAGCACTTGTGAGGCATTTTCAACAGCAAAATCACCAATGAAAAGCACAAAAGCATGGAAACATGGCACCAAATGGTTTACAAAAAGGACATTTGTTTAGAGCATGAGAGCAAAACAAGAAGGCAGAGCACTGTCTTGTTCAACCTCAGCTCAGAATATGAATATCCATTGAGTGACTCAAATTTTTCACTGTTCTGTGCTCACCTGTTCATCAATGACTGCATGAAAAGTATTGAATTTAGGGTTACAAAGGTTAGTGATGAGGTAGGGTCACAAATATGGACCCCATGAATAATGAAGATCAACCGCAAATTTTAGCATCACTGGAATTTTTATTGGGGTTGAGGTGTAGCTGTAAGTCAANCACACACACACACACACACAGCATCTGCATCAGACATAAAGATAATCCCTGAAATTCTCAAAGCATAAATGAGGAAAGGCAGGAAAACCCCAAAGCACTGAGTGCTTTCACAAGTCACTTCAGTACCTGTTTCCCTCCCAGTCAGCTAATCCCAGAAACTGAGGCACAGCTCCTGAGTTCTAAGGTGATAACGAGTGGACATGTAAAATCATAGCTTACCTCTTTCAGAGTATTGGGGGTGACAGGAAACCCTTTCCCCCCAGAGAGGCTGGCGTATTTCTTTTCCAAATTACAAAGATTTTCCTTTTCCTGAAGAAACACAAAATCTATTAAGCTGAGTCAACTTTGTATTTTCCTGATGACTAACAATGTCAGTCTTTCATGGGATTTATTGACTCTTCACATAACTTCTTTTGTGAAATGTTTCAACTGCAGCCTTCTGTCTGTTTTTTAAAATTTTATTTGTTGGTTGTTTACTATTTTTGAGTTTTGGAGTTTCTAATATATTCTGTATACAGGTTTTTTGTCATTTACTCTTTAAGAAATCTTTGTTTACTCTGAGGCCATGAAGGTATACTTGCCCACCTGTATTTTCTAGAAACTTTATCTTGCTAATTTTTATGTTTAGGTCTATAATCTGTCTCAAATTAATTTATATGCATGATATGAGGAAAAACAGTGTTGAGATTCATTGTTTTCCATGTTTGCCCAGTTGATCCAGCACCATATGCTGGAATTTCCTTTCCCTCTGGATTGGCTTGGAACCTTTGTCAAAAATCAATAGACAGTATATGTGAGTCTATTTCTGGACTCTGTTTGGTTCCTCTGATCTATATGCCTATTTGTATGCCAGCACCACACCCTCTTAAATGCTATGGCTTTACAGTAAAACTTGAAGTCAAACAGTATAAATCCTCCAACTTTGTTCTTGTTCAAAGTTATCTTGACCATGCTATGCCCTTTACATTTTCATGTACATTCAATTCCCATTATCTGCAGTGATTACCTTCTATAACATTGCCACGAACACCGAAGTAGTGAATACTGACCCACTGTTCCAAAGGGAAATATAAGGTTGGGTTGCTGTGGGCATCTGGTCACAATATTTTCATCAACTGATCACTACACAACTTTGTCTTAATGTGTGTTTCCATTTAAAGACATCTTATTTAATAGACAATGTTGATTATTAACATTAAATTCATGGCCATCAGCACTATAGTTTCTGCCTGAAAGCTGTTTATCTAGCAGATGTATTTTCACCATGAGGCACATTACAACCATCCTGCCCTTAGAACAGCAGACAATGCTTTAGCACTTGTGAGGCATTTTCAACAGCAAAATCACCAATGAAAAGCACAAAAGCATGGAAACATGGCACCAAATGGTTTACAAAAAGGACATTTGTTTAGAGCATGAGAGCAAAACAAGAAGGCAGAGCACTGTCTTGTTCAACCTCAGCTCAGAATATGAATATCCATTGAGTGACTCAAATTTTTCACTGTTCTGTGCTCACCTGTTCATCAATGACTGCATGAAAAGTATTGAATTTAGGGTTACAAAGGTTAGTGATGAGGTAGGGTCACAAATATGGACCCCATGAATAATGAAGATCAACCGCAAATTTTAGCATCACTGGAATTTTTATTGGGGTTGAGGTGTAGCTGTAAGTCAATTTGGGAAAGCAAAAATCTTAAGACATAGTTTTCACAACAGAATTATATATTTTAATGAGGAGACCTTATCTCTATTTTGTGCTTACCCATTAAAAATCTATCACGAAGAGATTTTTTTTCTTTTTTTTGCTAAAATTTCAGCAACTACTTAAATATTATATGTTACACAATCTAATTTAAGCTGTGCCTTTGAATCTTGTGTGCAAAAGGTGGTGGGGAGCCTAATAGCACCAGAGTTCACCCCCAGAGCAGAGGATAGGGATGGAAAGTCCAAATTCAACTGGCAATGTCCAGGTGCTGAAGAAGCAGGAGGAGGGGAACTGACAGGGATTCATGTGGGATACAGAGGCACTGTAAGTGAACTCATGATTGCATGTGAAGGCCCAGTTTTCTCAACCTGAAAATGGCTAAGCTGTAAAGATGGGAATGAGTGCTCCAACTCCATTTCTTCTAGATGGGACCATGGTGCAGCATTGTCTTTAATCCATCATTTGAGATTTGTTCTCTCCTGCACTCCACTCTGAGTCCATCTCATATTTTCATGATCCCAAGTGTCCCGTTTCTAAGTGGCCTGCATGCAAGGCCCAGTCCTGAGACTAGCCCCATCAACTTTAATCTTTTGTGTCTTATCCCTGAAATTAAGAGATTATGTCAGAAAAGTAGGCTGCAGTTTGGACAAAAGAAATCCTTTACATGGAGCATATTAGAAGCTGGGTGGATGGGGACACAGTCCCTGTGATGAGGATGACCTTGCCACACCCACATTCACCTCACCAATTAAGCCAAAATCCAATGTGGCATTTGCCAAGAAGACCCATATGCAAATAATTAGAGTTCAAAACACCAGAGCAACTGAGCCAAAATGTCTGAGAGCAGTAAAAAGAGCAGAATACATTTAACCTATTTGATGAAAAATAAGATTTTTTTTAAGAAAAAAATCAGAAAACATACAGATTACCCACAGTTTGGATTTTCATGCTATGGAAAAAGCATGAAGAAAATGTCTTTGCTTATTTCTGAATTACAGTTAATCATTCAGAGCATCAGTTTATCAATGTGGAAGATTAAACAAAGATGTATATAGAAAAGCCTTCCTTACATTATAATTCATTCATTAAAAGGCAGTTAGTTTGATGGAAGCTACTTTCCCTGAACTGGAACCTGTGTTTTGCTCTCACCGGTACTGAAAAGAAATACTTACTCTCTGCAGCATCATTATTAAATTATTCTTTTCTTTCACAAAATGATCTTGTTCTCTTTGAGCCTGCTGGACAATGTGATTAGCTTGCTTTTTCAATGCAGAAATTTTTTCCTGGAGGAAAAAAAAACAACCATAGAAAGATGTACATTAGACACCTAAGGGTTTGTTGTCCGTCCTGGAAAAGGGAGAAATGTTTATAACTAGAAGTGCAGTGACCATATTTCATTGATATTAGGTGTGGTTAGTCGCTCAGTCGTGTCTGACTCTTTGTGATCCCATGGACTATAGTCTGCCAGACTCCTCTGTCCATGGGGATTCTCCACTCAAGAATACTGGAATGGGTTGCCATGCTTTCCTCCAGGGGATCTTCCCAACCCAGGGATCGAACCCAGGTATCCCACAGTGCAGGTGGAGTCTTTTCCATCTGAGCCACCAGGGAAGCCCAAGAATACTGGAGTGGATAGACTATCCCTTCTCCAGGGAAACTTTCTGATCCAGGAATCAAAATGGGGTCTCCTGCACCACAGGCAGATTCTTTACCAGCAGAGTACCAGGGAAGCCCAACCAATGTTAGGTACGCAGTTATTATTATCCAGACTGTGAAGCAGTTTCTTTGAACTCACAAGCTCAAGGCTTTTCTTTACCTAAAACCAAGTAATTTGGAATCTATTCCAAGTATTCATAAGTCAATGGGAAATCTTGTTTTAGAACATAAATGAATTTCTGACTTCACCTTAGGAGACGCCTCATGGGAAGAAAAAAAAAAAAAGGAATTTCTTGGTTAAACTGAAAGTGTCACCTTCTCCATTGTCCTTTCCCTCAGTTTTATCAGTTTATTACAGAGCACTGGGGTGAACATTATAAATTTTGGAACAAGAGATGAATTCTGGACTCCACATCTGGGTGCTCAGGGTTGGGTGGAAGCAGTCAATTGCATAGCATTCCCCAAGGCTGCTTCTAATAGTAATAAGCTATCAGCCAGCTTTGAAAACTATTGGGTCTGGAAACAGAAATTCTGAAAGACTTTTCAACAAATTATTTTAAATCAAGTTACTATGATTGGAAAAGCAAGTAATTTAAAATAAATGTCTAGATTTCTGATTTTCTCTACCTTGGTGTTCACACAAAAGAATCAGACATATACATATACATATATACATCTACAGCATCAGGTAACACTAACTATACCAAGTCTCACTTTATCTAGTTTGGAGCATCAGTTGGCATGCACGTGGCAGCCTCCATGATCTGTCAAATGTAACAAAACACATAAAGATATTCAGATATAACAGATATACGAACAGATGGACACATGCTATAGCTATATTAACAACCATTATTGTCTCATAGCAAGGGGTATATATATTTTGACTTTTTACATTGAACAACACCTGGTAAAAGTACCTTTCTAGTAACAATGTTCCGTTGATACTCAGCCACTTCACGCAGGAGCTGCTGGGTCAGGTTCTCCTTTTCCTCATCTAGACGGCTTTCACGCTCAAGCTGCTGGAATTCCAGGTCTTCAAAGTGTTTGCTCTCAACATCCAGTAGGTCGGCATCCTTTGGAGAAAAGGGAATGAAAACAAGACACACGAGAATGGCTACAGCCTTCTTAATATGAATAAAAATTAATAAAAGCAGAGACTCCAAAATATCTTTCCAGTTACAACACTGACCAGGATTAGAACATGATAACCATCTCTTTGGAGTCAAACTCCAGAGTGGTGACTAGGATGAAACTGAAATGTAGTAGGGGTGGGAGGGGGGCATTTATTTCAGCATTGGTTTTAGACTGTTCTTTGGCTGTAGGAATTCTTGTTTTAACTCTACCAGGTGGCTTTAAAATGGATCATGAAGTAGAAAAAGAATGCAACAAATAACCTAAACATTATCTGCAGACCAAAGGTGTGACATAATCTCTTGCGAAACTTATTTTTCACAAATTTCCAGATGAAATCAGACTTTAGTATAAAGACTAAATTCAATATTCCAAAGTTGTTTACTGTAAAAAATAAAAGATTCAGTGGGATAGGGTGGGAGGTAGGAGGGAGGTTCAAGAGGGAGGGGACCTATGTATACCTATGGCTGATTCATGCTGATGTATTGCAGAAACCAATACAATATTATAAAGCAATTATCCTTCAGCTAAAAATAAATATATTTTTAAAAAACTTTAAAAAAAAGATTTAAAAGTTGGCATATGTAACAGATCAGAGGTCTCTAAGGGGAATATATGTACCCCAAATGGCATATAACACAAGGCACTAGAATATAAGGAAGAAATATTAGACCTTCTTTATATTTATTTTTAGTTTTTCCTTTTCTTTTACAATTTCTCAATAAATGTTCTCTAATGTACATACAGGTAAAGTAACATATGTATGATTATTTTAAAGAATATATATATTTTGAGCATGCATACAATACATATAATACATGTATTTATAACATTATATGACCTATATGTATGTACATATAGGAATGCATGCTCAAGTAATTTTAGTGAAGGGAGAAGTCATCAAAAACATTTGAAGACTGGAGTTCTTATATGGGCTTCTGTCAATCCCTTAAAAAACCTTTTTACTAGAAAGAGTAGGAACCATAAGTGTTCATAAAGCACAAAGACTGACTCAAAAGGTTAAGCAGTGCTGGTCTAGGAATAATCTTCAGGACATTTAAGAACAGACAGAAATCATAAAAATCAGTCTAGAAGAGGCGTTCTCCAACCTATGAGATGTCTGAGGACAGGGGTGAAATCGGACCTGAGCATATGCTGGTGCATGTGGTATGACTTGTTCCCCCATTTACTTCGAGAAAACAAAAAGCCTCCTGATTTAGGGAGCCTTTGACAGAACCATAAAATGTGGTATGTATAGAAGATTCTTTTTAAATATATAATTTATAAATAATTAATGACCCCCCACAAAACAGGCAGCTGGGCTATGTGACTCATAGCTCTAAGTGCCAGGGCAGTTTTTTCACTCAACACATTTTAAAAAGAGTTGGATTTTGTGTTGTTCTTTCTCAACCCTTTATCAAGCATAGTAGAAAACCTTTTGTATATGCGCATGTGCACACACTGACACATATATAGTATGTATGTATAATATGATATATATATATTTTAGAAAACATGAATTTTTGCCTAGCTAAAAAACTTATGACATTTAGGTTCCACT
>SJYW01032633.1:98021-119029 GCA_006410735.1 Raphicerus campestris | reverse complement strand
GTTCAGTTCAGTTCAGTCGCTCAGTCGTGTCTGACTCTTTGCGACCCCATGAATCGCAGCACACCAGCCCTCCCTGTCCATCGCCAACTCCCGGAGTTCACTCAGACTCACTTCCATCGAGTCAGTGATGCCATCCAGCCATCTCATCCTCGGTCATCCCCTTCTCCTCCTGCCCCCAATCCCTCCCAGCATCAGAGTATTTTCCAATGAGTCAACTCTTCACATGAGGTGGCCAAAGTACTGGAGTTTCAGCTTTAGCATCATTCCTTCCAAAGACATTCTAGGGCTGATCTCCTTCAGAATGGGCTGGTTGGATCTCCTTTCAGTCCAAGGCACTCTCAAGAGTCTTCTCAGAAACCACAGTTCAAAAGCATCAATTCTTTGGCACTCAGCCTTCTTCACAGTCCAACTCTCACATCCATACATGACCAATGGAGAAACCATAGCCTTGACTAGACAGACTTTAGTCGACAAAGTAATGTCTCTGCTTTTGAATGTACTATCTAGGTTGGTCATAAATTTTCTTCCAAGGAGTAAGCATCTTTTAATTTCATGGCTGCAGTCACCATCTGCAGTGATTTTGGAGTCCCCCAAAATAAAGTCTGACACTGTTTCCCCATCTATTTCCCATGAAGTTATGGGACCGGATGCTGTGAATATTTTCTGAATATTGAGCTTTAATCCTCTTTCGCTTTCATCAAGAGGCTTTTTGGAAGTTAGGAACTGATAAATGAATATCTAATTTCTAGCTGAACGGATCCAACAGTTGTACAACATTAAATATTTTCATGAGATATGATATTTAAATGAAAAATGAATTATAGTTGATATTTCTATGATGATTGTAATGGTCATATTCACAAGCTGGTAACTTATGTTTTCTTTGCAAAATTGGTATATTAACTCAGGATTGTAATAAGAATACATTTTATTGTGTGTTTCATTAACAAGACAGAAGCTAAAACTTAGTTGCTAAGAAGAAATCTGTTGGGATGCAATCATCAGTGACTAATTTATGTTCTGAATACTTTGGAACTTTGTAAACATCTGTTATATAGGTGTTAAAGGAAAAAAAAGATGGTCTTGAATCTTGGGAAAACTAGCAATAATAACTGGAACGATGGGAAATAAATCATCATTTGTATATTTTCATATTTTTCCCAGTAAAAAATAACTTGTTCAACTGACCTCTCTCAGGCAACTCATATGCAACTGAAAGACAAAATAAAAAGAATAAGAAGAAATAAAGGACCCTGCCCATATAAAAATATGATTGTTTTATGTTAAATATGCATGAGGTTATTTCTAAAGACTGAAACTTTGAGATATGCACTTTGGCGATATTGGTAAAAACAAACAAAAAAGAACCACGAAAGATTTAAAACACATTTTATTTTCCAACTGATAAAGCCTAAAATTATCTTTTCCCTGAATATCATATCAAGTATGGAAATAATGGCTTTAGAATTACTCTAACATGGTCCAGATGATGTTGAATTTCTTAAATGGGTTAGTAATGACAATTAGAAAGACTTTTTTTTAGGTTAAATTATTTGAAATTTTCATTTTGTAGGTCAAAGTTCATTAGTTCAATATGTTACTTTGCTTTGCTTCTGTTTCCTCATCATAAGATTCATCATCCATTTCTTACAGGGTTATTGTAAGAATAAATCATGTCTTGTATGTTAAGAACTTAACGATTGTTGAGTACTGACTGTAAGTACTTAACAAATGGTAATTACTAGTTTACAGTAATAATTATTATTTGTAAGCATTAAATCTTCACACCAGGTACTATGAAAAATACAAACATCAGTAAGACAGTGTCACCTTTCTCTTAGGTACTTATTTTATAATAGGGGAAAGTGGCAAACATATAAAATATTATACAAAGCAAAGTATGTCTGTTATAAAAGGAACATGCAGTGAGCTTTGAGAATAGAAGAAAGACGAAATTAATTTCAAAGGAAGATGTAGGAAAGCTTTGTTGAGGAAGAGATTGACCTGGGTATTGAAGAGTGAATAGAATTTCCATATGTGGTGTGTGACATGGACATCCTAAGAATAGGGAGTCACATGAAAAAGTGATATATTTTGGAAAGTACATTTTGGGTTTCAGGAATAGTGGTTTGATTTGTATGACAAAGGAGACATGGGATGAAGACTATTAGAGTGTAAGATTAAAATGATATATTAAGGCCAGATCATGAGGCCGTTGCCATGGCACGATCTTAGTTTCTTGATCAAGGATTGAACCTGGGCCTTCAGCTGTGAAAGCATGGAAGCATAATCACTGGACAACCAGAAAATTTCTAAAGGTTAAGTTTAAAATTTTGAACTTTATTTGGCAGGCAATGGAGAATGATTGAAGGTTATTAAGTAGGAAAATATTGATAGGTATTATTAGATTAATTCTAGAAGCTTTGTGTAAGATAAATTGAAATATTGATTAGTTTTCTCTCCACAGTGATCAGAATGAAGAAGATATCATTATTGCCTTTATTTATTTAAATTTATTTATTTTAATTGGAGGTTAATAACTTTACAATATTATATTGGTTTTGCCATACATCAACATGAATCTGCCCCAGGTATACACATGTTCCCCATCCTGAACCCCCTCCCATCTACCCCCCTGTACCATCCCTCTGGGTCATCTCAGTGCACCAGCCCCAAGCATCCTTTATTGTTAAGAGAAGAAAACTGAGGTTCGCAGAAGTTGTTACTTGCAAAGTCTTTGCATAGCTAGCATGTGATAGAGCCAGGATTTGTACATAGTTAACTTGACTCCAGAGCTTATTGAGAGTTCCTTCTGGAAGTTGAGTCAGCAGTGTGGAGAGTCCTTGGTCAACAGTGTAAACATGAGTAGGCCAATGGATTAAGAGTCTGCCACTGGAGAGGCTTTGGTGTTATAACAGAAAGTGGACTAGCTTCAGGGTAGGAAGATCTGAGTTCAAGTCCTAGCTATGTCTTTTTCAAGCTGTGTGTTCTTAATAAATATTAAACCTGTCAGAAATATCCTCATCCATAAAATGCTATTAGTAATATCTACCTCACAGAGTTGATGTAAAGACTAAATGAAAATATGTTTGATGTGCTTCATAAACTATAAAGTCTACAACATGAAAAATACCACAGAGAAGGATTTGCAGAGAGAAGATTATTAAAAGATATGTCAGCAAAGTGTAAAACTTGTTTTTGTTTTGATTTTAATTAATTTATTTTAATTGGAGGGTAATTACTTTATGATATTACAATCTTTTGCCATACAAAGTGTAAAACTTAAGCTAAGATAATGACAGTAGGAATGAAGTGAGGGACAATTATCAGAGATGGGAACAATATCACAGGATTAAGCATCTTATCCAAAGGCAATGGTAATGCTATAATATACCTTTATTAGCTAAGTGCAAATAATAATATATTTGACCAAAGCAGATATTGTCTGTTTAGAAAATGGGCAGAGTTAGGTAACTAATATATTACTTTCTATTTTATTATTCATCCTTCAGTTTGAGATTTGGATTTAGCTCTGGTAAAGGTTGGAGGCTTTTTGTATACTTTTTTTTTTTCAGTATTTTATGTGGATAAAGTTGAAGTACTGCTGAAAACAGAATAGCCCTGGGAAGCTTAGAGCTAGTAATTTTCACCTATGTGGATAATATAGAATTGGCTCCATTACTGGTCAAAGTGAAGATGGGGTAACCTCATTGTGCAGATCCCATGGGCAAAGCAGGACAGAAAATGAATTGTCTTAGCTAAGCTCTTTGGTGTTTACACATTAGTCTTTCACATGAGTGGAAGAGTCTTTGAAGAGTAATAGAGCAGATGTCAGTTAGGCTTTTTTTCTTATACTAAAGGTTGAAACATTTTTAGTTTGTGTTTAGGGTTAAATTGCAATTCAGAGGTCAAGGAACACAGACTTTAAATACAATTAGTTGGGTTTATAAAACCTGATGATGCTAAAACTGAAACTCCAGTACTCTGATCACCTCATGTGAAGAGCTGACTCATTGGAAAAGACTCTGATGCTGGAAGGGGTTGGGGGCAGGAGGAGAAGGGGACAACAGAGGATGAGATGGCTGGATGGCATCACTGACTCGATGGACGTGGGTCTGAGTGAACTCCGGGAGTTGGTGATGGACAGGGAGGCCCGGCATGCTGCGATTCATGGGGTTGCAAAGGGTTGGACATGACTGAGTGACTGAATTGAATTGATAAAACCTGATTCTGCTGAGCTGCGTGATCCTAGGTAATTGACTTTAACTAGACTGAACATCAGTTTCCATATCTATAAACAGGGAGAATCACACTTAACATGCAGTGTATCTACAATAGAATTAAATGATATAAAATATGTAAAGTATCCAGCTTAGTGCCAAGCACATAGTAGATGTTCAAACGAATGTTCGAATCTTTACCTTTCCCTCAAACTCAGGCCCCAAATCCTTCAAAGCATCAAAATAGGAAATTGGTTCCCATTTTAATAGTTTTTGGTTCAGTTCAGTCTCTCAGTTGTGTCTGACTCTTTGCAACCCCATAGAATGCAGGACTCCAGGGCTCCCTGTCCATAACCAACTCCCGGAGTTTACTCAAACTCATGTCCATTGAGTTGGTGGTGCCATCCAACCACCTCATCCTCTGTCATCCCCTTCTCCTCCCACCTTCAGTCTTTCCCAGCATCAGAGTCTTTTCAAGTGAGTCAGTTTTTTTGCATCAGGTGGCCAAAGTATTGGAGTTTCAACTTCAACATCAGCCCTTGCAATGAATGCAAATTCAGGACTGATTTCCTTTAGAATGGATTGGTTGGATCTCTGGCTGGCTGTCCAAGGGACTCTCAATAGTCTTCTCCAACACCGCAGTTCAAAAGCATCAGTTCTTTGGTGCTCAGCTTTCTTTATAGTCCAACTCTCACATTCATACATGACTACTGGAAAAGCCATAGTTTTAACTAAACGGACCCTTGTTGGCAAACTAATGTCTCTGTTTTTTAATATACTGTCCAGGTTGTTCATACCTTTTCTTCCAAGGAGCAAGTGTCTTTTAATTTCATGGCTGCAGTCACTATCTGCTGTGATTTTGGAGCCCAAAAATATAAAATCTGCCACTGTTTCCATTGTTTCCCCATCTATTTGCCATGACTAAATCACCTTTAAAGTGTATTCCAAGAAGCATTAAAATATTTTTAAAAATCAGATGTCCAAAAACCTGGCTTCAAGATATTTCAAATAAAACTAATGTTTGTATGTTTTCCATGGTTCTCCTTAGAAACATCATCATTTTGGTTTCAAATTCAGAACCTCACGGATCACATTTCCTTTCCCAAGGACATTAAGAATAACTTGCTGTGATCATTTTCCTGCCATTAGCAAGGAACAGATAATTCCACATATGTTAGCAACAGAAAAAAGCTCAGCTGAACTTTTATTTTATTTTATTATTATTTTTTAGAAGTTGTCGTACAGGTGGTGTTTAAAGAAAGGCTCAAATAATTATATATATAGCACACACAACTCTTTTGCACTTGGCTTGAGACTTACAAGGAAACTTTTAGAGTCATGAGAAGATGTAAAGGGAAGAATCCTGCTCACTTAGTGCTAGTGCCAAAGAAAAACTCTCCAACCTCTAATATCTTTCTTCCATAATTTAAAAATTTAATTTTTGTCAACATCAGGACTGCACAAATCTTAGTGTCAAGTACTTTCTTTTTAATTTATTTTTTAATTGGAGGAAAATTACTTTACAATATTGTGTTGATTTCTGCCATANGCAACCCCATAGAATGCAGGACTCCAGGGCTCCCTGTCCATAACCAACTCCCGGAGTTTACTCAAACTCATGTCCATTGAGTTGGTGGTGCCATCCAACCACCTCATCCTCTGTCATCCCCTTCTCCTCCCACCTTCAGTCTTTCCCAGCATCAGAGTCTTTTCAAGTGAGTCAGTTTTTTTGCATCAGGTGGCCAAAGTATTGGAGTTTCAACTTCAACATCAGCCCTTGCAATGAATGCAAATTCAGGACTGATTTCCTTTAGAATGGATTGGTTGGATCTCTGGCTGGCTGTCCAAGGGACTCTCAATAGTCTTCTCCAACACCGCAGTTCAAAAGCATCAGTTCTTTGGTGCTCAGCTTTCTTTATAGTCCAACTCTCACATTCATACATGACTACTGGAAAAGCCATAGTTTTAACTAAACGGACCCTTGTTGGCAAACTAATGTCTCTGTTTTTTAATATACTGTCCAGGTTGTTCATACCTTTTCTTCCAAGGAGCAAGTGTCTTTTAATTTCATGGCTGCAGTCACTATCTGCTGTGATTTTGGAGCCCAAAAATATAAAATCTGCCACTGTTTCCATTGTTTCCCCATCTATTTGCCATGACTAAATCACCTTTAAAGTGTATTCCAAGAAGCATTAAAATATTTTTAAAAATCAGATGTCCAAAAACCTGGCTTCAAGATATTTCAAATAAAACTAATGTTTGTATGTTTTCCATGGTTCTCCTTAGAAACATCATCATTTTGGTTTCAAATTCAGAACCTCACGGATCACATTTCCTTTCCCAAGGACATTAAGAATAACTTGCTGTGATCATTTTCCTGCCATTAGCAAGGAACAGATAATTCCACATATGTTAGCAACAGAAAAAAGCTCAGCTGAACTTTTATTTTATTTTATTATTATTTTTTAGAAGTTGTCGTACAGGTGGTGTTTAAAGAAAGGCTCAAATAATTATATATATAGCACACACAACTCTTTTGCACTTGGCTTGAGACTTACAAGGAAACTTTTAGAGTCATGAGAAGATGTAAAGGGAAGAATCCTGCTCACTTAGTGCTAGTGCCAAAGAAAAACTCTCCAACCTCTAATATCTTTCTTCCATAATTTAAAAATTTAATTTTTGTCAACATCAGGACTGCACAAATCTTAGTGTCAAGTACTTTCTTTTTAATTTATTTTTTAATTGGAGGAAAATTACTTTACAATATTGTGTTGATTTCTGCCATAATTATACTTATATTCTCCTCCCTTTTGAGCCTCCCTCCCCTACCCCCATCCTACCCCCTTAGGTCATCACAGAGCAGGCTGGCTGGGCTTCCTGTGTGAAACAGCAACTTCTTACCAGCTATCTGTTTTACACATGGTAGTGTATATATGTTTATGCTACTTTTTCAATTCATCCCACTCTTTCTCGTGTTTCTGACAAGTGTCCAGGAAGCTTGTTACACTATTTATTTAACATAAGTCATTCACTGATGATGGAAATTTAGGGCTGCTTAGCTCAATAAACTCAGCAGTTCTGCCTGTCCCCCCCTCACTCAGTCACATGTGGTTCCAGTCCTTCTCCATCTTTATTGCCTTCTTCATCTCATTATTGAAAATGAGCATCTTCTGTGCAAAATTCTCTTCACTGCTATCCTTTCCCCAAATTTAACTGGTGTCTGTTTTGGACTCATTTTTTACTCCAATACCACCCTTGTCTATCTCCTGTTACCGCTTTCTCTTATGCCCTTTTGAACTCTTGTTCTGTGACAAACAAAAATTGTTCTTTTTTTTAACTCAAAAATATATATTTTTAAATCAAAGCATGCATATAGATAGCTTAAAAGTTCAAATAGTATTAAATGGCATAAAACAAACAGCAATTTCCTGTCCCAACTCTTTCCATGCCTGCTTGATCCCCAGAGAACCATTTTCAACTCTTAGCTTTTTTTCTTATGGTGTTTACCTTCATATAGCTAAGTAGTATGAATATACCAATGCTGCTATTTTTAAATTTATCAATATTGTATATTATCTGTTGGTAATTCTGATACATAAGGATTTAGTTCTATAAATCCCCCATCTACCTGTTTCTATCCCTTTCATCATCTCAATATAGTTAAACTGCCATTTGAGGGACTAAATCGTTATTCAATGTTTATATTATTCTATTATTGCTTATGAAAAAATTATTTACTGCTAAACCAATTTGTGTACTGTTTTGCTATTTTTATTAGCACAACTATTATTTGCTGGTGTTCATAATTCCCTAAGTTTTTCATTTGTTTGGTTTTCTATGTATCTATTGCTAATTCTTTTCTCAGTACAATTTTATACAGCTAAGTGATCGACTGTTTCCTCTCTTTAAAACCCTACAATCCATATACACTGCTCCTCTTTGCTCATATTATCACTACTACTGATTTTCTAGTCACTCTTTCCATCCTTCAACAGTTTCACTGGCAGGCTTATAGGCTTCTTCCCACTTTTGCCTAACCCCTGCCCTGGAATCATCTGTGAGAACTTCACCACCATGAAAGATCACCATATGATCTTTCCCATGCTCTGCCCTCATGATTCTTCATCACTGTTAATTCCTTCATTTCTACTACATCTTCAACTCTCCTAGACATTGGCCACTCCTTGAACCTCCTCATCACTTGAAACTGCTTCATCTGGAATTCTGAATGCCTCATCACTTTCTTGCATCTCCTATTCCCCAATTCCCATTGAACTTTGCCCTTAGCAAGCTTTCTCACCCTCAGTTCCAAATCAGGCTGGTGTCCCTTGTCAGCTGATTCAATAATGCTTTTGCTAGAAAACCTGAAAAATGTTGTTGCCTTCTCTGATTAATCTTCACTTCACTGATCCCTTACTTTGGATAAACTGCCATCCACTTTCTTTGCCCCTAGATTTTGACTACTTCATGTGTTAAAGTTCACAAATGAGGCTAATTTAATCTCATATATATTGTCTCTATCTTGCTGGACTCCTTCTGTTGCTGCTGCTGCTAAGTCGCTTCAGTCGTGTCCAATTCTTCACAGCCCCATGGACTGCAGCCTACCAGGCTCCTCCATCCATGGGATTTTCCAGGCAAGAGTACTGGAGTGCCATTGCCTTCTCTGCCTTCTGTTGCTAGGCAGTCCTTTTAGTTAATTCTAATTGTTTTGCCACCATGGTCCTCAATATCTAATCCTTACTTTTTCCACCCTCTTTATACTCCAAGTCCCACTGCTATTCTCTTACTCTCTGCAGGTGGCCTTGCCTTCTACTGAGAACGGGCAGTGGAAGTAAGATTTTATTGTGCACTAGAATCAGTTGGCAGGCCTGTTTAAATAAAGATTGATGAGACCTGACAATTTGTATTTCCAAGTTCAATGATTATCCAAAGTTTACTTGGTCCAGGTACCACGATTTGAGTTCACTATGTGAGCTCCTTCAACACTACTTCATTGAAAAATTTCTCTGTACTTGGAGTAAACTTTTGATTCTTTGGATCTTTAAGAATTAAGAATCTAACTTCATCTTCAAGGTGACTCCCTTAGCAACCCTACCAATCTATTGATTAATGATCTCACTCTCTGTTCTCTTCATCTGCAAAAACCCTGAAGCAGGAAGGCATACTCACTGCCTGCCATTTCCTCACTATTCACACATTCCTGAATGCTTTGCAAACCAGATTTTAGTTTCAACTTTCTCCTGAAACTGTTTTTATTGATCTCTAGGTTGCAAATTTCACTTTCTTTTTTGGTTTCATTTTCATCTTACTCCAATTTGATAAGTGATTCTGTTGATCCATTGTATTCTTAATATTCTTTCTTACCATTATACTATACTGCTGCTTCTAATTCTCAGACTCTTCTTCCTTCTTTCATCAGATCTTCCCCAGAAACCCATCCTTGGCCTTCTTTTCCTTTCTCTACCTCTTCTCCCTTGACTATATAGTATAAAATCTTGACGTCTATGACTTTTACATGATCACCTTTACATGGACAACTGTCAAAATTTCCCTTCTAAGCTCTAATCCATAATTTATTTATTTATTTTTTTTTTGGCTGTGCTGGCTCTTCATTGCTGTGCTTGGGCTTTCACTAGTTGTGGCAAGAAAGGGCTACTCTAGTTGTGGTGTGCAGACTTCTCATTGCAGTGGTTTCTCTTGTTGGGGAGCATGGGCTCTAGAGCATGTGAACTTCAGTAGTTGTGTCACATGGGCTCAGTAGTTGTGGATTGCAGGCTTAGTTGCCCCAAAGCATGGGGGGTCTTCTCTGATTAGGGATCAAACTGGTGTCTCCTGCATTGCAAGGCAGATTCTTAACCATTGGACCACCAGGGAAGTCACTCTAATCCATCATTTTTTACTAATTGATCTCTCTACTTGGCTGTCCCACAGTCATCTCCAATTAACCACATAAAATTTTTCATTTTATTCCCTCTATTAATGATATCTTCAGTGCTCTAATTACAAGACTTAAAATTTACTTTCCCTCTCCTTTGCCACCTTACAACTAATCAGTTGTCAAGATCCTTCCTACATAAAATCACTCTTACATAGCTGAAGTTGTGTTTCCTTTGTATAACTCTTTTACCATTTGATCTGCTTTATAGCTCTTATCAACTGGTCAATCTATTATATACATCAAAGTTATTTAGACACATATCTTAGCTCTTCTAAAAGACCATAACGACCTTGAGAGAGGAGACAGTATCTTATGTCTTTTTTTCAGTAGCACTTAAAACTGTACCTTAAAACAGTACTTAGTAAATTCTCAATAAATGTGTGCTGAATGAATGAAAGCATCATGCCACTGAGACCTTTTAAGTACTTCCTGTGTCTTGTGGGTATAGCTTTTAGCCTTTGGGTTAAGGAAAAAGTTAGAATGTAAGATAAATTACATTGAAAAAGCTATTTCATATGTGTAGTGAGTTCCTCCACTGACTCTGCTTACATAATAAAGAAGTGGTTCCATTCCTTGAATAAATTACATACTAAGGAATGGCAGAATAAAGAAATGAGAGGTGGAGAAGAGAAAAAGTAGCAACAAAGATGGTTCCAAGAAGTTATGCATTAAAAATACATATTCATTTAATGTTAATTTCTTTGGGATATGTATCTCCCATTTCATTGCAAGAAGTATTTAGAGTGGCTTAAAAGAACAAATAAGCTAATAGATCAGAAAAAGAAATATCAAGAAAAGTATAAATATAAAGGAACAATAACTCCAGAAAGAAAAGAGCACACAGAAATGCAGGCCACAGAGTTCCATGCCATTAGTAAAAGTGGGCTAAAAACTTGGCTCTGAGATTTCTGGAGACCACAGGGAGGGAAAAAAAGAAAAACATGATTAGTGACAAAATTCCCATTGTTCACAAGAAATAGCTTAATAAATTTTCAGTAGTCACTTGTATCATAGGAAAATATATTTTATTTTCCACTCAAATTTATTTAAGCTGTTACAAATGTTACAAATTCAATCACTGGTGTTCATTATAAAATGACAATCCAGACCACCTACTTTATTTTAGTTGGTTAGGAGTGGAAGACTCATCTTATTTCATTAAAAAAAAAAATGCCCAACCTACACATATACACCAAAAGAGGGGCAAGGACAACATCAACTAGCTTTCAATAAAGTTAATTTTAGTTGCTTTGTTAAAGCACCTCTTTCAACTAGTGTTTTTTCCATCTATTAGGGTTAATATTTAGCCCCAGTGGCATATTTTATGACAACTTCCTCATGCAACAAATGTTTACTGAGCCTCTACTATGCTCAGTTGCTATGGTAGGAGCTGGAATTAAATAAAGATATTAAAACTGAGTCTCTACTCTCTGGTAGCTGAGAGTTTGTAAATAATTTATAACCATCTCCTGCTGCTTTTTTATAATCATTATTCGAATAGCCAATTGTCCATATGTGTTAGGTTAAAGATATTATCTTTATGATGATTTTTACACGAGAGTTTAATAATTTACTCATCCCCACTAAAGCAATACCTCCAGCAACTTTACAAAATAGGTAGTAAATTACCTACATTTTACAGTTGAGAAAACTGAGGTTCAGAGACATTAAGCAATACATACACTTGGCCTACAACTAGGAAATGGGAGCTCCACTTTGGGCTCAAATTTCCATTCTTTTTTCATTGCAACACTTTGCTGCCTAGGGTTACTCATAGAAAATTAAATCTTTATTTCAAGTACAGGACTGTTGTTATGAGTCAAGACTTCATTTTAGAGTTGTGATTGTTGTCTAGTACATTCAATTCAGTGACAATGTTTATTGGAAACCTTTTATGTGCCATGTACTATAAATGCAACATTTCTTTACTAAAATATCTGTGGAGATTAAAATAGCACTAAGGATTTCCAGGACCTGAAATCCTGACACTCTTTTTCCTGCTAAGATTTCTTCTTGTGCTACAAAATAGGAAGAGAACAATTACTGTTTTCTTTTTTGCCTTGTTAGCTATATGGCATGGTACATAAAATGAATTGCACTTCACAGTTTCAGTCTGACAACTATGAAATGTCTCAAATCAAAGCAAAATTAATGAAGTGGTAACCTTATTTATCTACAAGTGTCACCATATCATTATAAGGTTTGCAGGATAGTAATGTATACGTTGTAAGCTTTTCTTAATAGTGATATTTTCTGTTGTCACATAGCAAAAAGTTACTACACAAGAGGGTCTAAGCACAGAGGACCTTGTTAACATGTCAATGACCTTTTAGAGGGTTAGGCAATCATGTATAATTCCTTTTATATAATATGGCATTTTAAGGGTTTTTGAATCTGTTAAGCAACCATTCTAAATACCTGAATGGTATAGTGGTTTTCCCTACTTTCTTCAATTTAAGTCTGAATTGGGCAATAGGAGTTCATGGTCTGTGCCACAGTTAGCTCCTGGTCTTGTTTTTTGCTGACTATATAGAGCTTCTCCATCTTTGGCTCAAGAAATGTAAACAATCTGATTTCGGTATTGACCATCTGGTCCATGTGTACAGTCTTCTCTTGTGTTGTTGGAAGAGGGTGTTTGCTATGACCAGTGAGTTCTCTTGGCAAAATTCTATTAACCTTTTTGGACTTCCTGGTGGCTCAGAGGTTAAAGAGTCTGCCTGCAGTGCAGGAGACCTGGGTTTGACCCCTGGGTTGGGAAGATCCCCTGGAGAAGGAAATGGCAACCCACTCCAATATTATTGCCTGGAGAATCCCATGGACAGAGGAGCCTGGTGGGCTACGGTCCATGGGGTCGCAAAGAGTCGAACACGACTGAGCGACCTCACCTCACCTCACCTCTGCTTCATTCTGTACTCGAGGCCAAATTTGCCCGTTACTCCAGGTATTTCTTGACTTCCTACTTTTGCATTCCAATTGACATTTTTTGGGGTGTTAGTTCTAGGTCTTGTAGGTTTTCATAGGACTGTTCAACTTAAGCTTCTTCAGCATTAGTGGTCGGAGCATAGACTTGGACTACTGTGATATTGAATGGTTTGCCTTGGAAATGAATAGGGATCATTCTGTTTCTGAGGTTGCATCCAAGTACTGCATTTCGGACTCTTTTGTTGACTATGATGGCTACTCCATTTCTTCTAAAGGATTCTTGCCCACAGTAGTAGATATAATGGTCATCTGAGTTAAATTCACCCATTCCAGTCCATTTTAGTTCGCTGATTCCTAAAATGTCGATATTCACTCTTGCCATCTCCTGTTTGACCACTTCCAACTTGCCTTGATTCATGGGCCTAACTTTCCAGGTTGTTATACAATATTGCTCTTTACAGCACTGGAATTTACTTCCATCATCAGTCACATCCACAGCTGAGTGTTATTTTTGCTTTGGTTCCATCTCTTCATTCTTTCTGGAGTTATTTCTCCACTGATCTCCAGTAGCATATTGGGCACCTACAGACCTGGGGAGTTCATCTTTCAGCGTCCTCTCTTTTTGCCTTTTCCTACTGTTCATGGGATTCTCAAGGCAAGAATACTGAAGTGGTTTGGCATTCCCTTCTCCAACAGACCACATTTTGTCAGAACTCTCCACCATGACCCGTCCATTTTAGCCCTACATGGCATGGAAAGGCTGGCACTTGTGCTGTCTGGTCTGTACCATTTCCTATAGCAAATCATGGCGATTCTGCTCAGGACACCAACCCTTCCTCTCTTGCCTGCACTTAAAAACAAAGTGCAGGATCATTAGTAGGAAGAGGTGTCTACTTTTTCTCATCACACCGCTTCAAGGTTGGAAAGATATCCATTCCTTCCCTGCCTGAGGATGCCCTCTATGGGGGCCACTTCTGGTATAGTTCTGCCCTCTGTGTGAAGCGGGAGTGGCTGTGAGAAGGTACCCCACGTCCAAAGGTAATAGATGGGGAAACAGTGACAGGCTTTATTTTGGGGGGCTCCAAAATCACTGCAGATGGTGACTGCAGCCATGAAGTCAAAAGACGTTTTGTACTTGGAAGAAAAGTTCTGACCAACTTAGACAGCATATTAAAAAGCAGAGACATTACTTTGCCAACAAAGGTCCATCTAGTCAAATCTATGATTTTTCCAGTAGTCATGTATGGATGTGAGTGTCGAACTATAAAGAAAGCTGAGTGCTGAAGAATTGATGCTTTTGAACTGCGGTGTTGGAGAAGACTCTTGAGAGTCCCTTGGACTGCAAGGAGATCCAACCAGTCCATCCTAAAGGAAACCAGTTCTGAATAGTCATTGAAAGGACTGATGCTGAAGCTGAAACTCCAATACTTTGCCCACCTGATGCAAAATACTGACTCATTTGAAAAGACTCTGATGCTGGGAAAGATTGAAGGCAGGAGGAGAAGAGGACGACAGAAGATGAGATGGTTGGATGTCATCACTGACTCAATGGACATGAGTTTGAGTAAACTCCAGGAGTTGGTGATGGACAGGGAGGCCTGGCATGCCTGTCCATGAGGTCCATGTGATCCATGTGGTCACAAAGAATCAGACACAACTGAGGGACTGAACTGAACTGAACTGAAACATTCTTAATAGGCGAAAAGTGCATACATTTAAGCCAGCTACTTAGTGGGGATAAATTTAATTAAGTGAATACCCTCTGCTACTATATTACTACTGCAATGTGTTTTGTGTGTTGATCACAAATGCTCTCTAGTCCTGAATAGCATTCTCAAATATGTGTGCCACTAAGCTTGAAGGGGGCCAGGAAAGAAAATATAGATAGTTCAGCTGAAATATGCAACAATTGTGTGTCTACTATCTGTAGGACTCTATAATTACTACCACTGAATATTATAAATATGGTTGGTCAAAAGAATCATCTTTGAATATCAACGTTTATATAATGTAGATGCTAGCAAAAGAATTCCACTTCTGGAATCTCATAGACAACAAATAAAAGCTAAAACCCCAGATTGGAAATAGGACAAGAATTTCCAAGGCAGTAGTGAGATGAAGTCCATGGTTTCCTTTACAAGGTACATCCTTTCTACAGTTTTCTGAAAAATGACTACAAATTTGTCACTGGTTTCACACTTAAACATTATTGCCTTCCCTTGGGCTTGCCAGGAGTAATTCTAATCAGATGCTTTTACTAGCAATCAGAGACAAGGAGTTGGATGGCTTGTTCATTATTATGGCCAAATTGTGATCTGATTAAAGGTATTGGATGGATGCATACTAAAGAATCTTTAATTTTTAAAAATTTTTTTTGTGAAATATCACATTTTGTGTATCTGGGAATAACTATTCTTCAGCACAGTTTGTATTCCTCTCTTGTTTAATATATGAAAATCTAAAGCTATTATCTCAGATGGACATTCAAGATAGCTCTCATTCTTCAGGCAGAAGAGTTGGTGTGAGATACTTTTATCTCAAGTATCTTATCAACTCAATATTGTCCCAGAGAAAAAACCTCTATCCATTAGAGCTACCATTATTCTAATTGAAAACATTCCTGTTTCATTGGGAGGCTCTCCATCTTGACTTTTTCAAGTCAACAAAAACATGGTTATGAGCCAACTCTAAAAGAAATGGCAAAACAAGCAGTTCCAATAAAACTAACATCTACTAACCTGTGATTTAGTAATGAAAGTATTGCTACCAGGTGCATCATAGTTTTTCGTTGGGCAATTTTATTTTATTGAGCATAGTTCCATCAAAAACTTAGTAGCAGATAAGAATATGCCTTCTGTCTATCCTCTCCTCCATACTTTTGAACTCAAATGGGTTTTTGTTTTTACTGTGTTACTTAAAAGTTATCATAATTTGTGTACTGTATAAAACTAAGGAGGAATATACCCACAAAGGAGTAAAATTTTGATTCCTGCTTTTCTACCCTGATAGCTGTTTTGTCAAAAGAACCATTCTACAATTTTAATGCTCTCACCTTTTCTCAAGCTAATTAAAATTTATTACCTGAACTTGAGTCATATTTTTCATAGTTTCACAATAAGAAAATCAAATTCTTGATTGTTTCAATACCTAGCCCAACTAACCTCCAAAATAATGCAGTTAGGGTCAATGTAATTCCCAAGTTGTTGAGAACACAAACACTAGAGGTCTTCTGGAGAGGTAATACTGTGTAGTAATTCTGTGTCCTGGACTCTGTGATTCTTTATTTTGATGTCATACTGAAATCATATGAGCAAAAGTTTTAGTAGTGGTACTAATTACTAATGTGGGAAAATAATTCTATACTCAACATGTTTACTAGTATACAAGGCAATGATAAGAGAATATTTGAGTAAAAATATAAAGAAAATAAATACTTTAAGATAATTTGAAATATAAAATCAGTTAAAATAAAATAGAAAGGAAAAAAAGCTCCAAGGCTTTCACAGCATTGTTAGGTCATTAAAATCAGCTAAGAGAGAAAAATAGGCAAAATGCTAGGTGTATCAAATTAAATTTGCAGATTTTAACAAGGGTTTCAGTACTTGAATATTCTTGGCTAAAGAAATGCCCTTTTCTACTTGGGAATGTTAAAGGGTTTGGGAGGGACACAGAGAGGAAAGGCAGGAAGGTGTTATTTCACTAGCTAGCTACAGCAATGAAATAACCTGAGGGTCAGTGGAATGACATTGACACAACAGCTAAAATTTCTTTTATCCAGGTAACTTTGATCTTTAAAATCATATTTGAAATTGTGCTTTTAGGCCACTCCCAGTTTGATGAATATATAAGGCCCATAAAGGAGAAATGCATGAATAAAACATGAAATCAAAAGTTAACAATTATTCTGAATAAAAACTTGCCTAACTTTGACACTTATTTCCTGAGAGGGGTCTGTCACTGAAGAGCTCACTGCCAAGATTTGGAAATCTAGGTAGACCTCAAAAGTCTGTCTCCAACTCTTACTACAAGTTCAATTTGGTTGCTGCAATTAGACTTACCTGAATTTAGGAAGAGGTTGTAAGGGATCACCATTATGTTCCTGAGGAAGTGCTGCTTATACTCTTTTAGGCTTTTTTAGCCATTCTTAGTTAGTTACTTTAAGATAGAAACTTGTAATAATTATTTTGAGAATCATTTGGCATTTGGGTCTCTCGTAACCAAGTAGATGACTTCTTTCATTTCAAAGATACTTACTGAACAACTATAGGGTGTTCAATCAGCAATGTGCTAGATACTGTGGAATATACCAGAAAGTATGATTCGTTCTTTACTCTTAAGTTTATTTCTTTGGGTAGCAGACGTTGCTGAGAAAACCAATCAATCTTATCTATGACCCTATTGATAATAATTTGTGTTTAGGATTTCAAATCTCTCTGAGGTCTATGAATTTTCTACATTCGGCTGTGAGCTAGTTTTTCCCATGTCAGGTTGACTAGATATTCAGCTCAAATAATAAATGCAGTGAATCCAATAAGAAAAAATAAACACACATTGAATTGAGAAATTTTATTTACTCTTTTAGCTGTGCTAGTAATCAAATAGACTTTTATTGACATATTCAAATCCAAATGACATTAATTCATCTATAGTCAGTATAATTCAAATAAGTCACATTTTCTTTTCCAACAAGGGACAGATGAATAAGCCATGTGATAATATTGAGCCATTCAGAGATTTTCATTTACTTGTTTTACTTTTTATTTAAGCATCTATATTCAAGAATTTTCATGTAGATTATTCATATTGCATTCATTAGATCACTTAGACTTGACTGAAAAACTGAAAATGCCATTACACTGTTGTTTTTTCTTTAAATTCCTCCCATATTGAAAAATGCATATGACAGCTGCAAAGAAATTTTAGTGGCTTCATTTATGTGATGACTTTGTGATGTTACTTGTATTACTTTTTTCATTTCACATCAAAATATCTGTGAATTTAGAAACACTTAATATTGTTTATAAAAGTAACTGATGTTTTCTTTAGGTGATAATTCAGGATGACAGCCCTGAAAAATTGGACCCCAAATATTTTGGAGAATTGCTTGCTGATCTAAGCCGCAAAAATATGGATCTATATCACTGTTTATTAGAACATTTGCAGAGAATTGGAGGAAGGTACTATATACGTATCATTTGCCTTTATGTTGTAGCTTTCAAAAACTTTACAATACCCTGGTATTTTTTAATAGATTTTATTTTTTAAAGCAACTTTAGGTTCATAGCAAAACTTGAGTACTTTTAATGGTGTAACAAGATAATTATATGAGCAGTTTAGTCCCTCAGTCGTGTCCGACTCTTTGCGAGCCCATGAACTGCAGCACACCAGGCCTCCCTATCTATCACTAACTCCTGGAGCTTGCTCAAACTCATGCCCATCAAGTCAGTGATGCCGTCTAGCCATCTCATCCTCTGTCATCCCTTTCTCCTCCTGCCTTCAGTCTTTCCCAGCATCAGGGTCTTTTCAAGTGAGTCAGTTCTTTGCATCGTTTGGGTAAAGTATTGGAGTTTCAGCTTCAGCATCAGTCCTTCCAATGAACATTCAGGACTGATGTCCTTTAAGATTGACCTGTTTGATCTCTTTGCAGTCCAAAGGACTCTCAAGAGTCTTCTCCACCATCACAGTTCAAAAGCATCAATTCTTCGGCACTCAGCTTTATTTATATGAGCAGATATCAGGAAATACCTCATTTTAAGAGTTAATGGACTTTATGAAAATCATTGAAGAGATCATACCAGCTCTTTTGGGGTCAAAATAGAATTAAGTGGACCTTCTTTTCTAATGTACTTTGATGTCAAATGCAATCACCTGGGCAAGGAGCTCAAAAAATTCATGGCATACAATGACATTTTAAGATATTACACTGATGATGTAAGATTCAATCCAATTGCTAACACACTACTGTTTATCTTCCATTGATGTGTGCTCAACATATGAAGACCAGAGTTTAATATACATTTAGGATTATATATTCTTATAACTATTACATATTATTTTTAAATGTTATATAAATATACAAATATTTATTTATAAATTGATATTATAACATGATATTATACAATAATACATATTTAGGTATATAAACATGAACAATTTATCAACTGTTCATGTGTAGATGAGAGCATATTATGTCATGAAAAGAATTTCATGAGCTATACTCCAAAAGTTGCCTTTACTACATAATCACATCATATATGTGGTCATCTGTCAGGCAAAACTTTGGAAAGCTTCATAAATTCCAAAAAACCTGGAGGATAAAAGAAATTCAGTAGAATTTTTTTCTAGTTCAGACTCCACCAACTTTAGATTCTTCTACTTCTTAGAAATCTTTAATTTCTTCTCTCATTTCTTTCTACTTATTACAACTTTTAAAATATAAATTTAATTATTTTAATTGGAGGCTAATTACTTTACAATATTGTTTTATTAGCTTTCTCCTCCCCAACTTTTCTTGATTTTGTATTTGTGATTGTAACCATTATCTTAAACCCTCACCCTCAACTGCCTTGCCTCTTTATTATATTGTCCCCCCACTTAGCAAAATTCCAACTCTGGATAGTCTAGTTCTCTGCCTTATCTACTGTCTTCTTTTTCCCTCCATTCAATACTCATTGCCCACTACTCCTAGAATTCAAACTGCTACCCCATGAGGGATGTTTTATTTACCCTTGTTTCCTTGGTGCTTAGTGTGATGACTGGTTTACCGTGGCACTTAATAAATATTTGTTGAATGAATAAATGAATGAATGCTTTCTTTATGCTACATCCATGCAATTGAGCACAGTTAGAGACAAGCATAGCTATTTATTTAAATTGGGGTCATTATTGGTTTCCATCTTCAGCTAAGTTCAACAAGGTTTTATGCTAATAAATATCCTCTCCCTTTATCCAGTTATTTCACACATTCATTCATTTGCATAAGGTCACTACTTTAAAAGCTTCCCCCTCGTTCTTAATAGTCTATTGCATGTTCACTGTTGTGCCAGATACTGTGCTAAGTGCTTTTTAAATATTATCTAGTTTGCACAGTAACCACAGAAAGTCTAAAATTGAATTCCCAAAGAGAATAAGTTATTAAAATCACAGAGCTACTAAGTGCTTGAGTTGGATTCAAACATTTTTGATTACTCTTATACCTGTAAGCCATGACTTGGCTTTTCTGCAAAGCCTTCTCTAGATACTGTATGGTTTAGGTGTCCCTCTTCTGTGTATTAATCATGCTCTGTGAATATTTCTGTTAAAGTATCACACTGTGAAATCAACAGCAGATAGAGACATTCTTAAGTACCCTGATTGTAGATCTAGGGTTCATATCCTGGGTTCATGTCCCAGCTTTTGTTACATACTAGATGTGTAGTATCAGGCAACTTGTTTAACCTCTCTGTACTTCAGTTTCTTCATCTGTAAAATAGGGATTATAATAATAATAATACTCATTTCATAGATTTGTTGTAAGCCATAAATGATTTATATAAGACATGTGCTTAGAAGCAACAAGAGCATCATGTGAGAACTTGGAAATTGACCTACAGAATCAAAAACTCTGGGGTAAGGCCAAGTAACAAGCCCTCCAGAGGCTTCTAATACATGCTTAGGTTTGAGAATCACTGACCTAATGCTATAAAAGTGACAAAATCTGGGACTAGAACATATAGGAGAACCTTTTTACCTTAGGCAAATCACTTTTATACTAGCTATGTGTCTCTGAATTGTTAAATCTATTGCAGACAATTTAAAGAAATTACCAACTTTTTGAATCATCAAATTTGAAAAGGTTTCAGGATTTAGACCAATTTAACACTGGTAAAATTTTGTGTTAGATCAGTTATGTTTGTGTGAAGGATAGGACAAGTTAACATTTGTGTTTA
>SJYW01032633.1:62473-78401 GCA_006410735.1 Raphicerus campestris | reverse complement strand
GGTTTTTTTCCCAGATATAATGTATAGTCTTTACCAAAAATCAATACAATAGTGTAAAGTAACTAACCTCCAATTAAAATAAATAAATTTATATTTTAAAAAATAAAATAAAAAAATCAAAATGAAACAAAATAAAATTTGTTCAAAAGGAAATCGACTTTTCTTGCAGATTTCCTCCACTGGTTTCTTTTCCATCAGACTGTTACTAATAACACTTTAACATAACAGTCATCTCTGCATACATAATACTGTAAAGAAGGAAATGAACAGGATTTGGAGTCAGAAGACCTGTCATGGAGTTGCAGCTGTGTTGCTTACTAGCTGTTGCTCCTTTGTACAATTTAACATCTCTGGATCTCATTTACCTGTTTTGTAAATAAGGTTTATAATAACACTTATCTCAGAGGGCTGCTATGAGGACTGAGAGAAGTTATGCAGGCAGGAGGAATATCTTGTTAAGTGCAAATCATGATATAATATTAGTTACTGAGTTTTCCTTAATTAGTATTTGAAGGAATATAAAGTACCTGCTTTCTTAGATTCATTTTAATTCTGTTGCCTAGGATTTTTACTTACATAATGCCTAAGCCTAAATAGTAAAGTCAACTTTAAAAAGTGAGAAATTCCTAATTACTATTTCAATTCATATTCAACATTCATAAATCTCCAATGTTTATAACTATTGGTATTTTACTCTTCACTTCATAACTAGCTTTATGACTTTCTGTCACTTAACCTCTTTGTAACTCAGTTATACATTTTGTTAAATGAGAATTATAATATTTCTAAGTTCTTTTTAAATCCTTAGACTCAATTAAATCAGTACCAAAAAGATGTTTCAAGAAGAGAAGGAAGCTGCAGTGATTTCCAATTCAAGATTCATGAACTGACAAGTTTGCTGGAAGAGAAGGATTCCCTTATAAAGCGTCAGTCAGAGGTAACAGAGAAGGGGTCAAGGTGGAGAGGAACCATACAACTCAGCCATATGGGATAAATACTTCCCACAAACTAAGAAAAGACATATTTCCAAGACTTAGTTTATTCATAAAGAAGAATGTGAATGACTATTAAAAATTAGAAGGCTCTATTTCAGGAGAAATAATTCAAAGGAAAGATAGAATCTAAGCAAAAAATGTTATGCCTTTAATATTTTTAAAATGTTGATTTTCTACCTCATTAGCAATGAAACTTCCAATAAGACTGAGTTGCTTCAGTAAGGGACTGTGTTATATTCCTTTCTATGACTATAGTATATAGCCCAAGTTCTGTTATAAAATAGGTACTGAAGGAAGAAAGTATCCAAAATGGTGGTTAATATCGTATTTTTGTTATTGAACAAATGGTACTTGTAATAATGCTCAGTAATAGATTATCTTTTAGGAAACAATGTCTTTTCCCATATTGCAGTTTCAGTACTCTTCTGCAATAGTTATACTTTTTAATCTTTTGCAACAGAAATTTTCACATATGCACCTTGAGAATCATGCCCATTCTATCTCATGTTATCCCTTAAGTATAGAAATCCTATACCAGTTAGTGGATTCTTGCAGACTTTTATAATGTAACTTAATTAGGTATCATGAAGCAAGACTATATGGAATTCAACAAGTAGGATTGGAATATTTTTACCTCTAGGCTAAAAAGGAAGGGAAAAATTATTCTTAGAACCTTGTTAAATGATCAGAAATACCTCTTGCCTCATGTTTGTACTGTTTTTAAATGGTTATATTGTCTTTTATTTGTAAGGAACTCTCAAAGTTGAGACAAGAAATATATTCATCTCATAACCAACCCTCCAGTGGTGGAAGGACAACTATTACAACTAGAAAGTAATGTATTTTTAATGAAATTTGGATATGATTTTGGTTATGATATAATCCAAGTTATACCATGTTTACTTGATATACAGACCCTTAGACAGAATTTGGTGTTTTCTGATGGCCAGTAATTCTACTGAGGAATGAATGATCAAAAAAAGACGATAAAATTCAACAGCACACTTTCACTGTATTTATAATACGTTAAATACAGTGAAAGTAAAAAGCAAATAATTCATTGTTTAACCAACCATATTAGTCAGGACTCTTTCAGTTGCACATGCCAGAAACACAGCTTAAACTGGGAATTGGTTAATCCACTTAACTGGGATTGCTTGTTGTCCAAATGGATTTGTGTGATCAAAATATGTCTTCAGAAATCTGTCTTTATCTTGTGGCTCTGTTCTTTCCTGCATAGACATCATCATTCTGAGGCAGCATCTCTTCTTATGTAATTAATATGACCATAACTTACATCACAGCAATTTAGCAAAATCAAATAGAAAGTGACTCTTTATGAATACATTCAGCAAAAATCAAGTTTGGATATTTCATATAAGTGGAATAATGCAAAATGTAATCTTTGGAAACCGAAATCTTTCACTCTGCATGTTTTCAAGATTCATCTATGGTTTAGCATGTGTCAGTACATTGATTTTTGTTACTGAATAGTATACCATTTTATGGATGTATATAGCATTTTATTTATCCATTCATCAATTGATGGAAATTTTAGCTGTTTTCAGTTTTGAACAATGCTATTATAAATATCTGTGTTCAAATTTGTGTATAAATATGTGTTCATTTCTTTTAAATATATACCTAGGAGTAGAAATGCTTAGCTCATAGTAACTCTGTTTAATTTTTTGGAGAACTCCTAAATTTTTCCAAAGTAGCTGCACCATTTTATAACCATTAGCATTTGCCTTATATATTGAGTTGCTCCTATATTGGGTGCATAAATATATACAATTGTTATGTCTTCTTGGATTGATCCCTTGATCATTTTGTAGTGTTCTTCCTTGTCTCTTGTAACAGTCTTTATTTTAAAGTCTGTTTTGTCTGATATGAGTGTTGCTACTCCAGCTTTCTTTTGATTTCCATTTGCATGGGCCATCTTGTTCTGCTCCCTTGCTTTCAGTCTGTATGTGTCCCTAGGTATGAAGTGAGTCTCTTGTAGACAGTATATATATGGGTCTTGTTTTCGTATCCATTCAGTCAGTCTGTGTCTTTTGGCTGGAGCATTTAATCCATTTACATTTACAGTAATTATCAACTTTTATGCTCCTACTGACATTTTATAAATTGGTTGGGGTTTGTTTTGTAGGTCTTTCCCCCCTTCGTTTCCTCCTTTGTTCTCATCTCTTGTGTTTCTTGCCTAGAAAGTTTCCTTTAGCATTTATTGTAAAGCTGGTTTGGTGGTGTTGAATTCTTTTAGCTTTGATTTGTCTGTGAAGCTTTTGATTTCTCTGTTGAGTATGAATCAGAGCCTTTCTGGGTATAGTATTCTTGGTTGTAGTTTTTTTCCCCTTTTCATTACAAATATATCCTGCCACTCCCTTCTGGCCTGCAGAGTTTCTGCTGAAAAATCTGCTGATAACATTATGGGGATTCCCTTATATGTCATTTGTTACTTTCACCTTGTTTATTTGAATATTTTTTTCTTTGTATTTAATTTGTGTTTGTTTGATTAATATGTGTCTTGGTGTGTTCTTCCTTGGGTTTATCCCATATGTGACTCTGCATTTCCTAGGCTTGGGTGACTATGTCCTTTCCCATGTTAGGGAAGTTTTCAACTATAATCTCTTCAAATATTTTCTCAGGCCTTTTCTCTTCTTCCAGGATCCTTTTAATTCAAATGTCGGTGCATTTAATGTTGTCCCCAAAGTCTCTGAGACTGTCCTAATTTCTTTTCATTCTTTTTTTCTTTGCTTTGTGGCAGAGATTTTCACCATTCTCTCTTCCAGGTCACTTATCTGTTTTTATGCCTGTTACTCTGCTATTTTTTCCTTCTAGTGTATTTATTTCAGTTCTTGTCTTGTTCATCTATGTTTATTTGTTCTTTAGTTCTTCTAGGTCTTTGGTAAACATTTTTTGCATCTTCTTGATCTCTGCCCCCATTCTTTTTCCGAGATCTTGGAACATCTTTACTATCGTTATTACTCCAAATTCTATTTTAGATAGGTTGCTTGTCTCCTCTTCATTTAGTTGTTTTTGTAGTTTATCTTGCTTCTTCATCTGTAACATATTTCTTTGTCATCTCATTTTGTCACTTACTATGTTTATGGTCTCCTTCCCAAAGTCTACATGATCATGGCTCCTCTTGCTTCTGGTGCTTGCCTTCTTGTGGGTGAGGTTGGTCCAGAGGCTTGTTCCATTATCCCCTTGATAGGGTGATCAGAGCTTGCCCTACATGTTGCATGCCCTAGAGATTGCTATTTGGTTGTCACTGCCCTGTCAGGGGTGGGGTCTGTTCCCTAGTTGTCAGAGTAGAGACCCCCAGATCTGTTTCTTAGCTGTGTTTCTGATCTGTGGTATAAGATAGGTAGGATTGAAGCATTCCCACTGGGAGAGAAGCCACTGAGTATTCCTCCTCTGCAGGTGTTCACCTGTCAATGTGCTCTGTTGTGTCCCCTTTTGCCTGTTAATGAGCTTACAAAGTACAATGTTGTTGTTGGTGTTCTTGGTCCCACCTTAACTGTGGGCATGCCAGCAATTGGCCCTGGTGACTCCCAGGCATTGTTTTCATCAGGCCATTGACACAGATTCACTGAAGTCACGTCCTAGGACTGCATCAGCTATGTACCTGGACCCACCATGGGAACTACAGAGGCAGCTCATATTCTGGTCTGCCCCAGCCTTCACATGTATGTGCCCACAAAGCCCACAGCTGCTAAAGTTAGACCCCTCCCAGCTACAAGAACACTTGTCCTTTCAGATGTTTCACATGCACTGAATTTAGGAAGCCATCAGTGGAGGTGTAACTAAAGTTTACACAGCTGCTAAGAGAGATTTCACCACTTCTTCCTTAGTCACATATCCCCTAGTTTCAGCCCCTTTGGGCAGATTTCCTAGTAGGGGGAGGTATCTGTGTCCTCCGAGGACAGCATGGGCAGGTCCTGACTCCCACTGATGGATTTTCTGGAGGAGCAAGTTTACCTATACGCTCCCAAGACAATGGGACAGCTCCTGGAACTCACTGGTGGATTTCCTAGTAGCAAGAGCTATCTGTGCTCTCCTGGGAAAGCAGGGCAGTTCCAGCATTTGCCTGCAGGTCTGGAAGAAGCCGCCAGTGTCTGCCTCTGGAGCCCAAGATGGCTATGGTGACTGATGCCAGTCCCCAGGCCTCCTCTCGGCTGTGTCCTGTGTCTGGGAGCACTCACAGGGAAAGAAGCTCTTATGGTGGTCCCACCCCTCTCCTCATGTGCCTCCCAATAATGGTCCTTCTTTCTCTGGTGGGCTCAGGGTTTTTCTTAGTATACCTAGACCTAGTTAGGTATAGTTTCCACACCTAACCCTGGTCCTCTCCCTGAGATTGAGCTCTGGAATCTGAACTTCAGCACCCAAGCCCCACTCTCACTGACAGAAGAGTGTCTCAAGTTGGGAAACATAGATTGGCAGTGCCGACCCTCTGTCCAGGTCACTCTCTATTTTGCCTTCCACAAACCTGTTGCTGCTCTCTCCCTCTTAGGCTCCAATAGTCTCCCTCTGTCTAGTATGATCTCTCCACCAGTGAGGAGACTTCTCAAGGTGTGGGAAACTTTCTTCCTTCACAGCTCCCTCCCAAGGGTGCAGACCTCATTCTGATTTCTTCTTTTTCCTTTTCTTTTAGTCCTACCCAATTATGCAAAGGGGTTTTTTTAAAGTCTTTTTTGGGGATGTCTGAGGTCTTCTGTGACTTTTCTTTTGTCATCATACTCCTTTTTATGTTTTCAAAACAAAAGATTTCTCCTTAAATTTTTAAAAATTGTGATATAATTAACATATAACATTATTTTAGTTTTGGATATATAACACAGTGGTTCACTATATATATATTTCTAAGTGATCACCACAATAAGTCTAGTTAATACCCATTACCATCCATAGTTACAAATTTTTTGTGATAAGAACTTTTAAAGATCTAATCTTTTAGCAACTTTCAAATATACAAAACAGTATTATTAACTATAGTTACCATACTGGTCATTACATCCCAATGTATTTATTTTGTAACTGGAAGTTTGTACCTTTTGACCACTTTCACCCATTTTGCCCACCCCCTACTCCTCCACCTCGGGCAGCCAGCAATATGTTCTCTTTACCTATGTTTTTCGTTTTTTTTTTTTTAGATCCCACGTACAAGTGAGATAATATGGTATCTGTCTGTCACTGTCTGCCTTGTTTCATTTTGCATAATGCCCTCAGGGTCAATCCATTCTGTTGTAAATGGTAGGAGTTCCTTTATTTTTTGGCTGAATGATATTCCAGTGTACTGAATATACAATACATAATATTTTATTTATCCATTCCAACATTGATGGACACTTACACTGATTTTATGTCTTGACTATTGGTAAATAATGTCACAATGAACATTAGAGTGCAGATACCTTTTAGTGTTTTCACTTCATTCTGCTAAATACCCAGAAGCTAAATTGCTAGATCATTTGACAGTTTTATTTTGAATTTTTTGAGGAACCTCAATACTGTTTTCTATAGTAGCTGCACCAGTTTGCATTCCCACCAACAGTGCAAAAGTTTCCCTTTTTTCCACACCCTTGCCAACATCTGCTATTTCTTGTCTTTTTGATAATAGTCATTCTAAGACAGGTATGAGGTGATATCTTTCTTGATATCTTTAAATTGTGTGCTCTTTCTTTGCTAACCAATCTGGTTAAAACTATATCAATTTTAATGGTATTCTTGTTATTTTCATTATTGTCTTTTATCTGTTTTATTGGTTTATTAAGTATATTTCTTTTTTTATGATTGCTCTAAGTTTTAAAGTATTCTTTTTTATATTATCACAGTTTGTCCTCAAATAATGTATCTCATCACATGTAGCATAGAAATGTTATGGCAGTATACTTCCATTTTCCCATGATCTTTTTGCATTTCTATTATCTATATTTACTTTTACATATATTACAAACTTTCAAATACAGTATTATATTGCTCTAAATAGTAAAATTATTTTTAAAATATTAAAACAAGAAAAACAATGTTTTAAATTTACTCACATATTTATCATTTCTAGTGCTGTTCATTCTTTTGCTTAGATCCAAAATTACCACCTGATAATCATTTTCCATGCTTCCTTTATTTAATTTTTAAAAATAAAATTATTTAATTGGAGGTTAATTACTTTACATCAACATGTATCCACCACAGGTATACACATGTTCCCCATCCTGAACCCCCCTCTCTCCTCCCTCCCTGTACCATCCCTCTGAGTTGTTGCAGTCCACCAGCCCCAAGCATCCAGTATCATGCATCGAACCTGGGCTGGCGACTCATTTCGTATATGATATTATACATGTTTTAATGCCATTCTCCCAAATCATCCCACTCTATCCCTCTCCCTCTACCACAGAGTCCAAAAGACTGTTCTATACATCTGTGTCTCTTTCGGTATCTCGCATACAGGGTTATCGTTACCATCTTTCTAAATTCCATATATATGCGTTAGTATACTGTACTGGTGTTTTTCTTTCTGACTTACTTCACTCTGTATAATAGGCTCCAGTTTCATCCACCTCATTAGAACTATTTCTCACCATATTGCTCTGCTGGTGAAGACTTTTCTTGGCTTTTTATGTATGAAAACAGTTGTAATTTTGCCTTTGTTATCCAAAGTTATTTTTGCTGTGTGTAGAGTAGTAAATGGAGAGATTTTTTTTCTTCCAGTACTTTAAAGCTGTCATTCCACTGTCTTCTGACTTTCATTATGTCTATTATGAAGTTTGATGTTAATTTTATGATTATTTCTCTGAGTAATGCTTTTTTTCCGTTTATGAGATACTTTATCACTGGTTTTCAGCAATTTGATAATGATGTGCCTCTATGTGTTTTTCTTCATCTTTAGTTTCCTTGTTCTTCATTGAGCTTCTTGGATCTCTGTGTTTAGTTTCTATCAAATTTTGGAAAGAATTAGATCGCTATTTCTTCAATTATTTTTTTTGTCTCCTGCTAAACCTATAATCCAGGATATATAATCCTATATATCCTGTAATCCTTCAATTATGCATATATGAGGGCACCTGATATTTTACATGGCTAACTCATACTCTGTATATCTTTTTCAGTCTTTTCTCTTATGTTTGATTTTGGATAATTTGTCCTAATGTCTTCAAATTTAGTAGTATTTTCTTCTGCAGTGCCTAATCTGTTGTTAATCCCACATAACATTAATTTCATCTTTATAAATCTGATGTAGATCATCATATTCTCAATCTTTCTGTGTTCATGCTTTCCTCCAACTTACTGATTATACACTTTATATATTTCTTTATATTTCTAGTAGATGAAACCTTGTCATTTATTTTTTTTCTACTAATTCACTTTTTTCTTGTTCATTACTCATATTCCTGCTTCATTCCATGCCTACTAATTTCTTATTGAATGCCATATATTTTGATTTTACATACTTGAGTTCTGGATATTTTTGATAACACTAAGAATTTAGGAGGTTTGTTCTGAGATGAGGTTAGGCTATTTGGAAACAGTGTAATAATTTCAAGTTTTGTTTTAAACACTTAGAACAACTTGCAGTCTAGGACCAGGTCATCCCACTATTAAGGCAGTAGTAGTGTTTTGTAGTATTTGCCTGATGCCCTCTAATATTATGGAGAAGGAAATGGCAACCCACTCCAGTATTCTTGCCTGGAGAATCCCATGGACAGAGGAGCTTGGTGAGCTACAGTCCACGGGTTGCAAAGAGTCGGACATGACTGAGAGACTTCACTTCACTCTAGTATTAGGAAATCTTCTCACTCTGGTTAGTGGAACACAGACTAGAGTTCCCTTCACCAAGTGAATTCCAGGAATTTTAAGACTGTTCCTTTTCAGTGGTTCTTACCCCAGCCTCAGTAACTTTTTGATCAGTACTCACCCCAAGACTTATAAGGGAATTCTCTACAGATCCCTTCATCTCTCTCCAACCTTATAGCTCTCTCCAGTCTGGTATTCTGTTTTACAAATTCTCACTCCAAGCAGTGTGATAGGCACCTGTAGGGCTCATGTCATTTGTTTCCCTTCTTTGGGATCACTGTCTTGTGCTGCCAGTGGTCCATCATTGCCAGAAGCAGAAATACTTCCCTCTTATTCTCTTGAAAATAATAGTAATAAATCTAAGAGGAGATTTTCTTTTTAGAAAAAGTTAAATGTCATTCAGAGCCAAATTAAATAAGGAAAGTCAAAGTAGGAGTGACTAAAAAGCAATGAAATTATTTTCTTGTCCAGCCTGTAAACTAACTTTTGTTTTTCTATATAGGTACAGGACACAGTATCCAATCCTAGGCCTCTTGTATGATGACTATGAATATATACCACCAGGTAGTGATACACAAACTATTGTGATTGAGAAAACAGAAGACAAATGGACTTGTGTAAGTTCATGGGACATTTCTAGAGTATATAATTAGGGAGAAAAAAATCCTAAGGCCTTACGTTTTGTTAGCAGAGTTTCTCAGCCTCAGCATTATTAATATTTGGGGCTGGATAATTTGATGTGGGGAACTGCCCTGCACATTGTAGGACATTGTAAAACTATATAGAATCTGATTTTTAACACTATGATAATGACTGCCTTTTTCTTATGTTAAAATCTTAAGTACTGAAAGCAGGTAAGACTAATCTATGGTTTTTAAAGTCAGGAAGTGGTTGGTTTTCTTTGAGGGTTGGCACCCAATTGGAAGGAAACATAAGGAGGACTACTGGGGTACTAATAATATGCTCTTTCTTGATCATATGGTTGCATATATGTGTTGAGTTTAGGAAAATTCATTTAGTTGTACACCTATGTGTGTACTACTTCTAAGTTTATTATATTTCAATAAAAGTCTTAAAATGCCTAAGTGTATCATGATGAGCAACAGATAAATATATGTCAATCAACTTTTCTGTAGAACCTTTCAAGGAAAATTTTAAATGTAGACTGCAGGTGTATAATTAATAAATTACTGCGGATATAATTAATAAAATTAAACATCTGTTAACTCACTTTGAACAATTATCTTTTGGTCAAACAAGCTCAAATATTTAATAAACTAAAAAAAAATTCAGAAAGCTGTTAGCTCTGAAGCCCTTCTCTAACTATGGTCAAATCATTAATCTATCATCAGTGGAAGCAACCAACATTCGGTAACCCTAAAACAAAAATAATTTGAACTTTGAAATATATTTTAATATATTGCATTTCTTAGGTGATTAATTATTGAGAATTACTTATTACTATTATTCCCCAGAGGTGGCATAAATGTGCTGCTGCTCCTACTGCTAAGTTGCAACTCTGTGCGACCCCATAGACGGCAGCCCACCAGGCTCCTCCATCCCTGGGATGTAAGGACCTGCCAAATAAAGGGTCTACAGAATAACAGTAGTTAGTTTTCCCTTCATTAATAGCATATAGCAATGAACATCAAATTTGATATCTGAAGGTACTAGATACTATTAGCAAGTTCAAAATATATTTAAGTTCATAGATGATAGATGTGCATTTATCAACGGAGACTCTTGGATATATTTAACCTCTAAATATGACACCAAGGAGTAAATCTACTTAAATCTTCCTCCCCTGTGCTTAAAGTCTTTTGAAAACTATACCTTGATTAAAGTCAGATAAACCATTGTGTCATTGACTCTACACATAAAAAAGTGCCAGACAGTGCCGTGCATTTCCTTTGGTATTATTCATATCAACGTACACAGTTTTTATAACTTTGTTCATATAATTATAATGTCTTAATTATAAGCCAGTTCTAAACTATTTTTTTTTCTTTTCTAGCCATGAATGAATCTCCAGCTCAAAGGAATTTTTTGTGTCTTCATTAGTACTTTATTTTTTTTCATAACAAAAGCCAATCAATATTTTAAACTATGCTACAAACCTGCAAATCTAATGGAATTAATTAGTTATACAGATGACAGTTTCTCCAGTCATTTATAAGGCCTGAATCCTTTCTACCACATTTTTGTATTCAGTATAGCAACATACTAATTTTTAAAACTCAATTACAAACTGTAGGACTTAATCCACTCTTTTTCAATAGGGTGCTTCCTAGACAGAGTTGATTTTACAAGTTATCTCACTAGTTTTCCTATGATATTAGAATGCAGTTTAGCTGCAGGAGTAAAAACTTTTTTTTTAATGACAACAACAAAAAGCAATATTACTGAATTTAAAAAAAACAGTTTAATGCATGGTATATACAGAATATATTTGCTTTTTTCATATTAAACCTTGTGATTAAAATAGATAATTTATTAGATGTACAAAGGAGTTATATTTATACTTCTTTGAGATAAAACTAAATCAAAGGTGATGGTTAATATCATTTATTAGGGAAGGGGGATAATATTTTTTAAAATACCTAAAGCTACTAGATTGTACATTATGGTATTATGGGTCTAAGTACTTGTCAGTGGCTTGGCAAATCTATCCTCTAAAACATATCATCCCCAAATGAGCACACCCACTTTCTTAAAAACAAATAACACTATATTGCACTACAGAGTGGAAGGAAGGTGGTATTTTTTTTAAAATAGTGGTAGACAAAAAAACATTGAAATACTGTATAAAAGTGAAACACTTGTTATCTGTATTCTACTTGGGAAAAAGAGATCTTATCATAAAATATTTAATGTACTTTGAAGTTGGTTGACTGGGATTTAATGATCTTATAAAGTGAACTAAAGTATTTTCTAAATATATTAGTAGATATGAATGAACTTTTAAAATTTCAACCCCTTTGGTTAAAGTTAAGAATTAGCAAAAATTAAAATGTTTGTATTTGACAAAGTATAGATTTAGGCAACAAATAAATTTGGATTTATATGTGAATGAGGTTTTGCACTGAAATGTCTGCAAATATCTATATATAATTCTGTCATTCTTTATAATTATATTCTAATAATTATCCATTACACTAAGAAACTGTTAAGATAGGAACATATGAGGCACTACACTGAATCAAGGAGAAGGAAATGGCAACCCACTCCAGTATTCTTGCCTGGGGAATCCCAGTGATGGGGGAGCCTGGTGGGCTACCGTCTATGGGGTCACACAGAGTCGGACATGACTGAAGTGACTTAGCAGCATACTGAATCAAACCACAAATTAAGAGAAAAATGTTTTTAATATTTATATAAATATCCAAGTTAGCCTTGATATGAAGCAAAAAGCCTTATTTTCTTAATACTCTGACTAAAATGTTAAGCTCTGTAATGTGGGTTGGTACAATTCAAATCTTATTAGTGTTTTGTAACAGAATGAGCTCTATAGTCCTTACCTTTTTTCCCTTAGTATAGGAACAACGGAAATTTCTCCTCTGCTAACTACTCATATACGTAACTGTAACAAAATTATGCCTTATCATCTCCCCATTATACATTACGTAAGTGGAAGTTTTTAGTAGCCTGATAGAAAAGTGCTACTCTAACTGCTTTAAAACTAGAATAAATGTGATTTTCCTAAAATATTAATATAAAAATAACAGTGCCCAAAATTTGGGCTCATTTGATCCATGCATAGCGAGAGAATGGAGGTTATAACAAGGTGATTATTACACTTAACAAAGTTATATGTATGTCTTTTCTAATTTTTGATTAAGTTCAATAGAAACATGTGATTGTTTTCCTAAGTTTCAAACAGCTTATCTTTGAAAACTGCAGATATTGTCAGGTGAGGAATGCCTGTTTATCTAATTTTTGTTCCAGCATATTTTACATGTTGAATAAAATGGGAGATTATGCAATGACATGCAAAGTTAATTTAAGTGTATAAATAAAATATGTATCTATATGGTTCTTGTGGAAGTCCTAGTAGGAAACATTCAGTATGGATGTTTAGCTTAGCTGTACATTTTGGTCAGAAATTTACTATTCACATGAATGTTTATGTTAGGCTAATAAGCATCACAATAGAAAACTCTGATGTGGATTACTAGAGGCAACACTTTAACATAGTCACTTTAACACTTTAACAACACTTTAACACTTTAACATGGACCTCTCATTGATGCAGGTTTCTGCTTAAAATGAAAATTTCTTCACTTACAAACCTAGTCCTCTAAATTTCATAATTCAGTAAGTTCATAACTAGATGCCATATTCTTCCCATTTTTGTAATTGTGCTTTAACTGTAATACTTTGTCTACAGAAACAGTACAAAAGGAACAAAATAAAGCTCAAAAAGTTGCATGTTACCACTCAATTTAGATCACTTTAACAAAAAGCCGTTCTCATTTCTTTCTCATTAGTATAATCCACAAAGATAACATCGTGTAGGCATAGTACCCAGGAAAGTAAATAAGCTGTGAAAAGACTTCTCTGCAAGGTCTCTCTCCCCTACCAAACACCATTACTAAATTTATCAGATTTCCATAGTACTTTTTTGTCCAGTAAAAAAATGCAAAAGTACTTTTTTATCCATCTTAGGATAAATAAAATATATTAAAAAATAAATAACAGAATAAACCACACATCTGTCTTATAAAACCATTAATCTTTAGTGACAAAACAAGACATACCACTTTGAGCCTACAGAGGAACACAGGAATAGTAATATGACGTAATTAAATGATAGCCAGTCTTGGTAGTCTTGGATCAGTCTCTTGTATATGAAATATTAAGTCCAGGGTCTTTATATGTTTGGCTTCCTTCCCATTTTTTTTATTATTAAAGTTTATGTTCCAGACATTCTTTATGTCAAGGGATAGACTTTATGACATATTACTTTAATAGCTGGTTTGCTAACACAATCAGTATTGAATACTCCTTCCTCAAGTTTGTCAAATATAATAAATCAGACCAGTTTCTTACAATGGGACATTATATAAGCTTTTTGAAGTAGTTTCCTAAAGGGGTCTGATGTTGCCAACTATGTTATGATGGGTAGGCTGGGATCTAGACTGGGTGGCTGGGAGTTAGTTACATTATGGGTTAAATAGTTCCAATACTGCCAATTGGTCCAAATTTTAAAATGGAGGGTTCCNTAGATTTTGTAGGGCTTCTAGATTACCAATAATAGGTAGTTCCTATCTAAGAGTTTCCAAGGTTCTAAGAGAACTTTGTTAACCAGTATCAAATTTACAAGCTAATTCTTTTGGTAAGACGGTGGAATTATCTTGTGATATTCTAGGGTTCTAATCTAGTTCTGCATTTTCTCTAAATGAAATCTTATGAGTCCTAGAAGTTTCATTTGATAGAATTCCAGTTCTAGCCAGTTCTCACAATAAAGGAAACTACAAAGAACTGACCAAGAAGATGGTTTATTTCCCCTGCCTTCATGTGAGATGTCTTCTTTTTCTGGAAGTAAGCATATTTAAAAACTGTGTGATATCTTCCTTCAAAAATTCTTAAAACTATGCCTGGGATTTACTTCAAAATAAGCCAGTAAGAAAATAGGGAATAAAAATAAACCAATGAGGTATAGGTGGGTTAAAGCAGGAATAAGGAAAAGTAAAAAATGAATCAAAATTGACCATGTAAGTAATGATTGCTAAAGTTGGGTAATGGCTATATAAGGGTTCATTATATTGTACATGGTCGAAAGTTTTCTGCAATAAAAGTTATGTCATGATATCTTTAAGGGAAGGTCAAGGTTCGAACTGGTGGTTTTCCTGTATGAGACATGAATTTAAGAGCTCTACCTGAATAATTCTTAATATTTTCCTCTCTATCATGGTATAGGCCACTTGGAAGTGACAATCAGACAAATCCATTTCCATGTAATGACCCTGAACTGTTCTAGAAAAGTGCCTATTATTTTAGTNACATGAATTTAAGAGCTCTACCTGAATAATTCTTAATATTTTCCTCTCTATCATGGTATAGGCCACTTGGAAGTGACAATCAGACAAATCCATTTCCATGTAATGACCCTGAACTGTTCTAGAAAAGTGCCTATTATTTTAGTAATTGCAAAATGATTCCTCCTTCTTGTGAAGGTACTCTGACTTACATTTTTGTGTGTGTGTGTGTGGGGGGGGAGTCATATAAAATAGGCCTGTCTGGGTAAAACCTGCATTTTTAAGAGCAATCTTTTGTTTGTAACATGGGCTGAATTCTTATCTGTACTATCTTGGCTAAGGTTTTCTAGATCCAACTAATAAGAGAATCTATTTGCTTTTCTTCAGCCCCACTGTAGCCATGAATGAGTGGAATAACCTCTTCATGTGGCTCCCTGCTTCCCTTGGCTCTTCTACAATACATTCTTCACACAGCCTCCAAAATGATCTTCAAAATGTAAATCACCTTCAAAATGTACATCACATCACTCCTTTCCTTAAAACCCTCCAATGACTTCTTATTTCAAATTCCCACAGGTCTCATCAATTATCAGTTCCTTTCACCATGATGCAGCCAAAGCTTGTACCATCTTAGGTTGTCTGTATTTGCATGTATATTTCTTTGCCTTGAATGCTCTTGCAAAAGATCTTCACATGATGGGTCTTTTCTTGGCACTGAAGTCTCAGCTCAAATGCCAAGTCCTCAGTATGGATTTCCTCATTATACTCACTCGTAGTTGTTTAAGCAAAGCTGCCAAAGTGTACCAGAATTACACTGGGGGCTTTGTCTAACACCTCACTATTTCTATGGTGGTTAACACATTGGCATCTTGATAGAAATGCAGAATAGTAGATCCCAGTCCACACCTATAGAATTAGAATATATATTTTAACACTATCCCTAGACAAACTATAGACATTAAAGCTTAAAGCATTGGTCTAACATGTAATGGCTTTTTCTCTTAGTGATCATTAAAGAACAATTAACCCAACTGACAAAGAGTCTGAAGCAACAGTGCTATATATCTAGGTACATGAATTCTACCGAACACTGACTACTAAATTCATTTGCAGAATCTTTCCCAAAGCCTTGATTTAATGAATGTATATTGGCCTACGGGA
>SJYW01032633.1:49197-62351 GCA_006410735.1 Raphicerus campestris | reverse complement strand
TGGCCTACGGGAAACATAATTAGATTCATTTTTCAGGATCATGTTACTTAAGCAGGCCAATAATTTTTAGTTTTCTCTGTAATACTAAGTCTCAAGTCTTAAGATGAGCAACTTTAAAGCATTCCACCACGGTTTTAACAAAAAAAATTTGAGGAATAATCATGCTATAGCCATCATAACTGTTTAAATTCCTAGCTCATGTTGTTAATGCACAAAATTCTATAAAACATTAAATTGCAGGCAAAAAATGCCTAAGAGCAATTTTAAGTAAAAAGTCTTTTAAGAATGGACATTATAACACAACTTAAATAAACTCATAAAACCTTTAAGTGCAATAAATGCCTTTTATTGTATGCTCATTTCAATGAGTAACATTTAGAAATAATAATCCCACATTAACAGTGACAATCTTATCTTACAGCGTGTACATCATTTACAACCACATGACACAGAACTTTAGATTTTCCAAATTTAATATTCTGAATTAAGAAAGATAAAAAATTTATTTTCAAGGAACTGATTCTTACCTGGTGCAAAAACAGAAAGGTGAACATTATTTAAAACACAAAGCCACAATATAGCATGAAGTAAAATTACATTTTAATTATGCTGAACAGCTGAGTGTAAACATGAAGCAACTAAAACTTAAAAGTACACATCATATGCATTACATTTATGAACAGGATTTTTCATTAAATTTCCCTAAACCAGCTTTTTATATTAAGCGCCATGTTGATTTGCAGCATGCTAACATAAAGTGTTGTTAAAAGGATGCATATTTTATACACTGTAAACTGAATATCCACCTCTAAGCTCTATTGGCAGCATAGTGTTTTGTAAAATACTGCATAAATACTGCCTCACATTGAAAATGTATGTTAATAATATGGTATATAGATTTTAAAAATCAAAAATTTCAATAATGGCATAAAATTGCACCTTTAAACATTAGAGCAAGTAAGACCGGAACAATCATACTTGCTATGACTGTCCTAAAAAAAACTAAATATTTAAGAAAACTGTGTTCTCTCAATTTAATCTTAGTATCATTAAGAAATATAGTGCTAGCTTTGTTTGCAACATTACTGTTGCATGCATTTTAGAAAGCCACATTTGACTCAAATATACTTTTGTCATATATGCCATACTGAATATCAATCAACTTGAACATCAGAGAAAAGGGGAACTTTAATCTTTAGACTTTAGTACAGAATGCTGTATTTTAAACATCCTATCCTGTAATAAAACCTTAGTAGCTCTGAAATCCTTCTAAACAGTATTGAACTAATCTAACCTGTTTTCCAGTAAAATTTCTTTCAATGAATACACAAAACTTTTGCCATTTCTGGAATTCAATTTCCAGGTACCATACAAAGATTCGGTGACTAAGTGACTGATGGATGATTGCATTTTATTTTATCACCCCATTTATAAAACTGCATAAAAGTGAGGCCTTTTATACAGCTAGGCCTTAACTAGATATGATCTTTTCAGAAAGATTTGTCTTTAGTATGATCAGCCAAATAAAGTGGTTGTCTTTGCTCTTCCCCTCTGTAGTTATGTTTATACCATTAAATAGACAATAAGGTTTTCTGCAACCATTCTATGGTGCTCCTTAAATTCTTTAAGTAATTTCAAAGGGCTATGAGATCCCCTCTCAATTCAAATACTTTAAGATCTTTAATAAAAAGAATGTAAATTTATAATATCAAGCTATGTAACCAGGTGAAAGAGTTTGTGAAATTATCTTCCCATGTAGCATGTCATATTTTCTAAATAGCTTCTTTATATTGATCTTACTATATAAGAGCCTCCTTGTGGTGCCTCATAATATGCTGATTTTTTTCTGATGGTCGTCGGAATCCCTTCTTGCAGAATTCACACCTGTGTGGGTAGTCTTTTGTATGTATTGATATCACATGTCGTTTAAAGCCAGATGCATCTGTGGTGCTGTATTCACAATACTCACATTGGTAAATCTTCCTTCCAGTGTGAGTCTTCATATGCTTTTTGAGCTCATTTTGTTGTCTGAACCCTCTTTTGCACCTTTTACACTTCAATGACTGATCCTTAGTATGAACTGAAAGGATATGACCACTAAGAATAAATGGATCTGATGTTTTAAAGTCACAGTGCCTACACTGATGAATCTTCCTACCCTTATGGATATCACTATGCTTTTTGAGCTCAGAAGGGCGATGGAAACCTTTATCACAGACCTCACATTTGTGAGGAAAATCCTTAGTGTGGACAGATATGATGTGCCGCTTAAGGTCACTTGAGTTGGTGCTCTTATGGTCACAATGGGGACACTGGTGTGTCTTATGTCCTTGAAACAAATCCAGATGGCGTTGAAGTTCTCTCTCATCACCAAATGCTTGGGGACAATGCTCACATTTATATGGTAAATTGTTACCATGCTTAGACTTAATGTGAGTTTTCAAATTTGATTGATCTGCACACCTGAAGACACAGTACTGACACTGATATGGCTTTTCACCAGTATGGGTTCTCATATGTTTCTTGAGTTCAGAAGGATGTCGAAAGCCCTTCCCACATTCAACACAAACATGAGGAAAATTCTTGCTGTGAACAGCCAGTAAATGTCGGTTTAACAGTCCTTGTTCCGCAGTTTCATAGTCACAATATTTGCACTTGTGCATCTTCGGCTCCTTGTCTCTTAATATAAGTTTATTTGAACTCAATGGACTAGCTTCTCTGTATCTTCGTGTGTATTCTGTAAATTCATGGGTTTTGTCAACTTTGTTTATAAGCTTATGGCTTTCTAAATGGTTATGGAAACTCACTTTCTTGTTAGTTGTAAAGTCACAATCTGTACACTGATATTTTTTTCTCATTAAATGATCAGGATGATTCTTCATGTGTCTTTTCAAGAATCCTCTGGATTTAAACTTTTTTGTGCAAATATGGCAAGGATACACTGTCAGGGGTTGTCCATCCGGGCCTATTATAACAGCTAGATTTAAAAAAAAAAATAAAAGTTGTAACATTTGGCCAGACTGTTTTAAAAGGGTTTTACAACAAATGCAGCAAAATTAGCTGACTTTCACAAGGTGAGAACTATACTAGTGGAATAAAACCCTGTAAGACAAGATGTAGATTAAAAGCAATTTATAATAAAGTAAAGCTCCAGGAGTTAGTGATGGACAGAGAAGCCTGGTGTGCTGCAGTCCATGGTGTCACAAAGTCAGACATGACTGAGCGAATGAACTGAGCACACTAAAATATAATGAGCAGCACTCTACTATAGACCATTCTGTAACAACCTGAAAATTCTCTTTTAAAAAACATCATCTGGATAAAAAGCAAACAAGCACAGTTTTGCTAAGTAACAGTAAAATATTTTTTTAAAAACCCAACTACTTAGATCAAATACAAGTATATGAGAGTAGGACTAACTACACTACAAACAACTGACTTATATTCTTGGGTTACAAAAAATACTACTGCATTTCAAGTAATTATAATATTCATAAAGCAATGTATTAGTATTTTACCTGTTTGCCACTGCCTCATTTCTCCTCTTCTCCTCTTCTTGGTTTTTTGTTTAAGTACTTTATTTGTGTTAATGCTATCACAGATTTGAAGGTATTGTGCTGCTGTATTACTTCTGTTTTCTAAAGTTGAGTCTAAAGTATTTCCTGAAAAAAAATCAATACACCATTAAACTATATATATTTATACTCTTTTCATTTTGATTAATTACTAGAGAAACCTTAGCATTCAGTTGTCACTGAAGTGCTAAATTTCACAAAGTACATTCATTTCTCAAGTGAATATGCAAAAATATGATACCATATGAAATTAACTTTAAAATATCCAGCTTATTTATCCTAAAGGAACAAACTGATCAAGTAAATGAAACGTAAGAAACTGAATTTTATGACTATGAACAAAATATTGACATCAGCTCAACTTTCTCACCAGTGAAGGCTGATGAAATTAAAGAGATTTAGCAAAGAATTAATTTATACTTGTCAGATAACCAATATAATCATGGTAACTGTGTAATACATGACAAACAACTTTTTGTATTTATGCTTCAAATGGTCTACTTAATGTTAAAAGCAGTAAGATTGACTTTTTAAGAGTTAAGATAAATGTGACAGACAATTTACCAAAATTTCAATGGAATCAATGTATACAAAATATTTAATATCAGTTCTCACAATCTCTTGTGTTATACAATTTAATTTAGAAATGTAGCCCAGGAAACTGTTTAGCTTAAATGCTATGATATGTATGTCTCTCATTAATTCACCTGAAATCTAGATTTAAATTTAGAGAGTGAAAAACCTCCTAAGGTTAGAAACAAGATAGTCAGATACTTTATTCTCCCTGTGTAAGAAAATAAAAAGAATTATCAAGCATGGAAATAAAAAACACTATATGAAGTATATTAAAACTAAGAAATACTTAAGCTGACACATGAGTTTTATATAACATCTGTATAATCTACTGGCTGCATAGAAATTAAGAAAATATTTCCATCCCAAGGAGAACATTAATAAGTGGTTGATATCATGGACAATTTTTACTTTCATGTCAGAAAAATTTATATTTTATAATCTTTTCCATAGTAACCTTTTATGGCCATGCAGTAAGTGGCCTGACATTTGTATCTTGAAAAAGAAATTTTTTTTTATTTATACTTTTTGGCCACATCATGTGGCATGTGGGATCTCAGTTCCCCAATCAGGGATCAAACCTGCACCCCCTGCAGGGGACACATGGAGTCTTAACCAGTGGACCTCAAGGGAAATCCTGAGGTAAATCTAAAATGAACTGCATTCACAGAATAACACACATTACATCTGCAAATAAAATTCCTTGAAGAAATAAACTCTTATAACTAGATATGGCTAGGCAAATAAAGAGTCTAATGGGTCTGTACACACAAACTAATTACTCTCTATCTACCAAGTAGTATACAAAACCAGCTACTTAACTTACATCTCACACATAATGCTCTCTCACCTGATGACTGACAATCTTCATATCTTCGAGAAACTCTTCTTTCATCTCCTTAAAAAAAAAAAGACAAATTAAAAACTGATAGACTGAGTATAACAATGGATCCCATCTACAAAATCTTACATCAATCACCATTTCTTGGATTAAACTTTTTATTGTTGAGTTCTTCCACTCCCATAGATTAGATAATTTCACACACTGAAAGTAAGGGCTGCTGTGAGTATCCTTGGAACTACTAACTTATAGGAAAACCTTACTTTCTATATAAAACCTCAGTAGATATTCTATGAGGCCATCAATCACCCTGATACCAAAAGCAAAGATATCACAAAAAAAGAAAATTACAGGCCAGTCACTGATGATGGGCTTCCCTGGGAGCTCAGCTGGTAAAAAATCTACCTGCATTGCAGGAGACCCTGGTTTGATTCCTGGGCTGGGAAGATCCCCTGGAGAAGGGACAGGCTACCCACTCCAGTGTTCTTGGGCTTCCCTGGTGGCTTAGATGGTAAAGAATCTGCCTGCAATATGGGAGACCTTGGTTCAACCCCTGGGTAGGGAAGATCCCCTGGAAGAGGGCATGGCAACATACTCCAGTATTCTTGCCTTGAGAATCCCCATGGCAGAGAAGCCTGGCAGGTACAATCCAAGGGTGTGCAAAGAGTCAGACACAACTGAGTGACTAAGCACGTCACTGATAAACACAGATGCAAAAGTCCTCAACAAAATTCTAGCAAACAGAATCCAACAATATTTTAAAAGGATCATACATCACGATCAAGTGGGCTTGATCTCAGGGATGCAAGGATTCAATATACCCAAATCAATGTGATATATATTATTAATAAATTGAAAGATAAAATCATATAATCATCTCAGTATATACAGAGAAAGCTTTTCACAAAAATCATCACCCATTTATGATAAAAACTCTCTAGAAAGTAAAGAAGGATCATACGTCAACATGATAAAGGCCATACATGACAAACCCACAGCAAACATTAATCTCAGTGGTGAAAAACTGGAAGCATTTCCTCTAAGACCAGGAACAAGACAAGGGTGCCTACTCTTGCCACTATTATTCAACATAGTTTTGGATGCCCTAGCCACAGCAATCAGAGAAAAAAAAGAAAAGGAATCTACATTGGAAAAGAAGTAAGACCCTCACTGCTTGCTGATGACATATTATACATAGAAAACCCTAAAGATGTCACCAGAAAATACTAGAATTAATCAATGAATATAATAAAGTTGCAGGATATAAAATTAATACACAAAAATCCCTTGTATTCCTATGTACTAGCAATGAAAAATCAGGCGAAATTAATGAAACAAATCCATTCACCACTTCAACAAAAAGAATAAAATACTTAGGAATAGACCTGCCTAAAGAGACAAAAGAGCTGTATGCAGAAAACTATGAATCGAAGATGACAAAACAGATGGAGAGATACAATGTGAAAGTGATTATATTACCCAAAGTAATCTACAGATTCAATGTAATCCCTATCAAACTACCAATACATTTTTCACAAAACCAGAACAATTTCACAATTTGCATAGAAGCACAAAAGACCCCGAATAGCCAAAGCAATCTTGAAAAAGAAAAACAGCTGGAGGAATCAACCTTCCTGACTTCAGACTATACTACAAACCTACAGTCATCAAGATAGTATAGTACTGGCACAAAAACAGAAATATAGACCAATAGAACAAGATAGAAAGTCCAGAGATAAACCCATGAACCTATGGGTACCTTGTCTTTGACAAAGGAGGCAAGCATATTCAATGGAGAAAAGATAGTCTCTTTAATAAGGGGCGCTGGGAAAATTGGACAGCTACTTGGAATGAAACTACAATACTTCCTAACACCACACACAAAAATAAACTCAAAATGGATTAAAGACTTAAAAGGTAAGGCAAGAAACTATAAAGCTCTTAGAGGAACATAGGAAGTACACTCTAGAAGATAAATCACAGCAAGATCCTCTTTGATCTACCTCCAAGAGTAATGGAAATAAAGACAAAAATAAACAAATGGGACCTAATTAAACTTAAAAGCTCTTGCACCACAAATGAAACAATAAACAAGATGAAAAGACAACCCTCAGAATAAGAGAAAATAATGTTAAATGAAACAACTGACAAAAGATTAATCTCCAAAGTGTATAAACAGCACATATAGCTCAATACTAGAAAAATGATCAATCAAAAAATGGGCAGAAGATCTAAACAGATACTTCTCCAAAGAATACATATATATGGCCAACAAACACATGAAAAGATGTTCAACATCACTATTATAGAAATTCAAATCAAAACTACAGTAAGTGTATCACCTCATACCAGTCAGAGTGGGCATCATCAGAAAATTCACAAACAAATGCTGGAGAAATGTGGGGAAAAGGGAACCCTCTTGCACTGTTGGTGAGAATGTAAGCTGATACAGCCACTATGGAGTACAGTATGGAAATTCCTTAAAAAACTAGGAATAAAACTACCATGTGACCCAGCAACCCCACAGTTCAGAAAGACCCATGTACCCTCAGTGTTTACAACAGCAGTATTTACAATAGCTAGGACATGGAAGCAACCTAGATGCCCATCGACAGATGAATTGATAACAAAGATGTGGTACATATATATAATGGAATATCACTCAGCCTTAAAAAGAAAAGAATTTGAGTCAGTTCTAGTGAGGTNAATACATTTTTCACAAAACCAGAACAATTTCACAATTTGCATAGAAGCACAAAAGACCCCGAATAGCCAAAGCAATCTTGAAAAAGAAAAACAGCTGGAGGAATCAACCTTCCTGACTTCAGACTATACTACAAACCTACAGTCATCAAGATAGTATAGTACTGGCACAAAAACAGAAATATAGACCAATAGAACAAGATAGAAAGTCCAGAGATAAACCCATGAACCTATGGGTACCTTGTCTTTGACAAAGGAGGCAAGCATATTCAATGGAGAAAAGATAGTCTCTTTAATAAGGGGCGCTGGGAAAATTGGACAGCTACTTGGAATGAAACTACAATACTTCCTAACACCACACACAAAAATAAACTCAAAATGGATTAAAGACTTAAAAGGTAAGGCAAGAAACTATAAAGCTCTTAGAGGAACATAGGAAGTACACTCTAGAAGATAAATCACAGCAAGATCCTCTTTGATCTACCTCCAAGAGTAATGGAAATAAAGACAAAAATAAACAAATGGGACCTAATTAAACTTAAAAGCTCTTGCACCACAAATGAAACAATAAACAAGATGAAAAGACAACCCTCAGAATAAGAGAAAATAATGTTAAATGAAACAACTGACAAAAGATTAATCTCCAAAGTGTATAAACAGCACATATAGCTCAATACTAGAAAAATGATCAATCAAAAAATGGGCAGAAGATCTAAACAGATACTTCTCCAAAGAATACATATATATGGCCAACAAACACATGAAAAGATGTTCAACATCACTATTATAGAAATTCAAATCAAAACTACAGTAAGTGTATCACCTCATACCAGTCAGAGTGGGCATCATCAGAAAATTCACAAACAAATGCTGGAGAAATGTGGGGAAAAGGGAACCCTCTTGCACTGTTGGTGAGAATGTAAGCTGATACAGCCACTATGGAGTACAGTATGGAAATTCCTTAAAAAACTAGGAATAAAACTACCATGTGACCCAGCAACCCCACAGTTCAGAAAGACCCATGTACCCTCAGTGTTTACAACAGCAGTATTTACAATAGCTAGGACATGGAAGCAACCTAGATGCCCATCGACAGATGAATTGATAACAAAGATGTGGTACATATATATAATGGAATATCACTCAGCCTTAAAAAGAAAAGAATTTGAGTCAGTTCTAGTGAGGTAGATGAACCTGGAGCCTGTTACACAGAGTGAAGTAAGTCAGAAAGAGAAAAATAAATACAGTATATTCATGCGTATGTATGGAATCTAGAAAAATGGTATTGAAAAATGGTATTGATGAACCTATTAACAGGGAAGGAATGGAGACACGGACATAGAAAATGGACTTGTAGACACAGTGGGAGAAGGAAAGAGTGGGATGAACAGAGAAAGTAGCCTCAACATATATATACCGCCATGTGTAAAAGAGATAGCTGGTGAGAAGTTGCTATATAACCCAGGGAACCAAGCCTGGTACTCTGTGATTACCTAGAGGAGTGGGGTGGGGGAATGGGAAGGAGAAGAGGGAGGTGATATATGTGTAATTATGACTGATTTGCTTTGTTGTATGGCAAAAACCAATACAATATTGCATAGCAATTTTCCTCCAAATAAAAAGTAAATTAAAAAATTGGAAATGGGAGCTGTTCTTACTAAGCAAATGAAAACAAAACTCCTTGATTTATAATTAATTTTTAACTAAAAAAGAGTAGATATTTCTACAGAATACCCTCAAAATTGAAGATGCTCAACAAATGACTGCTGAATGAATGAAACTTTGAAAAAAATCAAGATAAATTAATGCATTTGAACAACAAAATTTTTCAAAATAAAAAATATATCTGGATCATCCTGAAAATTAAGTAGGAATGAGATCAAATAGAAAGGGAAAAAATAACTTGATTAATTTACTTTTCATCATATACTTCCTAGAAGAGCACACCTGGATTTCTGTTCCTTTTCAAACCCCAATATCTTATTTTTGTGGTGTTAGTACAAAAGAGGAAGGACCAATTTTCAAAGTACCTTCCTATTTAAGAAAAATTAAACTTTCAAGCTGCTCACTTATACAGGTAGGATATAAAATAAACCCTACTGAAAAAAATGCATTAAGCAAAGTTCATTTTAAATAACATAAGACATGTGGTATAAAAATCATGTAAGTAACTTGAGATGAATCAGTCCACAGCAAAACATTTTATAGTATTAGCCAACTCATGGTGGGTATTAGCATAGCATATTTAATGTCCTAAAGGCTGATCAAATATATGTTATGTACTTATTAGGTTAAAAAAATGACACTGTCCGACCATATACCGCAGCCCAAACAATAGGGACAATTGTTTTATTAACATCAAAGTCCTCAAGTTGAGTCTCAGGGAAAGTTCCTTCCTCTTCCCCTACAATGACTTCCATGTATACTTCATCTGCTATTTCAGCACAATCTAAATTTTAGAAATAATTGCTTGTTTATAACCCCACATATTTACTAAATGGGTAAAAATTTCCAAATGATTATTTTTCAAGATTTCAATTTGGTAAATTTAAAAATTATATTAGGCATTTGGGAGGCTAGTGCCACCAGGAGACAATAATTCATCAAAATTCTTATCCTCCTCTTAGAACCTAATCCTATGAAAATTATTTTCAATTTATATAAAACATGTGTGTTTAAAATATACTGACTGATTTTACAGTCCACTGGGCATTACAAATTTATAAGAAGAATTATATTCCATAATTCTGGTTGATAATTCTTTGTAACTCAGAAGCATTTCCCATAGAATCAATTATGAGAAAGCAGTCCATGCTATCCAACATATTGTAACTTAGATGCAGTACTGCACATGCAATGAAAAAAATTGTCAAAAATACTAGTAACTGAATAATTAAAAATTAGAGTAAGTAAAACCATATATATATATGGTTTTATATACAAAATGCTGGTGCTCAAGGCTATGTGGACACCAATTAAGACGCAGGATTTTCAGANCAGTGCCATTTTTTTCTTACTGATATCATCTTCTTCTTGAGAAGAATCTTTAACTGCCATGTAAACCATCTTCTCCCGCTGCATTCGGCTCTGGTCAAGCACTCCAGCTACAGAATGTCCATTGGTGTACTCACTCTCTGTGACAATTTCTGTTCCACCTTAAAAGTTAAAACATGTTATCAAAATCAGTAAGCATCATAGAATAATTTCCTCCCAGGTGGCTAGATGTGTATAAGAGACAGGGGTCAATAAGTTTATTTTATGTGAAATAATCCACTTAGATTTAATCTGTTAAACAGAAAACCGGCTTGAATTCATGCTTTTCCTTTAATTCACACAGTGGTATTTTCTACTCATTTGAAAAATGTGGAAAAAATATGGGACAAAGTATCCCTCTCCTAGGTTTCCTTTCAGTTAACCAGAAAGAGACACTGGTCTAAATTTTGCACATCCCTGTGGAATTCTGGCATCAGCTAACCTAAGCTTCAGTCTCCCATCTTCCATTGTGCCCCTTCTTACTGACCAATGAGTAAAAAAGAAAAGAATTTAGAGGTCAAGTAGAAATTCTTTTTCTAATAAAGTCCTCTAGACTCATTTGTTTTTGACATTTTCAGCTGTGGTATATTATTCATGTTTGGGATTGGAATTCAGCTCCCTATGAATTCTGGGGAAGGGAATTTGAGGAGTGGGGATCATAGTGCAGTATAGGTAAAGCTAAGTATTGTCAAGCTAATGCACTCAAGGGGAGGCTTTTGCTCTTCTAGGGTAAATCAAAGTAGTTTTTGTTTCAGCATGGCAAGAGACAGAAAAAGCCTTAGGGAAGGGCTGCATTCCTATACTGAGGTTAGGAGAAAGTAGGAAAAAAGTAAAATGTCTTTATAAGGAAATGTGTACTATGGCAGGAAAGCAAATGTCAGGAGCGTTTTTCACCCTGTATGGTACTCAGCTCCAAGAAACCTTAAGCAGCAACTACTTGGAGATCATCAACAGCATAAGTAAAAAGCCTGGTGGCTTGACTTAGAAGAATACTTACTCAGCCAATGCCTCAGTAGCAGAAAGAAACCACGGGCTAGCCCTTCCACTGCTAAACTCAGAAAGAGGTCAATAGTGCTCACTGCCATGTGCAAAGAACACTGGCAGCAGAGTTAGGCAGACATGAATTCAAATCCTATGTTCCTCATTTAATATTAGATGACCGTGGACAATTGCTTAACTTCCTTGAGCATTTTTTGCTTCCATTAAACAGGGATAATACCACCTACCTCAGAAATGAGTTATAAGAATTAAATGAGATAATATATGCAACATATGCAATACACACACAAAGTAGATTCTCAGTAATTACCTACGTATATGTGAGCTCTAGTAAAGTCAGGAACCATATGTTGCTGATCTCTGTATCCAAAGTATCTGATACACAATATCTTTATGTTTGCTCACTTGAACAATACACATATTCATGAATAGTCAAAAGGACCCTTCCCTCTTAATTACACCAAACGGTCAGACTTATTTTATTGATATTTGCTACTATGTAGTGCTTAAATCTGAGATTGCTTTTTTTAGAGAAGAATACATGATGTCTATGGATGAGTCACTACAGTGCCATTTTTTTCTTACTGATATCATCTTCTTCTTGAGAAGAATCTTTAACTGCCATGTAAACCATCTTCTCCCGCTGCATTCGGCTCTGGTCAAGCACTCCAGCTACAGAATGTCCATTGGTGTACTCACTCTCTGTGACAATTTCTGTTCCACCTTAAAAGTTAAAACATGTTATCAAAATCAGTAAGCATCATAGAATAATTTCCTCCCAGGTGGCTCTAGTGGTAAAGAATGTGCCTGCCAATGCAGGAGACCCAGGTTCAATCCCTGGATTTGGAAGATCCCCTAGAGAAGGAAATGGCAACCTACTCAAGTATTCTAGCCTAGAAAATCCCATGGACAGAGGAGCCTGGTGGGCTATAGTCCCTGGGGTCACAAAGAGTCAGACATGACTGAGCATACTTTATATTATAATAGGGAAGATATATTAAAATATTTTCCTTTAGAAAAATACTCCCCCTCGATATATGTGTCAAGAGAATTATCATATAAATTTCACTTTAAATTATCAGTCATTACTAAGAAATAACAACAATTATGTGCAAAGCACTTTGCCTTTTACATGTATTTATCCATTTAATCCTTGCAACAGTATTATAAGGTAGTTACTACCATTATGACCATTTTACAGATGAGGAAACTGGTGTAGAAGAAGGTTAAGTAATTCACTAAAGGCCACTTAAATGGTAGAACTAGGATTAAAATCCAAGCAGCCTGCCTCTAGACTACACTTAAATACTCATAATTTCCTATTCTAAACCAAATTCCCTCCACTCATGTTTCGAAATCTCAACTGGAATCTTCTATACTTTTGAAAGAATCTAAGAATGATTTGTCCTGTACCGTATTTATATAAAATT
>SJYW01032633.1:0-36783 GCA_006410735.1 Raphicerus campestris | reverse complement strand
AAATTAACACATCAGACTTCAGAACCATATTTACAAATTAAATATAATTTGTTTTTAGTTTTAAATTCACTGATACACATAGATAACATACAATCATTTTATATACACATACACCTATTCTACCTGTTAATTCACTTCTCAATCAACCATTTTTTATTTTAAAAAATAAAAGAACAAAAATCCTCCCTTGAAAAATGAAATCGTCATCTAATCTTTACTCCTTTATTCCTTCAAATTTTATAAGGAATAGATCCCCTTCTTCCTCAAGCTCCACCAATAACTTATCATAACATTTTTATTATTGCTGCTATTCAGGCAAACCTACCACTTGAAATGAGAACAAGATACTTCTATCTTCTTCATTCAGGAAGAATGTCTTAAGAACATCATAAAGTCAGTCTGATATAAATTTGTTTTAAGTATTTTGCATAGACTATACACACACCTAAACAACAGAAAATAAACATAGGCAGAACTGCAGAATACAATCTGAGTTGATTATTTACTTTTCAAGTATTTAATTAGAAAAACTAATTATACATTTCTTAACATGTTATGCTTAAATTCCTAAGCAAAACTGAAATGACACCCCACTATTTGTCAAATTAAAGAGAAAGCGGTGGTTGCATAAAATTACCCATTTTGAAATACATATATTTACCATTAAAATTTTGTGTCATTTAATGTTCTTTTTGAACCTTCCAAATTCATATTTTTATTCTAAGATATTAGTAAATTGCATTAGTTTACTCCATTGTAGGTATGAATTTTCAGAGTAAATTAAAAACATGAGCAAATTCAAAAAACCATCTGAACAATGCAGCTTTAAAAAAAATTATTTTTCAAAAAGATTACCCCCATGACTTTTATTGAACAGATCCCCTATCACAGAAAACCTGTTCATGTTATACAAAAATCAATTTCTACCAAGTTAATTATGGAACTTAAATGTCACTTACAAGATATCATTAAGTAGTCTTCAGAAGTGCTCTTGACATCATCATCATCATCATCTTCAGTTTTAATAGTAACTGTAGAACCAGGAACACCACCAGCTGCTTGAATCACAGTTTCTGTATCTGAATTAGTTACAAGAACCTCCTCTGAAACCATTGTGGGTGAGTCAACTCCTGAAACACAATCTTGGACCACATGTTCCAAGTGTCCATTAGGACCAGTAACAAGATCAGCCACAAAAACCTGCTCAGGTACTCTAACAGCTTCTGTAATTAGCTCAGACGTCAAGATGTGATCACCATCATCTTCCTCTAAATCTTCTTCAATAGCAACATCAGCCTCAAGTACAGCTTCAGGAACAATTACACTTTCTGTTACTACATCAGTCTCAGTGATGATATCAGGCCCATGGACAACTTCAGCTGCAAGGCCATGATCAAGAGTTATCCCACCATCTGTGACAACATCAGAAACTAATACAGCCTCAGGAACTGAAACAACAATATGGTCTCCATCGATATGCGCAGTACCAGTCATTCCAGCAACTACAATACAAATTATCCAAAGAAAGTAATCTTATTAATTAAAAGTATTTATATATCAGATGACATAAAATAGTTTTAAAATTAGAAACAGTCCTGGGAAAATTAGGATTTTAAAGAACTACTGATAAAAAATTAAACTGCAGTAAAAACCCCCACCAACCAGGAACTGAGGGGGAAGTGGAAGAAAATAATGTTAGTAAAATCTAAGTTAAAACCTTAAAAATAATATACTTTATTTTGAAGTAAAACAAAAAAGCCACAGTGAGATATTGAACAGCTAAAAAAAGAAATAAATAACACCACAGGTCAGTAAGGATGCAGAGAAACTGAATCTCTCATATGTAATGTAGCAGCCACTCGAAAATCATTTGGTAGTTTCTTACAAAAAACATGTACTTACCAATACAACCTAACAATTGCACTCTGCAGCATTTATCCCATAGTTACTAAAATATGTTTACACACACAAAAAATACATGAATATCAATAACAGTGCATAGTAGATATTATTTCTAGTAGCAAAAGAAAAATACAACTCAAATGTTTACAGCATGCAAATGATTGGTTAAGCCATCTTTGGCACATCCTCACTATGGAATACTACTCAGCAATAAAAAAGGGACAAACTACTGATACATCAACAACCTGAATCAACTGCCAGAAAATTGTGCTGAGTGAAAAACTTCAATTACAACATACAATATACTGCATAATGTATAACTGGAATCATTTATATAACATTCTCAAAATTCTAAAAGCACAGAGATGGAGTACAGCTAGCAGTTGCCAAGGATGGGGGTGTATGTGACTATTTTGGCATAGCACATACACAGTGATGGACACCATAAATACATGCTCACTGTGTATCTTCACTGTGGTGATGTCTATACAAATCTATATATGGAACAAAACTGCATGGACCCATATACACTCACACACACACAAATGGTGAAAACTGAATGAGGTTTGTAGTCTAGATAATTGTAATGCACCAATGTTAATTTGTTTTTAATATTGTACTAAGATGTTACCATTGCAGAAACATGAGTAAAGGGTTTATGGGACCCTATACACTATTTTTTCTATTTCCTGTAAGTCTAGCAGTAAACAAATTAATAGTTTATGGACTAAGTTATAAAAAAATTACTACATGAATCCAGTACAAAGCCTTTTCTACATAATGATCACTTTCTATGCAGTAATAATCTGAAAGAGTGCCATTTGTTACATGGTTCACTATTATTAACCAATTCATTATGGAAGTTTGCTGGTAAATTAGGATGGAGACCAGTAAACACACTAAAAAATAAGGTGAGAAGGGAAAGTTACCTTTCAACCCTTCTGAAGTTTTCTCACTATTCTCAAATTCTCACTGAAACCACATTACCCAAAAGACACAGCCTCAACCTTGAAAATCAGTAGACAAAGGGAGTGTGTATACAATAAGAACTTTCTACTCACTTTTTTTTACTCCACTGGTCATTTTTGTAGATAGGGAGATGGTGAGGGTTCAAATTTAGTATTCAACCAGACTGAAAATGTGATTTTTAGCAAGGAAAAATTAAATGCTAAGCCTATAAAATTCACAGTATTGAAATTCTATGTATATGAATAACAACATTAATACTGTATAAAGTTTTTTCATAAATTAGACTTAAAGTGTGGGAAATTCCATTTATTTAAGAACATAGCTAGAAGATAGTTTGTTTCCTAAAGGTAGACACTAAAGAAGGATGTAAGGACAGAATAATGCTAGTGCTGGCTTGGGAGGAGAATCCTCCTGTTTGGGAGGATTCTAAAAAGATGGAATAAGTGCTTTTCAGTTTACCTAGTTTTTACTTTAGCAGGAACTTACATGTCAAAATAAATCAGATCTAAACCAAAAAAAATACCAACATGCTTGTTTACCCTGAACTAAATAATTTAAGAATCTCAGACCAAGAATTGATGAGTTCCCACAGGGTACTGGCAGAAACTAAGACCATGATCCAAAATGCTTTTCATTAAATTTTGCTCTTTCCTCTTATCAACTCATTTGAAATTCCACTGAATTTCTAGACAAAGTTATTTATTTTAGCTACACACTAGCTATATTTATTACTGAATACTATGCACCAAGCTACCTAGTATCTTACATATAATATCTCATTTAAGCCTCAGAACTGTGAAATAAGGGAGTGTTATTATCTCCACTTCAAATACAAACAAACGACGGTTTAGAGAGATTAAATAAGCTCACCCAAGGTTCAAGCTGGGAACTGAATGCATTTTTTTTTTTTTTACTCTAGACTGGCTTTTTTAATTTGCCTAAAGGAAGAAAACAGAATTTACTTACTCTAGAGACTGATTTTTAAGAAATTTATAGGGCTAATCAAGTGAGTCACTACTAAAGCAATAGATTAAAGAGAAAGAATAAAAAGACCAACTTATTTAAAATTATTTAAATTTTGACTTATTTAAAATTCAAGGCATTTAGTAAGCAGCATTAAAAGGCATTAAAATTTTATCTTGCTAGGTAGCAAACTATAAACAATATGAAAAAAAATATTTTAAAAGTGTGAAATCAATTAGATGACCAGATAACAGTAAGAAACAAGTCATTATTCCAAGCATTTCCCTTCTTACTAAAGTTGCTTAAAATTAAATGTGAATAGCTGAATTTCACCAGAAAGCATAATATTTGGTATTTTGAGGGTTTGTCTTGGACTACCATATACCGCTATTTTGCTACTAAGTCTCAAAGCAATATGGGCTTCCTAGGTGGCTCAGCAGTAATGAATCCACATTTGATCCCTGGGTCGGAAAGATTCCCTCAAGAAGGAAAGGGCAACCTACTCTGGTATTCTTGCCTGGTAAGTCCCATGGACAGAGGAGACTGGTGATCTACAGTCCATGAGGTCACAGAATTGGACACAACTTAGCAACTGAATACACATGCACACGCATGCCCAAAGCAGTATGGACTTTTTTTTAGCAATAAAATCCTAAACAATTAGATTCAACAGCACAGATTCCAAGGACAACTATTATACTGAGACATGCACAAGTTATCACATAAAGCATACTACTGTAAAATTTAAAGTATCCTTGAAAAGAAACTGGTCCAATAAATTTCTGAATTAAATTAGTAGCTCAGACTCTTAATATAGTAGCCATTTCATACCAACCAAAAACGGAGAGAATTTAGAGATCCTATACCACATAGTGTGTTTACTTAGCTAGTTCTATCTATGTATGCTACACTCAAGTTTCACAAGTATCATTAATTTCTAGGTTTGTAGATATCTAAGTTTTTAAGCCAGCAAAAATTTAAAGAGAATGCATCTAATTTCTAATCAAATTTTAGAATTAGGAAACCTTAGTATTAGATATAAGGGATTAATTAAGCCTCAAGACAGCAAGGAGGAACAATGGAAAGAAAGCTAAGAGGAACACCAAGTAAAAATTCACCAGCACCAGACATTTTTTCAATCTTTGAAAGGAATCAAGCTTTGCTTGCTAATGGGCAACTTCTTCAGGAGTGGGGATGGGAGGGGTTTCTGGCACTTTATCAGATGCCACAGGGTAAGTAAGATTTTGTATAAAATGGACAAAATGCTGTATTTCTTTCATAAAAAAATCTTATTTTGCATCATTTATTTTCAGATTCCAGATATAAAAGATGTCATATAATATTTCTCCTTTTCTGTCTGACTTTACTCATAGAGACTAACATACTTAAGAGAATGAACTTATGGCTGCTGGTGGTGGGGGGGAGGATGGAGGCAAGGCGTAGTTGGGGAGTTTGGAATAGACATATACACACTGCTGCATTTAAAACGGATAACCAACAAGGACATACTGTAAAGCACATGGAATTCAGCTCAATGTTATGTGGCANTTAAGAGAATGAACTTATGGCTGCTGGTGGTGGGGGGGAGGATGGAGGCAAGGCGTAGTTGGGGAGTTTGGAATAGACATATACACACTGCTGCATTTAAAACGGATAACCAACAAGGACCTACTGTAAAGCACATGGAACTCTGCCCATCTGGCAGCCTGGATGGGAGGAGAGTTTGGCAGAGAATGGAAACATGTATATGTATGGCTGATTCTCTTTGCTGTTCACCTGAAACTATCACAATATTGTTAATCGGCTATACCCTAAAACAAAAAGTTTTAAAAATACNGCATTGATCTCTGAAGAAGGCTTTCTTATCTCATCTTGCTATTCTTTGGAACTCTGCATTCAGAAGCTTATATCTTTCCTTTTCTCCTTTGCTTTTCACCTCTCTTCTTTTCACAGCTATTTGTAAGCCCTGCCCCCCCCCCCAGATAGCCATTTTCCTTTCTTGCATTTCTTTTCCATAGGGATGGTCTTGATCCCTGTCTCCTGTACAATGTTCATCAGCCACTCTATCTATAAGATCTAGGCCCTTAAATCTATTTCTCACTTCCACTGTATAATCATAAGGAATTTGACTTAGGTCATACCTCAATGGTTTAGCAGTTTTCCCTACTTTCTTCAATTTAAATCTGAATTTGGTAATAAGGAGTTCATGCTCTGAGCCACAGTCAGCTCCTAGTCTTGTTTTTGTTGACTGTACAGAGCTTCTCCATCTTTGGCTGCATAGAATATAATCAATCTGATTTCAGTGTTGACCATTTGGTGATGTCCCTGTGTAGAGTCTTCTCTTGTGTTGTTAGAAGAGGATGTTTGCTATGACCAGGGCATTTTCTTGGCAAAACTCTATTAGTCTTTGCCTTGCTTCATTCCACATTACAAGGCCAAATTTGCCTGTTACTCCAGGTGTTTCTTGACTTCCTATTTTTGCATTCGAGTCCACTATAATGAAAAGGACATCTTTTTTTGGGATTAGTTCTAAAAGGTCTTGTAGGTCTTTATAAAACCATTCAACTTCAGCTTCTTCAGCATCACTAATTGGGGCATAGACTTGGATAACTGTGATATTGAATGGTTTGCCTTGGAGACAAACAGAGACCATTCTGTCATTTTTGAGGTTGCATCCAAGTACTGCATTTCAGACTCTTCTGTTAACCATGATGGCTACTCCATTTCTTCTGAGGGGTTCCTGCTCACAGTAGTAGATATAATGGTCATGTGAGTTAAATTCACCCATTCCAGTCCATTTTAGTTCGCTGATTTTTAGAATGGTGACGTTCACCCTTGCCATCTCTTGTTTGACCACTTCCAATTTGCCTTGATTCATGGAAAGTCATATATAATAAACCCACAGCAAACATTATCCTCAATGGTGAAACACTGAAAGCATTTCTCCTAAAGCCAGGAACAAAACAAGGGTGTCCACTCTCACCACTATGATTCAACACAGTTTTGGAAGTTTTAGCCACAGCAAACAGAGAAGAAAAATAAATAAATGAAATCCAGTTTGGAAAAGATGTAAAACTCTCACTGTTTTCAGATGGCATGATCCTTTACACAGAAAATCCTGAATATACCACCAGAAAATTACTAAAGCTAATCAATGAATATAATAAATTTTCAAGTTATAAAATTACCATATAAAAATCCCTTGCATTCCTATACACTAACAATGAAAAAGCAGAAAGAAAACTTAAGGAAACAATTCCATTCACCATTGCAACGAAAAGAATAAAATACTTAAGAATAAATCTACTTAAATAAGTAAAATACCTATATATAGAGTACTATAGAACATTGATGAAAGAAATCAAAGATGATGCAAATAGATGGAGAAATATACCATGTTCATGGATCAGAAGCATCAATATAGTGAAAATGAGTATACTACCCAAAACAATCTATAGATTCAATGCAATCCCTATCAAGCTACCAATGGTATTTTCCCAGAACTAAAACAATACTTTCACAATTTGTATGGAAATTAAAAAAAACCCTTGAATAGCCAAAGCTACCTTTAGAAAGAAGAATGGAACTGGAGGAATCAACCTGCCTTACTTCAGTCTATGCAACAATGTTACTATCATCAAGACAGTATGGTATGGCACAAAGACAGAAATATAGCTCAATGGAGCAAAATAGAAAGCCTAGAGACATATCCTCGCACCTATGGACACCTTATCTTTGACAAAGGAGGCAAGAATACACTATGGAGAAAAGATAATATCTTTCACAAGTGGTGCTGGGAAAACTGGTCAACCATTTGTAAAACGATGAAACTAGAAGAATTTCTAACACCATACACAAAAATAAACTAAAAATGGATTAAATATCTGAATGTAAGGCCAGAAACTATGAAACTCCTAGAGGAAAATATAAGCAAAACACTGTCTGACATAAGTCACAGCAGGATCCTCTATGACCCACCTCCCAGAGTAGTGGAAATAAAAGCAAAAATAAACAAATGAGACCTAATTAAACTTAAAACTTTTGCACAATGAAGGAAACTATAAGCAAAGTAAAAAACAACCTTCAGAATGGGAGAAAATAATAGCAAATAAAGCAACTGACAAAGAATGAATCTCAAAAATATACAAGCAGCTCAGGTAGCTCAATTCCAGAAAAATTAATGACCTAATCAAAAAATGGGCCAAAGAACTAGACATTTCTCCAAAGAAGACATACAGATGGCTAACAAAGACATGAAAAGATGCTCAACATCACTCATTATCAGAGAAATGCAAATCAAGACCACAATGAGATACCCTCTCACACCAGTCAGAATGGCTGCTATCAAAAAGTCTACAAGCAATAAATGCTGGAGAGGGTGTGGTGAAAAGGGAGCCTTCTTACACTGTTGGTGGGAATGCAAACTAGTACAGCCACTATGGAGAACAGTGTGGCGATTCCTTAAAAAACTGGAAATAGAACTGCGATAGACCTAGCAATCCCACTGTTCATCATACACACTGAGGAAACCAGAATTGAAAGAGACATGTGTACCCCAATGTTCATTGCAGCACTGTTTACAATACTAGGACATGAAAGCAACCTAGATGTCCATTCGCTGATGAATGGATAAGAAAACTGTGGTACACATACAGAATGGAATATTACTTAGCTCTTTAAAGGAGTGTATTTGAATCCGTTCTAAAGACGTGGATGAAACTGGAGCCTATTATACAGAGTGAAGTTAAGTCAGAAAGAAAACTACCAATACAATATATTAGCGCATATATATGAAATTTAGAAAGATGGTAATGATGACCCTATATGCGAGACAGCAGAAAAGACACAGAGATGAACAGTCTTTTGGACTCTGTGGGAGATGGTGAGGGTGGGATGATTTGAGAGAGTAGCACTGAAACATGTGTATTACAATTTGTGAAATAGATTGCCAATCCAGGTTTGATGCATGAGACAAGGTGCTCAGGGCCTGTGCACTGGGATGACCTTGAGGGATGGGATGGTGAAGGAGGTGGAAGGGGAGTTCAGGATGGGGCACACGTGTACACCCATGGCTGATTCATGTTAATGTATGGCAAAAGCCAGTACAATATTGTAATTAGCCTCCGATTAAAATATATAATTTTTTAAAGAAACAAATATACATTGTGAAAATACCTATAACCATATGAATGTGAAAAAAATAAAGTTACCTATGTGGAAAGGACAAAAAAACTTGCAGAAAATTTATAGAATATGCAGATAAATTATTAGAATTTATAAGTTCATGTATAAAGATTGGTGTTTAAAAGTAAGTTTAAAATTCAAAGGCAAATAAATGTAGCTAATGTAATTTAAATGAATAACTTTTAGAATAAAAAATAATAATAGGCCCATAGAAATAATCTGATAAAAATTGTGTGGCTGATACTGATGATTATTTAATGAAGTGTTGAACACCAGTCTCAACATTTTAAGATATTAAGTTATGTGCCTAAGGACCTGGACACATATGCTAGCTTAGAATAGAAATATTTAATATGAAGAGTGAAATATATCTCCAAAATTTTAGTGGCATTGAAATCAAATTTCCAACTTGGTTGTATCACCAGGCACACAGATTCTAAAATTAATTTAGAGCAGGGCGTCTCAACTTTGGTTCTATTGACACTTGAAGCCAGTTTAGCCTTTATTGTAGGATGCCATTCTCTGCATTGTTAGATATTTAGCAGCATCTCTGGTGTGTGTCCTCAAGTTATCTTTCATGTCAATCAAACTTGTTTGGAGACATCAACAAACATCCCACTGTGAGCAAAATCACCCCTAACTGAGAATCATTGACCTAGGGGAATGAAAATAGCCAAGATTGTTTTTAAAAAAATATAGAGGACTGTCTCTACCAGATTTTAGGTTATAATGTTAAACTTTAGAGGTTAAGAATGTCTATTTTTTTTTAAAGTAAAATGAATATTCAGAAAAGAAGTTGAGAATATTGGTAGTCTTTCTGTTGATGGATTGTGAGCTTCAGTAGACAATGTAGAAAAAGTTCAGAAGGTTGTGAGAGGTGGGGAAAGGGGGTCAAAAGATAATTTGCAAAGTTATATGCAGATTAGTGATTTGGAATTTCTGGATTTCTTTAGGTGACTGAAGTAAACAAAGATAAACGGTATAAAGAGATGATCCTAATGATATAAAAGCAGATAATGATTGTGAGGTTGTGAGTGTTGGTGGTGAGGAAGAGATGGGAATCCTGCAAGGAATGTAGAAAGATATGGGGCAAATTCTTTATTTATGTAATGGAAAGATGGAGACCAGAGTAGGGTTATGGCCCTCTGCTAACTCCTGGAGAACAAGAGGTGCTAGGATTCCCTTTCAGTTCTTATGTATCATAGTGTTGAATTCCAGGGATCCCTTTTGACTACTTCCAAAAGGAAAAGTGATATTTCTTGCATATGCTCTTTATGCTTCAGCCATACTTCCTTTACTTGCTACTCCTCAGTCTGGTATGCTTTTTCAGATTTCGTTGCCTTCTACATAAATCTCTATTCCTGGAGTATTCTCTAAAATTTCCCCACCTAACTGGAGTGCTCCTACTCATTTTTCAAGACTCAGTTTAGGCATCTATTTTAATACAAAATCTTCCCTTATCCCTTGCATTTGAGGCAGTTTTAAGTACTTCCTCCCATTATGTTCCTTAGCATTCTATAAATATACCATCATAACATTAAGCTTTTATTGATATTTTATTAGGATGGTGTAGACTCACTTGTAGTTTTAAGACATAACACAGAAATTTTCCCCAATGGTAACATCCTGCAAAATTATAGTACAGTATAGCAACCAGGATGTTGTCATTAGTACAGGTCATCTATCTTTTTCAGATTTCCCCAGTTTTATATGTATTTGTGTGTGTGTATTTAGTTCTGTGCAACATTATCATATGTGTAGATTCTTGTATCCACCACCACAGTCAAGATATGGAATAATTCCTTTACCACAAGGATCCCTCTTGTTGCTCTTTTATAGCCATAGCAAACTGTATTCTACCTCCTGCAACCCAACTCCTGACAACCATGGATATGCTCTCTATTTCTAAAATGTTGTAATTTCAAAAATGTTATTAAAATGGAATCATACAGTTTGGGACCTTTCGGGATTCTCATTTTCACACATAATTCTTTGGAGATTCATCCAGGTTGTTGCATGTATCAGTAGCTTATTCCTTTTTATTAGTCATGGTGTGGGCTCCAGAGCACATGCACTCTGTAGTTAATGGTGCCCAGCCATAGTTGCCCTGTAGCAGTTGGGATCCCTGATCAGGGATCGAACTCACTTCCCCTACATTGGAAGGTGGATTCTTAAGCTAAGAATTGGACCTCCAGAGAAGCCCCAAGAATATATTCTTTTATTCTCAGCCTGAATACATAGTTTTCCAGTGTTGACAGGGAAAATATCACAAGGTTAATGTAGTGACAGATCTGATTATCTGTTCAGTTAAGGCTCTGAGCATTGAAATACTAGTCTACAAATACTGCAGCTACCAAGGGAGCGCCTCAATATCAGTAATGAGTTCACCAATGAGAGTTAGTATTGTTTCAAGGAATCTTATGCAGAAGATAATTTAATATATAGTATAATTATTGTTTGGTCGCTAAATTGTGTCTGACTCTTTGCGTCCCCATGGACTGCAGCCCACTAGGCTCCTCTGTCTATGAGATTTCTCAGGCAAGAATATAGGAATGGGTTGACATTTCCTTCTCCAGGGGATCTTCCTGACCATGGGATTGAACCTGTATCTCCTGAATTGGTAGATGAATTCTCTACCACTGAGCCACCAGGGAAGCCTCATATAGTCTCATACTTGATTTTAATTATATGATTCAAAACAGATAATATACATGTATTATAGCTGATGTCAAATGGATGTACTTAATCAGATACTAAACTATTACAATTTGGAGTTTCCATCAGAAATCTTAACATATTCTCCAGTCCTGTGTTTGGAAAGTAAACAAGATATTGCCAGATGTCAGCTTTCCTAAAAGGAAAACAATTCTGTGAATTGCAGGCTTCTGACTAACACAGATTTTGACTCTCATCTGAGGACTGTAATTGGACCTTTGTCTTACTTAACACAGAAGGGAAATCCTGGTAAGTTTATCAAGACTTCAGGGTTTCAAAGAACTTTTTGAAAAGACAAAATATCCTCTTATTTCTTTACTAATGTTGAAAGTTCCAGCCTTTTCAAATCCATTCATAATGGCCTACTATAAGATTGGATGCAGCTTTAAGAACATGAAAATATAGAGCATCTTGTAATATATTATTGCTATATATTATTGCTAATACAATATTAATATAATATTGTATATATTATTCTGCTATTATTGCAGAATGTTATTGCTAAAAGAAAGGAAGTTGTTTTCTTACTAGAAATAAGATAATTTTGCAGGATTTCATTTTTAAGTAGGAATTTTCCTTTTGAACTCATCCCCAATCCCTGGCAAAGATATTTGCTATGATTCCTTTTATCTGGAATTATCCTTTCCCCTGCTCCTGTAGGCCATTACTTCAGACAATCACTCCTACTTTCGTGTCTATAGATTCAAGTCTGCACATATGTTGCAAACTGTTCTGAGTGACCCTGGGTAAGAACTATGTAGGAAATTCCTCCTGAAAATGTGTTTGGCTCAGTATCAAGTGTCCCTTTTGTTGCTGATGCCCTGTGTATATCACTCAGATCCCTTGAATAGATAGCTGCTTTTTGTGGCCCTGATATTTTTGGTCTAGGATTTTTGTTCCTCAGTCAGCAAGCCCGGGTTTCTGATCTCTGCTAATTTTTCTCCTAGATTTAATCCACTTTCTGGACCTTATTTTGGTTCATCCTGCAGGATTTGGATGATGCAACTTAATGTCTGGAAGTGAACTGAGAGACCATCTAACTTCATTTTATAGAGGGGTAAACTAAATACTCGACCTCTTTTCTCTCTCTCTCTGGCAATGTCATATCTGTCTTTTTCTCTTGGTCTTAGATGACCTCCTTGAAATTCTCTTCTGCCTTACTCAAAATATTATCCCTCTTACAGTCTAATAAAATTTCCAGCCAGGCACTCTCCCAATCCTTTCAAGTCTTTGAATTACAAGTGTCGTAACACAAACTTTGTGGGCAAGGACATGAGATAATTCTTAAGATAAAATATTTTTATTGTGATAATATCTCAACCACATGATATGAAGGCATGAACCTTGAAAGTGTACTACCTAGACCAATCATAACTAAATATACAATGTATTAAAAACATTTACTAAGATAGGAGCTTAACAGTAGAGGAAAAATTTAAAAATTCCTCTGAAACTGTTAAAAAATACCAAAGGGATGAATATCCCTTTAGAAAATAGAATGAATAACTCTGTATACAAGGTCATAAAGTTGTAGACATTTCAAGGATAGCTAAAACAAGAGCTATTGTGTATAACTTAAAAATAATCTTTGCTAGAGACTTTTAGTTAGAAAAGTAATGTAAAATGGACTCTNTGTGATACCCTCTCACACCAGTCAGAATGGCTGCTATCAAAAAGTCTACAAGCAATAAATGCTGGAGAGGGTGTGGTGAAAAGGGAGCCTTCTTACACTGTTGGTGGGAATGCAAACTAGTACAGCCACTATGGAGAACAGTGTGGCGATTCCTTAAAAAACTGGAAATAGAACTGCGATAGACCTAGCAATCCCACTGTTCATCATACACACTGAGGAAACCAGAATTGAAAGAGACATGTGTACCCCAATGTTCATTGCAGCACTGTTTACAATACTAGGACATGAAAGCAACCTAGATGTCCATTCGCTGATGAATGGATAAGAAAACTGTGGTACACATACAGAATGGAATATTACTTAGCTCTTTAAAGGAGTGTATTTGAATCCGTTCTAAAGACGTGGATGAAACTGGAGCCTATTATACAGAGTGAAGTTAAGTCAGAAAGAAAACTACCAATACAATATATTAGCGCATATATATGAAATTTAGAAAGATGGTAATGATGACCCTATATGCGAGACAGCAGAAAAGACACAGAGATGAACAGTCTTTTGGACTCTGTGGGAGATGGTGAGGGTGGGATGATTTGAGAGAGTAGCACTGAAACATGTGTATTACAATTTGTGAAATAGATTGCCAATCCAGGTTTGATGCATGAGACAAGGTGCTCAGGGCCTGTGCACTGGGATGACCTTGAGGGATGGGATGGTGAAGGAGGTGGAAGGGGAGTTCAGGATGGGGCACACGTGTACACCCATGGCTGATTCATGTTAATGTATGGCAAAAGCCAGTACAATATTGTAATTAGCCTCCGATTAAAATATATAATTTTTTAAAGAAACAAATATACATTGTGAAAATACCTATAACCATATGAATGTGAAAAAAATAAAGTTACCTATGTGGAAAGGACAAAAAAACTTGCAGAAAATTTATAGAATATGCAGATAAATTATTAGAATTTATAAGTTCATGTATAAAGATTGGTGTTTAAAAGTAAGTTTAAAATTCAAAGGCAAATAAATGTAGCTAATGTAATTTAAATGAATAACTTTTAGAATAAAAAATAATAATAGGCCCATAGAAATAATCTGATAAAAATTGTGTGGCTGATACTGATGATTATTTAATGAAGTGTTGAACACCAGTCTCAACATTTTAAGATATTAAGTTATGTGCCTAAGGACCTGGACACATATGCTAGCTTAGAATAGAAATATTTAATATGAAGAGTGAAATATATCTCCAAAATTTTAGTGGCATTGAAATCAAATTTCCAACTTGGTTGTATCACCAGGCACACAGATTCTAAAATTAATTTAGAGCAGGGCGTCTCAACTTTGGTTCTATTGACACTTGAAGCCAGTTTAGCCTTTATTGTAGGATGCCATTCTCTGCATTGTTAGATATTTAGCAGCATCTCTGGTGTGTGTCCTCAAGTTATCTTTCATGTCAATCAAACTTGTTTGGAGACATCAACAAACATCCCACTGTGAGCAAAATCACCCCTAACTGAGAATCATTGACCTAGGGGAATGAAAATAGCCAAGATTGTTTTTAAAAAAATATAGAGGACTGTCTCTACCAGATTTTAGGTTATAATGTTAAACTTTAGAGGTTAAGAATGTCTATTTTTTTTTAAAGTAAAATGAATATTCAGAAAAGAAGTTGAGAATATTGGTAGTCTTTCTGTTGATGGATTGTGAGCTTCAGTAGACAATGTAGAAAAAGTTCAGAAGGTTGTGAGAGGTGGGGAAAGGGGGTCAAAAGATAATTTGCAAAGTTATATGCAGATTAGTGATTTGGAATTTCTGGATTTCTTTAGGTGACTGAAGTAAACAAAGATAAACGGTATAAAGAGATGATCCTAATGATATAAAAGCAGATAATGATTGTGAGGTTGTGAGTGTTGGTGGTGAGGAAGAGATGGGAATCCTGCAAGGAATGTAGAAAGATATGGGGCAAATTCTTTATTTATGTAATGGAAAGATGGAGACCAGAGTAGGGTTATGGCCCTCTGCTAACTCCTGGAGAACAAGAGGTGCTAGGATTCCCTTTCAGTTCTTATGTATCATAGTGTTGAATTCCAGGGATCCCTTTTGACTACTTCCAAAAGGAAAAGTGATATTTCTTGCATATGCTCTTTATGCTTCAGCCATACTTCCTTTACTTGCTACTCCTCAGTCTGGTATGCTTTTTCAGATTTCGTTGCCTTCTACATAAATCTCTATTCCTGGAGTATTCTCTAAAATTTCCCCACCTAACTGGAGTGCTCCTACTCATTTTTCAAGACTCAGTTTAGGCATCTATTTTAATACAAAATCTTCCCTTATCCCTTGCATTTGAGGCAGTTTTAAGTACTTCCTCCCATTATGTTCCTTAGCATTCTATAAATATACCATCATAACATTAAGCTTTTATTGATATTTTATTAGGATGGTGTAGACTCACTTGTAGTTTTAAGACATAACACAGAAATTTTCCCCAATGGTAACATCCTGCAAAATTATAGTACAGTATAGCAACCAGGATGTTGTCATTAGTACAGGTCATCTATCTTTTTCAGATTTCCCCAGTTTTATATGTATTTGTGTGTGTGTATTTAGTTCTGTGCAACATTATCATATGTGTAGATTCTTGTATCCACCACCACAGTCAAGATATGGAATAATTCCTTTACCACAAGGATCCCTCTTGTTGCTCTTTTATAGCCATAGCAAACTGTATTCTACCTCCTGCAACCCAACTCCTGACAACCATGGATATGCTCTCTATTTCTAAAATGTTGTAATTTCAAAAATGTTATTAAAATGGAATCATACAGTTTGGGACCTTTCGGGATTCTCATTTTCACACATAATTCTTTGGAGATTCATCCAGGTTGTTGCATGTATCAGTAGCTTATTCCTTTTTATTAGTCATGGTGTGGGCTCCAGAGCACATGCACTCTGTAGTTAATGGTGCCCAGCCATAGTTGCCCTGTAGCAGTTGGGATCCCTGATCAGGGATCGAACTCACTTCCCCTACATTGGAAGGTGGATTCTTAAGCTAAGAATTGGACCTCCAGAGAAGCCCCAAGAATATATTCTTTTATTCTCAGCCTGAATACATAGTTTTCCAGTGTTGACAGGGAAAATATCACAAGGTTAATGTAGTGACAGATCTGATTATCTGTTCAGTTAAGGCTCTGAGCATTGAAATACTAGTCTACAAATACTGCAGCTACCAAGGGAGCGCCTCAATATCAGTAATGAGTTCACCAATGAGAGTTAGTATTGTTTCAAGGAATCTTATGCAGAAGATAATTTAATATATAGTATAATTATTGTTTGGTCGCTAAATTGTGTCTGACTCTTTGCGTCCCCATGGACTGCAGCCCACTAGGCTCCTCTGTCTATGAGATTTCTCAGGCAAGAATATAGGAATGGGTTGACATTTCCTTCTCCAGGGGATCTTCCTGACCATGGGATTGAACCTGTATCTCCTGAATTGGTAGATGAATTCTCTACCACTGAGCCACCAGGGAAGCCTCATATAGTCTCATACTTGATTTTAATTATATGATTCAAAACAGATAATATACATGTATTATAGCTGATGTCAAATGGATGTACTTAATCAGATACTAAACTATTACAATTTGGAGTTTCCATCAGAAATCTTAACATATTCTCCAGTCCTGTGTTTGGAAAGTAAACAAGATATTGCCAGATGTCAGCTTTCCTAAAAGGAAAACAATTCTGTGAATTGCAGGCTTCTGACTAACACAGATTTTGACTCTCATCTGAGGACTGTAATTGGACCTTTGTCTTACTTAACACAGAAGGGAAATCCTGGTAAGTTTATCAAGACTTCAGGGTTTCAAAGAACTTTTTGAAAAGACAAAATATCCTCTTATTTCTTTACTAATGTTGAAAGTTCCAGCCTTTTCAAATCCATTCATAATGGCCTACTATAAGATTGGATGCAGCTTTAAGAACATGAAAATATAGAGCATCTTGTAATATATTATTGCTATATATTATTGCTAATACAATATTAATATAATATTGTATATATTATTCTGCTATTATTGCAGAATGTTATTGCTAAAAGAAAGGAAGTTGTTTTCTTACTAGAAATAAGATAATTTTGCAGGATTTCATTTTTAAGTAGGAATTTTCCTTTTGAACTCATCCCCAATCCCTGGCAAAGATATTTGCTATGATTCCTTTTATCTGGAATTATCCTTTCCCCTGCTCCTGTAGGCCATTACTTCAGACAATCACTCCTACTTTCGTGTCTATAGATTCAAGTCTGCACATATGTTGCAAACTGTTCTGAGTGACCCTGGGTAAGAACTATGTAGGAAATTCCTCCTGAAAATGTGTTTGGCTCAGTATCAAGTGTCCCTTTTGTTGCTGATGCCCTGTGTATATCACTCAGATCCCTTGAATAGATAGCTGCTTTTTGTGGCCCTGATATTTTTGGTCTAGGATTTTTGTTCCTCAGTCAGCAAGCCCGGGTTTCTGATCTCTGCTAATTTTTCTCCTAGATTTAATCCACTTTCTGGACCTTATTTTGGTTCATCCTGCAGGATTTGGATGATGCAACTTAATGTCTGGAAGTGAACTGAGAGACCATCTAACTTCATTTTATAGAGGGGTAAACTAAATACTCGACCTCTTTTCTCTCTCTCTCTGGCAATGTCATATCTGTCTTTTTCTCTTGGTCTTAGATGACCTCCTTGAAATTCTCTTCTGCCTTACTCAAAATATTATCCCTCTTACAGTCTAATAAAATTTCCAGCCAGGCACTCTCCCAATCCTTTCAAGTCTTTGAATTACAAGTGTCGTAACACAAACTTTGTGGGCAAGGACATGAGATAATTCTTAAGATAAAATATTTTTATTGTGATAATATCTCAACCACATGATATGAAGGCATGAACCTTGAAAGTGTACTACCTAGACCAATCATAACTAAATATACAATGTATTAAAAACATTTACTAAGATAGGAGCTTAACAGTAGAGGAAAAATTTAAAAATTCCTCTGAAACTGTTAAAAAATACCAAAGGGATGAATATCCCTTTAGAAAATAGAATGAATAACTCTGTATACAAGGTCATAAAGTTGTAGACATTTCAAGGATAGCTAAAACAAGAGCTATTGTGTATAACTTAAAAATAATCTTTGCTAGAGACTTTTAGTTAGAAAAGTAATGTAAAATGGACTCTTTATTCCATAAGAATTCAGTAAAAAATATTCTGTCCTAACTGAGGAGAACCTATTCGTATGGGTACTTAACTTTCTTACATTGCTATTTGTATTATTTTTTGTCTCTTTTAGTCATGAGGAACAAAGGATAAAAGGACTTTTAATTGTTGCTTGAGTGTCAGAAAGGCAAACCAAAATCATCCTTGTGCCTGCTGCTAAGTCGCTTCAGTCTTGTCCGACTTTGTGTGACCCCATAGACAGCAGCCCACCAGGCTCCCCCATCCCCGGGATTCTCCAGGCAGGAACACTGGAGTGGGTTGCCATTTCCTTCTCCAATGCATAAAAGTGAGAAGTGAAAGTGAAGTCACTCAGTCGTGTCTGACTCCTAGCGACCCCATGGACTGCAGCCTACCAGGCTCCTCCGTCCATGGGATTTTCCAAGCAAGAGTATTGGAGTGGGGTGCCATCTCCTTCTCCGTCCTTGTGCCTAGCAGGAAGCAATTAAAGAACAAATTGCTTCTGTCACTGTGAGGTAGATGTAGGGGTCAAAAAAACAGACCTGAATATAATTTCATAATTCAGGCAATCCCGGTGGTATATACCAAGGGAATAAACAGAATTGAAAAGAGTAAAGTTTATATGTGTGTATGTATGTTTGTATAAAAAGTTCATCAAAATCAGCTAAGGAAGGTATAATCTAGGACATATCGAAATTTGAAATGTGATATTTGTACCTTAAAGTGCCAAGAGCATAAAAGATAAGTCATTAGTTCAATGTCCCATAACTAATAAGTGGAAAGGCTAAGATTTTAATGCAGAGGCTGACTACAAAGTTATTTAGGCTGTTAAACACTGTGCTGCATTATCTCTAGTATATAAACCATGCCTTTAATTATCCTGGGTCTTTTCCTGATCTGACTCTAGCACTTGCAGTAGAAGCTTCTGACAATTTGAGAATGTGTCAGTGCATATAGACAAAAGCTCTAACTGCACAGATGATGTTTTTATGCCAAACTTTTCATGAAGAGATCTTTTTTTTTTTTTTTTTTTTTTTTTTTTGCTGAGAACTATAGAAGTCAGCTAGAATCTACTCTTAATGTGGTATTAAACACCTACAGGGTATACTCCTATAAGACTTTCAGGTTGACTAAAGAAGGTTTTCAACAACCTGAAGCCTATTGATATTCAGGACTATGTGGCATATGATACAAAACATTAAACCTCTCAGAAACTCTTTCAGGACCAGCTTCTAAATTAGGCTGTGGCCATATCTTCCACAGAAGTGTCTGTGTGCCAGGGACTTACTTCTGATTAGGTTATCAAGGTAGAGGAAACTACATGTTTTGTTCTGTTTTTGTTCTTAGTCACTCAGTAGTGTCTGACTCTTTGAGACCCCATGGACTGTAGCCCACCAACTATATGTTTGAAGTCCCTCAAAGAGAACCCAAAAGCCAGTGAGATCAAAGCAGAGAGTCTTCTGGAATGTGGTGTGTGAAGAAACTGGGAAGAATATAAGTTAGAATCCCAGCTCTGGTACTAATGATGTGGTCTGGGCAAATTACTAAACTACTTGAAGAGAGCTGGTGATGGACAGGAAAGCCTGGATGCTGCAGTCCATGGGGTGGCCAAGAGTCAGACATGACTGAGTGACTGAACTGACTGACTCAATTTCCTTATTTGTAAAATTGAAAAGATAAGATCCCTCATAGGGATTTTATGAGGACTCTATAAAAATGCATATAAAGTTACATAATAAGTATTCTATAAATATTAAACATGAACACATACTTGATAGATACAGATGTAGATAGATAGATAGGTAGATAGAAAGACAAACAGAGACCTTAGATCTTAGAGTCTTGGAGGGCCTTGTAAACTATGGTAAGAATTTGAATACTCTTTGTTCTAGGGTATTTGAAAGATATTGAATGTTTTTAAGAAGAGAAGTAACATTAATTTGTATTTTTTATTGAAATATAGATGAAGTAAAATATGTTGATTTCAGGTGTATTACATAATGGTTTCATGTTTGCATACATTATGAAGTGATCACCATGATAAGTCTAATAATCATCTGTCTCTGTACAAAGTTTTTACAATACTTTTGACAGTATTCCTCATGTTGCATATTGTATCCTGTCGACTTATGTATTATATAACTGGGGGTTTGTACCTCTTAATCCTCTTCAACTATTTCACCTACCTCCATTCCTCACCCTTCTGGAAACCACTCATTTGTTCTGTGTATCTATTAGTCTATTTTCACTTTGTTTATTTGTTTTTATTTTTAAATTCTACATATCCATTGGATCATGGAGTATTTGCCTTTTTCTGTCTGACTTATCTCACTTAGCATAATACCCTCTAGATCCATCCATATTGTTGCAATTGGCAAGATTTCATTTTATATTTGTTTGAGTAATATTCCATTGTGTATTGCAATATGTATACACACACAGTATCACATTTCTCTATTCATTTCTCTATCAGTGAATACTTAGGTTGATTCCAATCTTTTCTATTATGAAGAATGGATAATGCGGCAGTGAATGTTGGAGTGCATATATCTTTGCAAAATGTTTTTTGTGTTATTTTTGTCATGAATATCCAGAGGTGAAATTACTTGACCACATAGCAGTTCTATTTTTATTTTTTTGAGGAATATCCATACTGTTTTCCATAATGGCTGCACTGATTTTCAATTTCATCAACAGTATATGAGTGTTCCCTTTCTTCACAGCCTTGCCAACAGCTGTTATTTGTTGTCTTTTGGATGACAGGCATTCTGACAGAAGTAAGGTGGTATCTCATTTGCATTTCTCTAATATTAATTTTTTCTTTCTGATAGTTCATTGTTAGTGTACAGAATTGCAATGAATTTCTGTACATTAATTTTGTGTTCTGTAACTACTGAATTCATTTATTAATTCTAGTATATTTTATGGTATTTTTAGGACTTTCTATATATGATATCATGTCATCTATAAAGAGTGACAGTTTTTCTTCTTCCTTTCTGATTTGGATTCTTTTATTTATTTATTGTTTGGTTACTATGGCTAGGACTACCAATGCAGTGTTGAGTAAAAGTGACAAGAGTGGGCATCCTTGCTTCGTTTCTGATGTTAGAGGAAATGCTTTCACCTTTTTACCCTTGAGTATGTTAACGGTGGGTTTTTCATATATGACATTTTTTATATTGAGGTATGTGCCCTCTATACTCACTTCATTGAGAGTTTCTTTTTATCATCAATGGATGTTAGGTTTTGTTAAATGCTTTATTCTGCATCTAAAAATCATATGATTTTTAGTCTTCATTTGTTAAAGTGGTGTATCACATTGATTTATTTACAGATATTGAACCATCCTTATATTCCTGGGATAAATGCCACTTGATCATAATATGTGATCCTTTTAAAGTATTGTTGAATTTGGTTTGCGAATATTTTGTTGAAGATTTTTACATCTATGTTCATAAATGATATTGGACCATAATTTTCTTTTTTCTTAGTATCTTTACAGTATATCTTAAATTCATGGTGGGGGGGGGGCAATTGCACCCTTATATAATATTAGTTTTGGTCGAGAAATTGATTTTAGGTAGTCTAAAGAAGAGCTTGTCTCACTGCAACTTCAACTGGAAGACCTTTGTATGTTCTTCCTCCCCACTGCATCTAAAGAATTTGAGCTGATTCTACATTCAACACACAGTTCAGTTCAGTCACTCAGTTGTGTCCAACTCTTTGCGACTCCATGAATCACAGCACGCCAGGCCTCCTTGTCGATCACCATCTCTCAGAGTTCACTCAGACTCATGTCCATTGAGTCCATGATGCCATCCACCCATCTCATCCTCGGTCATCCCCTTCTCCTCCTGCCCCCAATCCTTCCCAGCATCAGAGTCTTTTCCAATGAGTCAACTCTTCACATCAGGTGGCCAAANACAAAACATTAAACCTCTCAGAAACTCTTTCAGGACCAGCTTCTAAATTAGGCTGTGGCCATATCTTCCACAGAAGTGTCTGTGTGCCAGGGACTTACTTCTGATTAGGTTATCAAGGTAGAGGAAACTACATGTTTTGTTCTGTTTTTGTTCTTAGTCACTCAGTAGTGTCTGACTCTTTGAGACCCCATGGACTGTAGCCCACCAACTATATGTTTGAAGTCCCTCAAAGAGAACCCAAAAGCCAGTGAGATCAAAGCAGAGAGTCTTCTGGAATGTGGTGTGTGAAGAAACTGGGAAGAATATAAGTTAGAATCCCAGCTCTGGTACTAATGATGTGGTCTGGGCAAATTACTAAACTACTTGAAGAGAGCTGGTGATGGACAGGAAAGCCTGGATGCTGCAGTCCATGGGGTGGCCAAGAGTCAGACATGACTGAGTGACTGAACTGACTGACTCAATTTCCTTATTTGTAAAATTGAAAAGATAAGATCCCTCATAGGGATTTTATGAGGACTCTATAAAAATGCATATAAAGTTACATAATAAGTATTCTATAAATATTAAACATGAACACATACTTGATAGATACAGATGTAGATAGATAGATAGGTAGATAGAAAGACAAACAGAGACCTTAGATCTTAGAGTCTTGGAGGGCCTTGTAAACTATGGTAAGAATTTGAATACTCTTTGTTCTAGGGTATTTGAAAGATATTGAATGTTTTTAAGAAGAGAAGTAACATTAATTTGTATTTTTTATTGAAATATAGATGAAGTAAAATATGTTGATTTCAGGTGTATTACATAATGGTTTCATGTTTGCATACATTATGAAGTGATCACCATGATAAGTCTAATAATCATCTGTCTCTGTACAAAGTTTTTACAATACTTTTGACAGTATTCCTCATGTTGCATATTGTATCCTGTCGACTTATGTATTATATAACTGGGGGTTTGTACCTCTTAATCCTCTTCAACTATTTCACCTACCTCCATTCCTCACCCTTCTGGAAACCACTCATTTGTTCTGTGTATCTATTAGTCTATTTTCACTTTGTTTATTTGTTTTTATTTTTAAATTCTACATATCCATTGGATCATGGAGTATTTGCCTTTTTCTGTCTGACTTATCTCACTTAGCATAATACCCTCTAGATCCATCCATATTGTTGCAATTGGCAAGATTTCATTTTATATTTGTTTGAGTAATATTCCATTGTGTATTGCAATATGTATACACACACAGTATCACATTTCTCTATTCATTTCTCTATCAGTGAATACTTAGGTTGATTCCAATCTTTTCTATTATGAAGAATGGATAATGCGGCAGTGAATGTTGGAGTGCATATATCTTTGCAAAATGTTTTTTGTGTTATTTTTGTCATGAATATCCAGAGGTGAAATTACTTGACCACATAGCAGTTCTATTTTTATTTTTTTGAGGAATATCCATACTGTTTTCCATAATGGCTGCACTGATTTTCAATTTCATCAACAGTATATGAGTGTTCCCTTTCTTCACAGCCTTGCCAACAGCTGTTATTTGTTGTCTTTTGGATGACAGGCATTCTGACAGAAGTAAGGTGGTATCTCATTTGCATTTCTCTAATATTAATTTTTTCTTTCTGATAGTTCATTGTTAGTGTACAGAATTGCAATGAATTTCTGTACATTAATTTTGTGTTCTGTAACTACTGAATTCATTTATTAATTCTAGTATATTTTATGGTATTTTTAGGACTTTCTATATATGATATCATGTCATCTATAAAGAGTGACAGTTTTTCTTCTTCCTTTCTGATTTGGATTCTTTTATTTATTTATTGTTTGGTTACTATGGCTAGGACTACCAATGCAGTGTTGAGTAAAAGTGACAAGAGTGGGCATCCTTGCTTCGTTTCTGATGTTAGAGGAAATGCTTTCACCTTTTTACCCTTGAGTATGTTAACGGTGGGTTTTTCATATATGACATTTTTTATATTGAGGTATGTGCCCTCTATACTCACTTCATTGAGAGTTTCTTTTTATCATCAATGGATGTTAGGTTTTGTTAAATGCTTTATTCTGCATCTAAAAATCATATGATTTTTAGTCTTCATTTGTTAAAGTGGTGTATCACATTGATTTATTTACAGATATTGAACCATCCTTATATTCCTGGGATAAATGCCACTTGATCATAATATGTGATCCTTTTAAAGTATTGTTGAATTTGGTTTGCGAATATTTTGTTGAAGATTTTTACATCTATGTTCATAAATGATATTGGACCATAATTTTCTTTTTTCTTAGTATCTTTACAGTATATCTTAAATTCATGGTGGGGGGGGGGCAATTGCACCCTTATATAATATTAGTTTTGGTCGAGAAATTGATTTTAGGTAGTCTAAAGAAGAGCTTGTCTCACTGCAACTTCAACTGGAAGACCTTTGTATGTTCTTCCTCCCCACTGCATCTAAAGAATTTGAGCTGATTCTACATTCAACACACAGTTCAGTTCAGTCACTCAGTTGTGTCCAACTCTTTGCGACTCCATGAATCACAGCACGCCAGGCCTCCTTGTCGATCACCATCTCTCAGAGTTCACTCAGACTCATGTCCATTGAGTCCATGATGCCATCCACCCATCTCATCCTCGGTCATCCCCTTCTCCTCCTGCCCCCAATCCTTCCCAGCATCAGAGTCTTTTCCAATGAGTCAACTCTTCACATCAGGTGGCCAAAGTACTGAAGTTTCAGTGTTAGCATCATTCCTTCCAAAGAAATCCCAGGGTTGATCTTCAGAATGGACTGGTTGGATCTCCTTGCAGTCCAAGGGACTCTCAAGAGTCTTCTCCAACACCACAGTTCAAAAGCATCAATTCTTCAGTGCTCAGCCTTCTTCACAGTCCAACTCTCAACATCCATACATGACCACAGGAAAAACCATAGCCTTGACTACACGGATCGTAGTTGGCAAAGTAATGTCTCTGCTTTTGAATATACTATCTAGGTTGGTCATAACTTTTCTTCCAAGGAGTAAGCGTCTTCTAATTTCTTGGCTGCAGTCACCATCTGCAGTGATTTTGGAACCCTCAAAAATAAAGTCTGACATTGTTTCCACTGTTTCCCCATCTATTTCCCATGATGGGACTGGATGCCATGATCTTCATTTTCTGAATGTTGAGCTTTAAGTCAACTTTTTCACTCTCCTCTTTCACTTTCATCAAGAGGCTTTTAAGCTCCTCTTCACTTTCTGCCATAAGGGTGGTGTCAGTGATGTCCATGTGTAGAGTCTTCTCTTGTGTTGTTGGAAGAGAGTGTTTGCTATGACCAGTGCATTTTCTTGGCAAAACTCTGTTAGTCTTTGCCCTGCTTCTTTCTGCATTCCAAGGCCAAATTTGCCTGTTACTCCAGGTGTTTCTTGACTTCCTACTTTAGCATTCCAGTCTCCTATAATGAAAAGGGCATCTTTTTTGGGTGTTAGTTCTACAAGGTCTTGTAAGTCTTCATAAAACCATTCAACTTCAGCTTCTTCAGCATTACTGGTTGGGGCATGGACTTGGATAACTGTGATATTGACATTCAACACTAGATATCATGGAATTTGCTAAATTCCCCCAAATTTGGAATCATCATATGAATCCCTTTTCTCCAGTTTTTGAATAACGATTTAACTGGAGAAACAGTTAAGCCAGTCTCTCATCTACCCATCCCCATCTGCCTTTCTGTAAGAGAAAAAGAGTGCTACATGTGTTAGAATTACATTTGGAGAATTTGACAGACACTTTTAGTTGCCAGTCCAATACCCATTTTCTCCTTTCCTTTTGCCAACAAAACCTTCATTTTTATCAAAGCAATGTGATCACAGTCTTGAATAATGGAATAATGCCCTTCCTCCAAAGATAGCCATGTCATAATCCATGGAACTTGTGAGTATTACTTTAAATAGTAAATGGGAATTAAAGTTACAGATGGAATAAAGGTTGGTAATCATCTAATGTCAAGATAGGGACGCTGCTCTGTATTTATCTGGGTAGGTCCAATTTATTTTATTTTATTTTTTTTTAAGTGGAAAAGGAGGGCAAAAAAGGTATTTTGAGTAATGTAGCGTAAGGACTCAACCCACCAATGCTGGCTTTGACAGAGACCATAAGCAGAGGGATATGAGTATATTAGAAGCTGGAAAAGTAGACGAAACATATTTTTCCATAGAGCAGGAGAAACGCAGCCATGTCCATACTTTGATTTTAGCTCAGTGAGAATAATATTCAAACTCTGACCTACAGAATTTTAAGATAATAAATTAGTGTTATGAACCAACTAAGTTCCTGGTGATTTGTTACAGTGGCCATAGAAAACTAAGATAAAACCTGATAGATGAGCTCACTTTTACAAATTTTGAGTTTTCAATGCTTTTTCAGTAGGCAGATGACCACATGGAAAAGTCAGGAAGATGTCTTAACTACAGATGCTGAATTAAGAGTTACTACAGATGATAATGAGAACAATGAGAGCAAATTAAATTGCTTATGGGGAATGAATAAGTTTAGAAGAAGAAAGGACTTAACTCCAATAGTTAGTGAATTGAATACGAGAAGATGCCGGTGAGGAGGCTGAGAAGGAGCAGAGTTAGGCATGATAAAATGAGAGCAAGCCTCACAAAACCAAAGGAAGAGAGTGTTTCAAGGAGAGTCATTGGTAATCAAGGCTGATGGAAGACTAGTAAAATAAAGACTATAAATCATATATTAGATTTTGTGACAGAGGTAATTGGTTATACTAGTAAGAGCATTTGGGGTGAAATAGTAGGTGTACTAGGTATTGAAGCTAAATTGATGTGAACTGAGGGATGAGCAAGGAGAGAGAAATGAAGGCAGGGAGTAATGACAACTCATTCCAGAAATTTGACAATGAAGGAAATAACAGAGAAGTTGAAAATGTTGTTAAGGGAGTGTGTTTAAGTAGGCCCTCCCAGAAGCAAGCATCAAGATGGGATTAGACTGTGCAAGTTTTTTTTTTTTTTAATAATTAGAGGAAACAGAAAATGAGGAGAAATATGAAAAAGGCTGAAAAAGTATGACCCTGAGTGAAGGAGAGAGGGAAGGATAGTTGGGAGAAAATGTCTTGGACTGCTGTGAAGTCTAAGGAAGGTTCAACAAAGCCATTAGGGAGTGCTCAAGCCAAAGTCAGTCATCAGAGTAGTCCCATGACTTTCAGAAATGAACTTACATTATCATTCTTCTTTGTCTCTGGCATAAGCTGGGGTAGCATTGGGGAAGCATAGTCTCCAGGCAAAATGTAGGAATGGATTTCAGAACATAGTAATATGGACCCTTGGTTAGAGGTCTATGAGACACATTTTTCATGGCTTTCACAGATGGGTTTTCATGGCTTTTTAAAAAAAGTTTAGTGTATATTTAAGCTCATTAGATGGAGCCAGGAGAGAGAGAGAGAGAAAGAGAGAGAGAGAGATTGAAGATACCCAGGATAAAAGGAAGGTAATTGATGCAGCAAGGTCCAAGTAAAGGCTGGGGAGGACAGGATCAGTCAGAGTAAAAGTTATGAGATGTGAGATGCTTTGAAAGAAGAGGGTGGATGTAGGAGTATTTGTTGGTTTGGGAGTTTCAATCTCGGTTTCTATCTATTCTTTAAATTACAACATTGTTAATCAGCTATAGTGAAAGTGAAGTCGCTCAGTCATGTCCAACTCTTTGCAACCCATGGACTGTAGCCCACCAAGCTCCTCCATCCATGGGATTCTCCAGGCAAGAATACTGGAGTGGGTTGCCATTTCCTTCTCCAGGGGATCTTCTCGACCCAAGGATTGGACCCAGGTCTCCCACATTACAGGCAGACGCTTTAACCTCTGCACCACAAATACACACACACACACACACACACACACACACACACACACACACACACACAGAAAGAAAGAAAAAAAGAAAGTTTAAAGTTTGGAAAAATCATTACAAGTTGAGGTCATTTCCTGAGAATGAGAGTATGAGTGTGGGGGTGGGTCAGAGTTCAAGGAAAGGCATAAAATAATCACTGTGGGGAGTTGGAGAGTGACCTATCTTGTGTTCAAATGGCTGGACAGTGTTAATGTGCCCAGTTGAGTCTGGTCATGTAAACCAGTGGCATTAATCTGCCCCTATCCTCCCAGCTCTTTCATTCTCTTACCCCTCACCCAGTCTGTTCATTGGCCTGTTAACAATCTACCTCCATGAATACTGCCAATATCTTTTCAACCATAATCATTTCTCCCTCCCATCTGTAATATCTCATGAGCCTCCAGGTCCTGTCAGTTTACTTGTTAGAATTTGCTTCAAATTTCTTTTCCTCTCAATCTTTTTATTTCACTGCTCGAGTGACAGGATATCTCATCTCTGCCTTCTAACTGGTTGTTTTGCCTCTCATCTTGTCTCATTTAAATCCATCTTGCACATAACCATCAGAGTGATCAATCTAAACATTAAATCTGATTTTGATTATTTAAGGGCTTCCCTTGTGGCTCAGCTAGTAAAGAATTCGCCTGCAATGTGGGAGACCTGGGTTCAATCCCTGGGTTGGGAAGACCCCCTGGAGAAAAGGAAGGCTATCCACTCCAGTATTCTGGCCTAGAGAATTTCATGAACTGTATGGTCCATGGGGTTGCAAAGAGTCGGATATGACTGAGCAACTTTCACTCAGGAATATTTTAAATCTTTCAAATTATCCCCATAACCAGTAAAATTTAGTCTAAACTCCTTAACAAGGCATATGAAAGCCTCCATGACATAATTTTTGGCTACCTCCCCAAACTCATCTCTTATCTTATGCCCTTGCTCACTGTTGCACACCAGCAGCATGTGGAAGTTTCCTGCATACTCCATGTTGGTTTTCACTTCTCCACTTTTTGCTTTCCCTCTGTCTTAAAATCTCTCTCCCAAGCTCACTTTATAAAGCTAACTCTCACTCACCTCTTATGAGAGCTTTGCCATCACCTTCTTTTATGGCTTTCTTCCTTCACCAGTATTATCACACTTCTCCCTAATGGTTTATTGGGTTAATTGTTCTTTGGGTTCCTACTTTCTTGTATACATTTTTATCATTGTACCGATCACATTGGATAAAAATAAGTGGCTTTTGTCTCTGTCTTTTCTATTAGTCTGAGTTCCAGGGACTATCTCAGATTCATCTTTGTATCTTTGCAACTAACCAGTGCTTGGCACACAACTGGTGTGAAATAAGCACCTTTTAAAGAAAAGAGGGTAGACATTGAGATGGCCAATAAACACATAGAAAGATGCTCAACATCACTGATTATTAGAGAAATGCAAATAAAAACTACAACGAGGTATCACTTCACACCAGTCAGAATGGCTATCATCAAAAAATCTACAAACAGTAAATGCTGGAGAAGGTGTGGAAAAAAGGGAACCCTCTTGCACTTTTGATGGGAATGTAAATTGATACAGCAACTGTAAAGAATATTATAGGGGTTCCTTAGAAAACTAAAAATGGAATACCGTATGACACAGCAATCCCCCTACTGGGCACATACCCAGAGAAAAACATAATTCACAAAGATACATACAGGACTTCTCTGTTGGTTCAGTGGTTAAGAATTTGCCTGCCAGTGCAGGCAACACAGGTTCTATCCCCGGTCCAGGAAGATTCCACATATTGGTGGGATAACTAAGCCTATCAACTGCGACTACCGAAGGTCATGTGCCTAGATCCCATGCTCCACAACAAGAGAAGCCTCTGCAATGAGAAATCCCACACACTGCAACTAAAATTGTAGCCCTAAGTTGCCAAAACTAGAGAAATCCCACATGCAGCAACAAAGATCCAATACAGTCAAAAATGAAAATAAATACATAATTTTTAAAAATTAAAAAAATATACATGCACCCCTATGTTCATTGTAACACTATTTACAATAGCCAGGACATGGAAGCAACCTAAATATCCATCAACAGAGGAATGGACAAAGATGTGGTAAATATATACAGTGGAATATTACTCAGCCATAAAAAAATGAAATTGGGTCATTTGTAAAGATGTAGATGGGCTTACAGACTGTCATACAGAGTGAAGTAAGTCAGAAAGAGAAAACAAATATCATACATTAACACATATATGTGGAATCTAGAGAAAAGATATTGATGATCTTATTTGCAAAACAGAAATAGAAACACAGACACAGAGAACAAATGTATGGATACCAAGCAGGGATGGGGAGAGTTGTGCTGGATTGGGAGATTGAGATTGACAGGTATATGCTACTATGTATAACATAGATAACTAATAAGAATTTACTGTATAGCACAGGAAACTACTCAATGCTCTGTGGTGACTTAAATGGGAAGGAAATCCAAAAAAGAAGGCTGTATCATATGAGTACAGCTGATTCACTTTGCTGTACAGCAGAAAGTAACACAACATTGGAAAGCAACTATAATAAGAGCTTCCCTGGTGGCTCAGTAGTAAAGAATACACCTGCCAATGTAGGAAATATGGGCTGATCCCTGCCTGGGTCAGGAAGTTGCCTTGGAGAAGGAAATGGCAACCACTCCAGTTTTCTTGCCTGAAAAATTCCATGGACAGAGGAGTTCAGAGGACTACAATCCATGGGGTTGTAAATAGTTGGATATGACTGAACAACTAAGCAAGATACACCAATAAAAATTCATAAAAAATAAATAAAGGAGGGATAAAGGAAGAGAAGTAGGAATAATGGAAGAAAGGAAAAGGGTAAGGAAGAACCCAGATCTTGGAATCATTCCACAACGGCACTCAGTTACAGAAATTATTTAGTAATTCTTAGTTTATTTTAAGAGACTAATTTATAATCAAGCCACACATTTCAAATAAAATTCATTTTTATGTGCTGATGCTTTGATGAAATTTTATATGTTTATTTAGTAACTAAAATGTATTCAGTGTTCTCTGTAGGCAGTTTGCAGCTAACCTTCTGTGCATTTCACTGAGCATGTTATAAAGATACATGTCATAAGTCAGTAAGCAAATGTTAAGCTAAATTTTGGAGATAACAAGTATTTGCCATCCCTGGTGAATTAATGAAGTTGGTAACCGAAAATGAAAGCTTTGCTCTGTGGTCATAGAGAGGGGTGAGGGGAAGGAAAAATTTAAAAATTTAGAGATAAAAATCGATGGCATTAAAAGAGAAAGAAAGGTAAAGGATAATTTATAGCATAGGAAACTCATACCCATAGNGACCAGTGCATTTTCTTGGCAAAACTCTATTAGTCTTTGCCCTGCTTCATTCCGCATTCCAAGGCCAAATTTGCCTGTTACTCCAGGTGTTTCTTGACTTCCTACTTTAGCATTCCAGTCTCCTATAATGAAAAGGGCATCTTTTTTGGGTGTTAGTTCTACAAGGTCTTGTAAGTCTTCATAAAACCATTCAACTTCAGCTTCTTCAGCATTACTGGTTGGGGCATGGACTTGGATAACTGTGATATTGACATTCAACACTAGATATCATGGAATTTGCTAAATTCCCCCAAATTTGGAATCATCATATGAATCCCTTTTCTCCAGTTTTTGAATAACGATTTAACTGGAGAAACAGTTAAGCCAGTCTCTCATCTACCCATCCCCATCTGCCTTTCTGTAAGAGAAAAAGAGTGCTACATGTGTTAGAATTACATTTGGAGAATTTGACAGACACTTTTAGTTGCCAGTCCAATACCCATTTTCTCCTTTCCTTTTGCCAACAAAACCTTCATTTTTATCAAAGCAATGTGATCACAGTCTTGAATAATGGAATAATGCCCTTCCTCCAAAGATAGCCATGTCATAATCCATGGAACTTGTGAGTATTACTTTAAATAGTAAATGGGAATTAAAGTTACAGATGGAATAAAGGTTGGTAATCATCTAATGTCAAGATAGGGACGCTGCTCTGTATTTATCTGGGTAGGTCCAATTTATTTTATTTTATTTTTTTTTAAGTGGAAAAGGAGGGCAAAAAAGGTATTTTGAGTAATGTAGCGTAAGGACTCAACCCACCAATGCTGGCTTTGACAGAGACCATAAGCAGAGGGATATGAGTATATTAGAAGCTGGAAAAGTAGACGAAACATATTTTTCCATAGAGCAGGAGAAACGCAGCCATGTCCATACTTTGATTTTAGCTCAGTGAGAATAATATTCAAACTCTGACCTACAGAATTTTAAGATAATAAATTAGTGTTATGAACCAACTAAGTTCCTGGTGATTTGTTACAGTGGCCATAGAAAACTAAGATAAAACCTGATAGATGAGCTCACTTTTACAAATTTTGAGTTTTCAATGCTTTTTCAGTAGGCAGATGACCACATGGAAAAGTCAGGAAGATGTCTTAACTACAGATGCTGAATTAAGAGTTACTACAGATGATAATGAGAACAATGAGAGCAAATTAAATTGCTTATGGGGAATGAATAAGTTTAGAAGAAGAAAGGACTTAACTCCAATAGTTAGTGAATTGAATACGAGAAGATGCCGGTGAGGAGGCTGAGAAGGAGCAGAGTTAGGCATGATAAAATGAGAGCAAGCCTCACAAAACCAAAGGAAGAGAGTGTTTCAAGGAGAGTCATTGGTAATCAAGGCTGATGGAAGACTAGTAAAATAAAGACTATAAATCATATATTAGATTTTGTGACAGAGGTAATTGGTTATACTAGTAAGAGCATTTGGGGTGAAATAGTAGGTGTACTAGGTATTGAAGCTAAATTGATGTGAACTGAGGGATGAGCAAGGAGAGAGAAATGAAGGCAGGGAGTAATGACAACTCATTCCAGAAATTTGACAATGAAGGAAATAACAGAGAAGTTGAAAATGTTGTTAAGGGAGTGTGTTTAAGTAGGCCCTCCCAGAAGCAAGCATCAAGATGGGATTAGACTGTGCAAGTTTTTTTTTTTTTTAATAATTAGAGGAAACAGAAAATGAGGAGAAATATGAAAAAGGCTGAAAAAGTATGACCCTGAGTGAAGGAGAGAGGGAAGGATAGTTGGGAGAAAATGTCTTGGACTGCTGTGAAGTCTAAGGAAGGTTCAACAAAGCCATTAGGGAGTGCTCAAGCCAAAGTCAGTCATCAGAGTAGTCCCATGACTTTCAGAAATGAACTTACATTATCATTCTTCTTTGTCTCTGGCATAAGCTGGGGTAGCATTGGGGAAGCATAGTCTCCAGGCAAAATGTAGGAATGGATTTCAGAACATAGTAATATGGACCCTTGGTTAGAGGTCTATGAGACACATTTTTCATGGCTTTCACAGATGGGTTTTCATGGCTTTTTAAAAAAAGTTTAGTGTATATTTAAGCTCATTAGATGGAGCCAGGAGAGAGAGAGAGAGAAAGAGAGAGAGAGAGATTGAAGATACCCAGGATAAAAGGAAGGTAATTGATGCAGCAAGGTCCAAGTAAAGGCTGGGGAGGACAGGATCAGTCAGAATAAAAGTTATGAGATGTGAGATGCTTTGAAAGAAGAGGGTGGATGTAGGAGTATTTGTTGGTTTGGGAGTTTCAATCTCGGTTTCTATCTATTCTTTAAATTACAACATTGTTAATCAGCTATAGTGAAAGTGAAGTCGCTCAGTCATGTCCAACTCTTTGCAACCCATGGACTGTAGCCCACCAAGCTCCTCCATCCATGGGATTCTCCAGGCAAGAATACTGGAGTGGGTTGCCATTTCCTTCTCCAGGGGATCTTCTCGACCCAAGGATTGGACCCAGGTCTCCCACATTACAGGCAGACGCTTTAACCTCTGCACCACAAATACACACACACACACACACACACACACACACACACACACACACACACACAGAAAGAAAGAAAAAAAGAAAGTTTAAAGTTTGGAAAAATCATTACAAGTTGAGGTCATTTCCTGAGAATGAGAGTATGAGTGTGGGGGTGGGTCAGAGTTCAAGGAAAGGCATAAAATAATCACTGTGGGGAGTTGGAGAGTGACCTATCTTGTGTTCAAATGGCTGGACAGTGTTAATGTGCCCAGTTGAGTCTGGTCATGTAAACCAGTGGCATTAATCTGCCCCTATCCTCCCAGCTCTTTCATTCTCTTACCCCTCACCCAGTCTGTTCATTGGCCTGTTAACAATCTACCTCCATGAATACTGCCAATATCTTTTCAACCATAATCATTTCTCCCTCCCATCTGTAATATCTCATGAGCCTCCAGGTCCTGTCAGTTTACTTGTTAGAATTTGCTTCAAATTTCTTTTCCTCTCAATCTTTTTATTTCACTGCTCGAGTGACAGGATATCTCATCTCTGCCTTCTAACTGGTTGTTTTGCCTCTCATCTTGTCTCATTTAAATCCATCTTGCACATAACCATCAGAGTGATCAATCTAAACATTAAATCTGATTTTGATTATTTAAGGGCTTCCCTTGTGGCTCAGCTAGTAAAGAATTCGCCTGCAATGTGGGAGACCTGGGTTCAATCCCTGGGTTGGGAAGACCCCCTGGAGAAAAGGAAGGCTATCCACTCCAGTATTCTGGCCTAGAGAATTTCATGAACTGTATGGTCCATGGGGTTGCAAAGAGTCGGATATGACTGAGCAACTTTCACTCAGGAATATTTTAAATCTTTCAAATTATCCCCATAACCAGTAAAATTTAGTCTAAACTCCTTAACAAGGCATATGAAAGCCTCCATGACATAATTTTTGGCTACCTCCCCAAACTCATCTCTTATCTTATGCCCTTGCTCACTGTTGCACACCAGCAGCATGTGGAAGTTTCCTGCATACTCCATGTTGGTTTTCACTTCTCCACTTTTTGCTTTCCCTCTGTCTTAAAATCTCTCTCCCAAGCTCACTTTATAAAGCTAACTCTCACTCACCTCTTATGAGAGCTTTGCCATCACCTTCTTTTATGGCTTTCTTCCTTCACCAGTATTATCACACTTCTCCCTAATGGTTTATTGGGTTAATTGTTCTTTGGGTTCCTACTTTCTTGTATACATTTTTATCATTGTACCGATCACATTGGATAAAAATAAGTGGCTTTTGTCTCTGTCTTTTCTATTAGTCTGAGTTCCAGGGACTATCTCAGATTCATCTTTGTATCTTTGCAACTAACCAGTGCTTGGCACACAACTGGTGTGAAATAAGCACCTTTTAAAGAAAAGAGGGTAGACATTGAGATGGCCAATAAACACATAGAAAGATGCTCAACATCACTGATTATTAGAGAAATGCAAATAAAAACTACAACGAGGTATCACTTCACACCAGTCAGAATGGCTATCATCAAAAAATCTACAAACAGTAAATGCTGGAGAAGGTGTGGAAAAAAGGGAACCCTCTTGCACTTTTGATGGGAATGTAAATTGATACAGCAACTGTAAAGAATATTATAGGGGTTCCTTAGAAAACTAAAAATGGAATACCGTATGACACAGCAATCCCCCTACTGGGCACATACCCAGAGAAAAACATAATTCACAAAGATACATACAGGACTTCTCTGTTGGTTCAGTGGTTAAGAATTTGCCTGCCAGTGCAGGCAACACAGGTTCTATCCCCGGTCCAGGAAGATTCCACATATTGGTGGGATAACTAAGCCTATCAACTGCGACTACCGAAGGTCATGTGCCTAGATCCCATGCTCCACAACAAGAGAAGCCTCTGCAATGAGAAATCCCACACACTGCAACTAAAATTGTAGCCCTAAGTTGCCAAAACTAGAGAAATCCCACNACTAAGCCTATCAACTGCGACTACCGAAGGTCATGTGCCTAGATCCCATGCTCCACAACAAGAGAAGCCTCTGCAATGAGAAATCCCACACACTGCAACTAAAATTGTAGCCCTAAGTTGCCAAAACTAGAGAAATCCCACATGCAGCAACAAAGATCCAATACAGTCAAAAATGAAAATAAATACATAATTTTTAAAAATTAAAAAAATATACATGCACCCCTATGTTCATTGTAACACTATTTACAATAGCCAGGACATGGAAGCAACCTAAATATCCATCAACAGAGGAATGGACAAAGATGTGGTAAATATATACAGTGGAATATTACTCAGCCATAAAAAAATGAAATTGGGTCATTTGTAAAGATGTAGATGGGCTTACAGACTGTCATACAGAGTGAAGTAAGTCAGAAAGAGAAAACAAATATCATACATTAACACATATATGTGGAATCTAGAGAAAAGATATTGATGATCTTATTTGCAAAACAGAAATAGAAACACAGACACAGAGAACAAATGTATGGATACCAAGCAGGGATGGGGAGAGTTGTGCTGGATTG